>CM034148.1:18273968-18703968 GCA_019776745.2 Taxus chinensis
TACCAGCCCATTTAAACACAACACACAACACACACACACCCCACACAGATATATATATATAGTCATATCTCTCTCTCTCTCTATCTCTCTCTCTCGTCTCTCCGTCTCTCTCTCTCTTCTCATCTTCTCGTCTTGCTTCCCCCCTTTTCCCTGGCCCCCTTTCCTTTGTTTTTGGCCCTCCTTTCCCGTCCACCCCCCCTTGTCCCGCCCCCTTTGCGTGCTGCCCTTCCTCCGCTCCTCCCGCCCTGCTCCTTGGCTATTTGTATCCCTCCTTGCCGTTCTGCATTCCCTACCCCTGTTTCGGTGGGTTAGCCTTTTCTTCCTTCCCATCACTTTCTCTACCCCTGCCCCCCCTCGCAGTTTGAATACATTAATTTTAAATTACATCTCAAAAAACACTATTTGAACAAAATCTTCAAAATATAGATATAAAGAGCCAACCACAAAAATATATAATATATAAGTTGTTTTTTTACCTGATTTGATAATAGCAACCAACAATATAGCAGGGGGAAACAACATGTGTCAAGTAATTATCAACTGCACATGACAAGGGCTTCAAATTGTTCCAAACATTCATTGTCCATCTTAACATCTAGATTTTCTGTCGTAACTTATGTACATCTCATTTTGATTATTTCAACTCAATGTTTTATATGTTGCATCATAGCTATTGTGAGCTATCATGTGTATTTTAAAACGTCCTTCCCATTTGGAGAAGGACAAGTCCTCTAATTCCAAAAATCAGAATTGTCTTCACAATAGTATCCTCTATTTTATCAGAACGCGGATTTCTACACATTAGTGGCCCAATTTCCTTCCATAGTAGAGTCATCCAATGTCTTCCTCCTCTTTGCATACCTGCTAACTGTCTTTCTAGATAAACATAATTCCTTTCCAATGGTGGTAACATGATGATTCTTTTTTGTATATTCACTTACAATTGAAGTTAAATATTTTTCTACGAGAAATACTCTTTAATCAGCAGACCTAGTTTTATACACAAAGAATTTATTCCTTTTAGAAACATTCCCAACAAATTCTTCTTCTACACATTTTGAATTTTTCTATCGAAAATCAACACCCAACAATTCTAATGTTTCCCTTCATATCAACATGATTTAAGAATGTAACCAAACAAATGTGCTCTAACAACTGTAGTCAAATTAAACAAATTCACCATATATTATCTCTACACTTTTTTGTTATTTTCTTTCGTGATAGTGGTTCTTTGGGAAAATCTCTTTTAATTTTTGTAAATCCATCTTCACCAAGTGTTTCACACATATTTATTGTGGAAGTAATTCCATAACTTTTGTTATCACTTCAGCATAATGTTTTGCATCATGATTTGTGTCCATAAACATACACATGTGATTACACCAAATTTGCAAAAAAAAAAAAAAAAAAACATACAAATGTACATTACACCATTACTGACAAAGCTAGTAAACAATTTAATATCTTAAAAAAATAGCTTACTATCTAGTAAAAATAATATTAATTTGACCAAGCTAATTGGTATTTAGATAGCTTCTTTGAGGTCCTTCTTGAAATCTTATATATATATATATATATATGGTGTTAGAGCTATCTAATTTTCAAATCAAACCTAGACCAAATACTTTCAACTCATAAAACCCAAAAAATCTTGTACTATATTTATAAGATTAGGTAAACATCACTAATATTTAATTACAAGCTCAATAGGGAAGAGAGAGTGTAGAAGAATACATAAGTTTTATTGTCCAATTCAAAATGATGTCCTCTTTAGAATGTTACCAAGATCTACCACAACATTTATACCTAATAAATTTCATAACAAAAATTATTTTCAAATGTCATATTATGTACAATAGGTTATATTTAATTTTTGTCAATTTACACATATATGAGATCATTATTAATCCAATACACGACATATAAATTAAAAAAATGACTCTCGGAATTCAAAATCAACCATCACACATGAAGGTCAATATTAGAGAGTAAATCATAAAAAAAATTTGATGAAAGGTATGGTAGACCATTCAAATATATCCCCTATATAATCACTTGGGGTGCTCAACTTTGTTTTCGATGACATATACCATGTGAAATTGTATAGGGGGTAAGTTTTTATTTATAGCTTTTGTATCATAGTATTGGTAGAAATACATGTGTAGTATTATAAAAGGTCCCCACTAGAATGGGAGGACATAGTGGTCAATCGTAAATAAGGGGTAATATTTGGAATCCCATGATAACAAAATTTTTGAACATTATACCCAAGTGACCCACCAAGAACATTAATGCCTTCTATCTAATTTAAAATATTTATAAGGGAAAGTTCAAAAAACTTAGAGAAATAAGGAAAATTGGTTTTAAGTAGAATCACTATATAATATACCATATATTGGTACGTAGGGTTTAATCAAAGAATAAAAACCAAATTTATTGTTGTTTTGTTTAAATCATTTTTGGAAGGAATATAACAATATGAATTCCCAAATAGATTCTAATCCAACATCTTTGAGATCTACATATTCCAAAGCATTTGAGTATTATTTTGATGACACTTGATGAGAAGGTGGTTGGATAGGTCTGAACTCATATTGGTTTTACACAAGATGTCATATCATCATTAGTATTAAACATGGTTGTCCAATTTCTCCTACTTTGTATGTTCTCTACATAGATAGATTAGAGGATGCCATTATAAGTTTAAAGGAAACATATTATGATTGTGTACTCTATGATATAACCATTACTATTTTTTTAGTTGTTTTTGACATCATTCTTATGTAAAATTGTAGTGCCCACTTCGCTTTGAGACATTTTCATACTGATCTTGATATTGTTGACTACATCATGGAAATGATTATGGTTTTGATTTAGTGTGATGTTAGATGTTGGAACATGGATTATTGTTGGTCTTGATTTAGTTATGATGCATGATGATTATTAGAGACACTTCATATGTGGATGACGATATACTATTCGACATGGATATATTATGAATGTTGTTTGGACATGTGATGTTTGGATATTGTGAGTAGACCTAGAAAATGGACATTATATGATGATGATATAGTTGTTAATATAAATTGTAAATGATATTGTTGATTTTCTTGATGTTGTTGTGATTCATATGTATAGATGAGTTTATGATTATATTTATATCATGTTGGATGTTTTGATATGGCCAAGAGGCTGAAGGAGGTATTTGTTTTTTTTGGCAGGTTAAACTATTACAACAAACATCAGGGGATTAGAGACCAACCACATTGGAATTCTAGATGAATTCAACAAGGTCACCATGGCAACATGTTTTGTTTGTGTGTGTTTTTATTTTTTTAGGGGTTCCCATGGGAGGATTACCTTTGAATGTGACCAAGGGGTTATGTGTATTTTATTAATGTGGTTGCTTTTTATTATTGTTTGCATGTGTTTATTTTGTGATGCATTTACCCCTTTCATTATTCTTTTAACTGTGGAGAATTAATGTGAGTAATCATATTGTTAAAATAAATAAACTAATCAAATTGGGATATAAGAAAGTAATTATAAAAATTGTTGGATCTTGTATTAAATGTGGTAAGTGATGTGTAAGTGATGTGTAAGAGTTGTGTAAGTCATATTTTGGAGTATGAAACACTCCACCTCTTTGGAAATCCGAATTTGTCCTTGGAGGCTGATTTTGGAGGCTTGTGGGACAAGTTAGACTTGTCTCATACCTCTTGAATTTTCATACCAACAATAGCTATGGTTAGAGGTTTGAATTTATACCTTCTTTATGCATTTTGATATGAATAATTGTAAGTTTTAATTTCACTCTTCTTACATTTTATTAAATTCAGTCCTTATAGGGTGTGGGCTTTTTGAATTGTGTAAGTTTATTGTCATATTATTCACCCACGTATCTATTGTGCATTGGAGAATGAATTTGACATTTGTGTTGGAGTTCAGGATGTGTGATGTGGCATCCTACATGGATCCACCTCATCCTCTTCTCTTCCCTCTTTTATAAAATTAGAACTCTTTTCTTTGTGTTAGGTTGTTGAACATTTTGCATACTTCCTTTTGGGTGAATTTTTGCTGTGTGGAGCTCTTGCTTTTGGAAGGAGATTGGAGATCCTTGCATGCTTCTTGGTTGTTGATTTTGGACTATATTGTGGCATTGCAAAGCTTGTTGTTTTGGAATTTAGACAACTCCATTATGGAGAGGTAAGAGCTTGGCTCTTGAAATACTCCTTTTCTTTATGAATGTACATGTTATTGTGTGAATGTTTTAGAATTTTTGTGGGTTGTTTGGGTACACTACCTAGGAATGGTGTAGGAGAAGGATATGGGGAATCCATGTGGGGGAGCATAAGGGAATGCCATTGGCATCAGAATTATTGTGGAGGGAGTTGGGATTGGATTTCTACCTTGGAAAAAAAATAACATTGCATTTCTTACTTTGTGGGGGGCATAAGGAGGGATTGTGGGAGGTATAAGGATATATGGGAGACGTTTTATATTTGTGGTTTGTTACAGGTTAATACCCAATCCCCATTGGAAGGCATAAGCAACTTCCTCCATAGTTCCTTGCTCATTTGGATTGCTTGATGAAGCCTTATTATTGTTTGTATGTTTTAATGTAGTTGTAAATTACATTCCATTTTGAACTGTGTTTAAAATGTAAAAATGTTGCTTGTGTGTTGTGGAAGCCTTGTTGCCATGGGTTGAATCACATCTTTTATTACATTATGGTTGGGGCTCGGGGGCCAATGAAGAAAGATGGATTCTCCTCTTCATTGGATGTCTTAGTTGGGTGGAGATCATTTCCTTTCCCCTATATTTGTTGTGATCCAAAAGGAGAAATTTATGTTGTTGTTCTGGATCAGAGGAGAAAGACAGTTTGATATTTCCATGTGAAATGAAATCTCATTGTAACCTTTCCCACTTTGAAGTGGATGATCTGTATATTATTTTTAATGGAAATATACTTTGTATTAAGCTATGAAAGTTATGTATTCCAAGATATGCTCTTTTTTGATCATCTGAAAGAAAGAAATTGGAAATTTGTTATTTGCATTCAAGGAATTGAAATATGTAAAGTTGTATTTTTTTTAAATCAATAAAGGATTGCAATACCTTTCTTCATTTGCATTGTTTATTTGAATTGGAACATAAAATTTTGTTTGAAATCTCTGTTTGGAAAGTGGAAAAGTGAAGCATGCGAGAAGAAATTGTATTATTCTGCCTTGTTTAAAATATATGATTTTGGAAATGATATAAACTAAATTCTTGTTTTAATGTTTGATTGCAAAAGGAAAAAAAAAAGGGCTATCATGGAATGGATTCAATGTTGTATTTCATGGAAAAGAGATAGTTTAATTATCTGTTCTGGAAATGTATAAAATTATGTTAATTCATTATATATTTTGCCAAATTCCACCATCAACTGTTTAGAACAACCATGCAATTGGATAAGAATAAAATGAGAAAATAAATTCGGTTTGATGAGATCAAAGTGACCCCAAACAAAACCAAAACACTTAAGAAAATTTTAAATAATCTATTAAAACGAGCAAAAGTAAATTTGTAGCCCTTTCTATTGTGTAAGAACTTGTATTTTCAATGTTGGAACTCAATCAAACATATTTATGTTTCCAACTTATCCTAATTCCATCTAAGTAAATTTCTCCATGTCTATTTGACATGTTAGAAGAGAAAGAATGACAAATTTGAATAAAATTTTATAAGTTAAAATTTACCAGTTTGCTTTTAAAAATCTTGTAGAACATTTTCATTAAATTGACCCCTTACAATTTGATAAAATAAAATATTTATGTTTCTTATGAAAGGATGACATCAAAGATCTTTCTAGAAAGTCCTCGTTTGACCAAAACTGAGCTCTCAATCAAAAGTTATGGCCTTCTGAAGTTTTCTTCACTTGGTGTTAAAATTTTAGGAAAAATTTCCTTGGCGGGCCTGGAGCATGAATTTTTCCCTTGGGGCTTTGGAATTTTTTTTGGAAAATTTTAAAAAATTTCTGCACCACCCTACCATTCCGCAACAAATCAAAGGCTGCCATGTGGCACCATGAGGAGCCAGCGGTGGGATGGATCTTTTTTTAACTTAGTGCTTTCATAAAATTTTGGGAATATTTTCCAAATTTTCCCCGTTGGTTCTGTCAACACCAATCCGGCACTATGATAATTCTCCATCGGGAACTCCTCATGCTATGATTATTAATTAATGCACAACGCTTAGTTTGGTGGATGTAATCTGGAAACACAACAACAAACATAACACAAGAATACCATAGACTATGCTAAGAAAGAATAATGATAATTCTGAAATATCAGTGTAAATTATAATATCAACATGAAATTGTTACAATCTCACCCATGAGGTTCTTCAGGTGTTATTAAATTCACTTTCCTGCAAACAATAACTATTGGAGAAACTTCACAATTACACCTCTTAATGGCTTCTTTAACACACCTTCAAAATGATGGCTTCCTTTACACACTTACTCATACAATATTTCTCAGTACTTCTCTCTATGCTAAATGAGGAGGGGTGGCCTCTTTATTTATAGGAATTCAGGCTTATCCACCTTATCTCTAAGATAGGATAGGAAATCTCTTCCGGCCAATCATATTCCATGCCTAAACTCTTGCCTTTACATGTAGGCTTATCTTCTAAGATAAGATAAACCTTATCATCTCACATGGGTTCCACCTTTTCAGAATTTTCCACAAATAAAATATAAAAATTATTTATGACATCACTCTTTGTCCTTATTACAAATATAATATTTCTAACTCCTAATCATGTAGACCTTACTTTTCTACTTATCCCAACTTTGACATTTTAACATTACTGGACCACTTACGACAAATATTTACTTTTTACAACATTTCTATTGTACTTTGACTGTTACCATACTCTACATTATTGGCGGCACCGTACTAACGGCGTCGTTATCTTCTATTGGAAGCCACTACTAATTATACTTAACAACATCCTATTCCTAATACATACATTAATAAAATAGAAATTACGGAGGAAAATTTTAATGTCAACATTTTCCCCCTTCCTAACTTCTACTCCATCCTCGGAGTAGACTCTTATGGACATTCTAAAGCTAGTGCTTAGAAAATCTCTAACTTGTCATGGCTGACCCATTTTGTAATGGGAGTACCATCCAATTCCTCCAGTCGATATGTACCATTTTCATGCACAGCTGCTATTTTGTAGGGCCCCATCCACTTTGGAAGAAATTTTCACTGTCTTCTTTTTTTGTATCTGGAATCATATACTCGAACCAAGTCATTCACATGAAATGGAGACCATTGATCTTTTGATCAAATTATTCCTTCTACTTCATTTTCTTCTTATAGCTTGTATCCTTCGCTATTTCCCTTATTTCCTCTAGCAAATAAAGATGTACCAACCTTTCTTTTACTGAGTCACTTTTATCCATCTTTTCATTTTTCATAACTCTCATAGTAGGAATATCAAACTCAATAGGAAGAACTTGATCAATGCCATAAGCCAACTAAAATGGGGAGTATCCTGTTGCTGACTTTGATTGTGCCCTATATGCCCACAATGTTGCATGAATCCTTTTATCCCACTTATGTACTTGCAAGGCTGCATATTTTGCTAGAATTTGACACAACACAAAATTTGTTCGTTCCATCTGTCCATTTGTGTTTGTCTTGTATGTTTTTTCCTTACTATGCTTAATAGAAAACTTGTTGACTAGGGCTTCTACCACCTCATTAATGAAGTGGCTTCCTTGATCTGTTACAATTTCTAATGGGTAACCAAATCTGGTGACAATGCATTCATATATGAACCTTACAACTTCATCCATGGAAGTTATTTTCAATGGCCTAGCTTCAACCCACTTGGTTAAATAATCTATGGCAACTACAATATACTTATTTTGGCGTGGGGTAGTTGGAAGTGGACCTAAAATATCTATTCCCCACTTTTCAAAGGGACCAAGTGAAAGAATAGGGAATAATGGAGTTGATGAAGTCTTACGGTTACCATGTGTTTGACAAATATCACATGTCTTACAATAATTATAACAATCTCTAAAAAGAGTGGGCCAGTGATAACCTGCATCCAAGATCCTTCTTGCTGTAAGTTGTCCAAAGAAGTGTCCTCCACATGTACCATTGTGGAATTCTTCTATCAGCTCCTTCCCTTGATCACGTCCAACTGCCCTCTTGTACTATCCATCAGGTCCTATTCGAAATAATACTCCATGCAGAATAGAATATGGACGACTGGCTTGAGTAATCTTCCTCTTAGTCTTTACATTAGCACCATCAGGAAACTTGAACTCATTTAAATAATTCCAAATATCTATGTATTCACTAGGGATTGCGTTAAGAGATAACAATGCTGCATCTGGGAAATCATCATCATCACAAGGCAAACCTAAACCATTATAGGCTCGAGAGAGGGCATTTGCATTGACATGCTTCTTTTCTGGCCTATCTATGATATCAAATTCAAATTCTTGTAGCAAAATTATCCATCTTCGTAACCTCCCTGATGGGTTAGGCTTATTGACAATATATTATAGAGCCTGATGATTTGTTACAACTATAAATTTCTACCTTAGCAAGTAATTCCTAAACTTCTTTACAACAAAAATGATAGCTAGAGCCTCTTTTTCAGTTACAGTATAATTTATCTCAGCACTTCTCATTTGTTTGCTCCCAAAGTAAATTGGATGATCATTCCCATTTTCATCCTTTTGGCTCAGAGTACTTCCTAGTGCTGCATCTGAGGCATTAGTATACACAATGAATGGCTTGCTCCAATCTATATTCTGTAAAACAAGTGAAGACACCAGGGCTTCCTTCAGTTGTTCAAAAGTTTCATGCGCCTTATTTCTTGGTTCATAAGTACCATTCTTCTTCAAGAACTGTGTTATTGGTTATGCAATCTTTGAGAAATTCTTGATGAACCTTCTATAGTAACCCACATGGCCTAAAAATGATCTCAACTTACTTCTATTCATAAGAAATGGTAACTCTTTGATTTTTAAAAGTTTATCAGGATTAGTACCAATACCATATCTGGATACAACATGCCCTAACAAAACACCTTTAGAACATCCAAAGACACACTTTTTAGGGTTTAGTGAGGATTTTGCTTCATCTAACCTTTGAAATGTTGTTTCCATCTGGTACAGGTGGTCCATCTTGCTCCCATAGATGTAAAAATCATCCAGAAATACTCTGATGAAGTTCCCAATGTAGGGTTCTAACACCCTATTCATCAAGCGCTGAAACGTTGCTGGAGCATTACACAACCCAAAAGGCATAACTCTATAAGCAAACGTTCCCCAAGGAATGGTGAACGTGGTCTTCAGCTGATCTTTCTCTGCTATACAAAGTTGGTTGTATCCACTATATCCATCAACAAAACTATAACACTCCTGGCCAGATACTTCATCCAAAATCTAATATGAGAATGGAAGAGGGTAATGATCATTCTTTGTTGCCTTATTTAGCTTCCTATAATCAACACAAATGCGTAGCTTCCTATTCTTTTTTATTGAGATCACAATGGGAGAAACCCATTCTGAATTCTCCACAGCAAATATAAATCCTGCATCAAGCAACTTATATATTTCTTCTTTTACAGTCTTGAAAAAATTAGGATTCATTCTATATGGCATTTGCTTTATGGGCTTAGCACCATCTACCAACTCAATAGAATGTTCTACCCAACTTACTTGATGGAGTTATTTGTAATCAAAAGTCAATATGTGTATGTACCTTCAAAAGAGCTAGAGGAGGATTCCTTCTCACTCTCCATCATAGCATCACCAATCTTTATTTGTTGGAGACGATCATCAATTTCTTCTTCAGATAATTTTATGGGATCATGAGTTGGTGTGACTGGAAGGATATCCATGACCGAAACATCAACCTCACTTTCTTCATCTTTAGTGTCTACTTCACTAGTACACGGGTAATAAGATGATGTCCAATCATCAGTTTCATCACTTGAATCCATAGATTCTTCCTTATGATGCCGAGGGATCACATTTATCTTCACCCTCTCTCTACCACGTCCAAGTGTCATGAAGCCTTCATTATAGTAGTTTCTTGCATGAACTCTCCTTAGCCATGGTCTTCCTAACAATATTGGGTATGAAACAGTACCATTTTTCATCACCTGAAAGTCTACCACACATACAACACCCATAACAGATATTGCCACATTTGAAACTACACCTTCTGGTTTAGTTTTTCCTTTATTTAATTACCTTAACATAAGTGTTGAGGGGCAATCAATTTTTAAACCCAACATATTCATTACAGACTCGGTCATTACATTAATTGCAACACCTCGATCAACTAAGACATCATGAATTGAAATACCATTACATAATACCTCAGCTTGTGAAGCGTAGGGATCCACCTCTTCCTCTAAAACAGGGACCTCAACCTCCTTCCTTCGTTGAGCATTGAGTCCACTTCGCAGCTCCCGCCTCTTCTCAGAAGACATAGCCAAGAGTTGACCATATGTAATATTTGCAGGCCTTTTGGACAGATCGTCTAAGATGGAGTATGGTCCTTGTCCATGTGAAATCAGAAAATCCTGCACACCCAACTTTCTTCTCCTATGTTTCTTACTAGTTTCTCCTTTCATCTTCTTAGGATCACTTCCATCTTGGTTATCTTTTTCTTTATTTATTTTTGTTACAAACACATCTGCTTCATTATTTATGCTCTTATCTACTACATCAAAAGAATTCACAGGTGCTTTCCCTTTATCATTATCTCTTGTACCAAATGTAGAAGCTCTATCTAGACAATTATACTTATAAGGACCCTTTTTATAACAACCATAACATACAACTTTAGAAATATTTCTTTTTGGACCTCTATCTCCTCCTTGAGAACTAAATTATTTTCCTTGAAGAAGATGAATAGTTAACTGACCCATCTTCCTGAGCAGATCTTCATACTCAGTAGATGTACTAGGAGAAAGATTTGTGGTCACCAAGAGTGGTTGTGGATTCTGGACCAAAGGTGCTGGTGTAGGCTCTACTTTAGCAACAATTTCTTTGGGCTCTTCTTCCACGCTTTCTTCTTACCTTCTTGCAATCTCCTTTGCTTGTTCAATGGTAGATGGGCGGTCATACTTCACTCATTGTCTGATCTCTGGCTTCATCCCAAAAATAAAGTGCATACAGAGGAGATTATCCATGCCATTCATTAACCCATCCGCTAATCCTTCCTTCTGGATCTAGGCATCGAGCTTCCTCCTTAGCTCTAGAACACGAGCATAGTAATCCCTTATCTTCTTCTTCTCTCCTTGGGATAGCTTTGTGATATCGATCATGAGATCTACATATTTCTGTTGTTCATCAAATTCTTCACGAAAAATTTTAGTTAATAAATCCCATGAGTTTTTCACATTATCACCTAGTGTTTCAAACCAGCTAAGGGATGAACCATCCAAAAAGGTAGGAAAAACTTTAGTCCATTATTCCCTTCTTATAAGGACATTACAAATACAAGATTGTTTAAACTATTGAATGAAAGAGGAAGCATCTTCATTAGATTGAGCTGAAAAAAAAGGAATCTTTCCCATTTCCAAAAGTAACCACAATGAAATACCAACACACAAGTACAATCAGTAAGACTTATGTGCACTGTAAATAATTGGGCTCACTACAATAGAAAGTGACTTTACACCTTTCTACAGTAAAATAGAAATGACCATGATAACTATGGTAAAACTTGACTTACAGTGGTAAAAACTGACTTTACTGTGGTAAACACTATTTACGGTAAAAATGAAGTTACTGGGGTAAACACTATTCATGATAAAAAATGAAGTTACTAGGGTAAACACTATTCACGGTAAAAATGACTTTACCATGGTAACTTCTATGCACAGTAAAAACAAGGTTACCCTCCAAATGATTTCTGACTAAGTGGGAATATCTCCCAGAAAATCCACCAACGAGGAATGGTCCCGGCAACGGAACCAAAATGTCAACACCAATCTGGCACTATGATAATTCTTCATCGGGAACTCCTCATGCTATGATTATTAACTAATGCATAGCTCTTAGTTTGGTGGATGTAATCTGGAAACACAACATCAAACATAACACAAGAATATCATAGACTATGCTAAGAAAGAATAATGATAAATCTGAAATATCAGTGTAAATTATAATATCAACATGAAATTGTTACAATCTCACCCATGAGGTTCTTCAAGTGTTATTAACTTCACTTGCCTTCAAACAATAACTATGGGAGAAACTTCACAATTACACCTCTTAATGACTTCTTTAACACACCTTCAAAATGATGGCTTCCTTTACACACTTACTCATACAATATTTCTCACTACTTCTCTCTATGCTAAATGAGGGGGGGGTGGCCTCTTTATTTATAGGAATTAAGGCTTATCCACCTTATCTCTAAGATAAGATAGGAAATATCTTCTGGCCAATCATATTCCATGCCTAAACTCTTGCCTTTACATGTAGGCTTATCTTCTAAGATAAGATAAACCTTATCATCTCACATGGGTTCCACATTTTTAGACTTTTCCATAAATAAAATATACAAAATATTTATGACATCATTCTTTGTCCTTATTACAAATATAATATTTCTAATTCCTAATCATGTAGACCCTACTTCTCTACTTATCCTAACTTTGACATTTTAAGATTACCAAACCACTTACGACAAATATTTACTTTTTACAATGTTCCTATTGTACTTTGACTGTTACCGTACTCTACATTATTAGCAGCACCGTACTGACGGTGCTGTTATCTTCTATTGGACGCCACTACTAATTATACTTAACAACATCCTATTCCTAATACATACATTAATAAAATAGAAATTACGGAGGAAAATTTTAATGTTGATAGCTCGCAACCAATCAGGTGATGCCACTTGGCGTCACGGGGCATCAGCGGAGGAACAAGTCCCTTTTTTTCTTTTACATCTTAGAAACTTTTTAGAAAATTTTCCAAGTTTCCCCTACTGTCCTGCCGGCTTGCAGCCAATCAAGGGCTGCCACGTGGCATCATAAGGTATCAGTGGAGGCATGGGTCTATGTACCCTCTTAGCCCTTCGAGGCTTTAAGTCAATTTTCTCCCCATCACCATGTCTTCCTTGCATTGGCTTAGGATATGCTACATGTCCTTTGTGGACTCATAGGAGTGTGGGCACAAAGTTGACTTTTCACCCATGCGGGAGAATTTGTAAAATGTCTCTCGTCATCCTGCCCTTCCCCACTCTTCCCCGCGATGCTTTAGGGAGCGCCATGTGTCCCATTTGGATGCGCAGACCCACGGGAGCGTAGGCAAAAAATTTATTTTTTTCCTGCACGGTAAAAAATTTCACAAGTTCTCCTCGCGGCCCGCCAACCCGCCCTTTTGGAAAAATTTCACCTTTGGGCCCGTAGGCCCGCTCTTGGGGAAACTTTTCCTCCCAAGGTCTACCAGCCCATAACTTGAGTTTTATGAGGAGTTAGGAGGACTTCTTTATATCAATGGAAAGGTGAGGAAATTTTCTATTCAATGAAAGTGATTTAGGGAAGTTTTGAATGTGTTAAGTGTGGGAAAAACTAATTTGAAACTTTAAACTTGTTAGAGAGTGGGTTTGGTGAGGAATTTTCCCTTTGAACCTAATTGAAACTTCTAACCCTAAATTTTTGGACCTTATGACCTCTAATAGTTATTAATAAAATAAAAATATGTTCTAATAGACTATAATTTTTTTGGAACCTATTAGTGACAACTGTTGTCTCGTAACCTGGTTGTAGATTCTTTTAATAAATAAAAAATTATTCCATAATTTTCCCTAACTAACCCTAGGTTGTTTCTTGGGTCTCATGTGGGTTGTTCTAGTGGGTGTTAGACAAATGATTTTATTTTCACATGTATTATTTCTATTGTTTTAGTTTATGGGATCCTATCAAAACCCTTGCTTTACCCAATCTAAAAAACATATTATCATATTTAAACCTTAGAATGAAAAAAAATTACTATCTATCAAGGGTTTCTATACATATGTACCAATTTTTGCAGCCTTATCTTTCACTTGTTGTGTCTTCTCTCTCTCTCTCTATGTGTGTGTGTGTGTGTGCCTTCCTACGAACAGATCTTCTAGCATTCTTCCTCCATATATTTTTATTTCTCATTCTTTGCATTTCCCATGATTCATCTACTTCAATAAGTTTCACCTACACACATAAATCGTGATAGGTCTAAATGTCTAAGAGTAAACTCGATACAAAAATATATGTGCATGCAACTCTATTTATATACAAATCTCAATAGAAATCAGGTTATTTTTAATTTTAGTTTTTTATAACTTTAAAACAACTTTTCTAATTTTAATAGAATTTATATTTAATATACAATTATTTAGTTTTATAATATTTTTAAAAATAAAATAACTACATGCTTTAAAGACAATTTTATATATATATATATATATATATATATATATATATATATATATATAATAACATATTAAATATTTTTGGTTAAAAACAATTAAAAAAAAACTTACTTTAAAACAAAAAAATGTAAAAAACTAAATTGAAAACATTAAAAATGAACAATATTAAGTTACTTATAAAAAGGAAAACATTAAATTTAGAAGGAGGCGTTTTGGCGGAATTTTGGTGGCGTATGAGGGGTTCGTGCGAAATGAGGTTTACGCGAAGGTAGTTTCTGCGAACTACCTTCACGCAAATCTCAGTTCGTGCAAACCCCTCCAAGTGGCACTAACATGGCGCCTAGGTGGCACATTTTGGCTCCAAATCCTTTTGGAGGATAATTGTAAGCAAAAATCTACCACTTAGGTGCCACATAATTAGGGTAAACGAACTATTAAAATTACAAAAATTTGACACAAAATTCAGATTTTTATTAGCTTTCTAAAAATGTAATTTTCATTTTTTAAAAATTTGTTTTGTTAATTATTTTTTAATTTTTACGAACATATGGTATTTTAGGACAATCAATAGTATACAATCAACCAAATTTGAAAAATAGTAGAATATATCAAAAAATTTGAAAAAATAAACTTACTATTTATTGAAGTCTTCTTCGTACCTATGAAAAAAACTCGATTTTGATATAAATCTTAAATTTTATTGGCATAGACATATGTAGACTATTTATTTGAAAATATTTTAAATAAATAAATAATTAAAAAAACATAAGTCAAAAAAATATGAAAATTTGATAGAACCTCAAAATTCAAATCTTAAAAATATATCTAAAATTTCATGGTCAAAAAAAAAAATCATATAAATAAACCACACGGGGACAGTCATTACTCTTTTATAACATAAGAAACAACGTACGAAAAGAATTAAGAAAAAGACCATATTTTCTACCAATTTTATTTTAAAAAAATATACATGTATTCTACACTCTAAACACAACATTTCGTTAGTTTCTAAAATTTCATGAATGTGTACGGTTTTGTGGCTATTACCTTTAGAAAATCAATGAAACTGAAAATACATGTTTATAAAGGTACAAAGCATAGCAAAAAGTGGGACATTTTATCATGCTTTGACCTGCCATGCCATTGTAGTTGGGTTGGTTGTAAGCAAAAGTAGTCTGTCCTTGGTATACATATTAGAACACCCACATTTGTTGTATTGAGCAACTTGATTATTGCAACCAGGTCCCTTCCACACACTAAAATAATTTCCCATTGATGGCCTCGCCATAGCTATTACCAAAACAAAACATATCCACAACATCAATCCATTCTTCATCATCGTCATTGATAATGCAAGCTCCCAAACAGATCAACTCTCACAACAAATCAAATGTGTGATATAAAATGGAACTCATTTCATATCACACCCTCATTATTTATATCCATTGTTACTCCTCATCACCTTGGTGTCGATTTATGTATACTTTACTAGTTCTCCTTACATACTTGACCAATTAAGAGTTGGTGACAATTTATGCATACTTGACCAGTTCTCCTTACAAATATTAATGGTTACTCCTTTTTATAAAATATAATTAAATATCCTCCCCATCCAAAAGATACGTATTTATTATGAATTTTATTGAGATTATGTATAAATGTAATGCTTATCTAGTCATTCTTTATGACTTTGTTGTTGGGGGATATAAAGTAAGAAATATATTAGAATTTTCCATTGGACCTAGCACTTAACGTAGCTATTATTATTATTATTATTATTATTATTATTATTATTATTATTGAAGGTCTTAAATTAATCTAGTCATCTTTACTTTAGATGTAAGGTTTGAGGAGTATGCATTCTATCAAATTTGTTCGAGTTACAATTTTGGTCTCATCCTTTATTAAGATATCTTACACTCAACAAATATTAATTCCTTGTGGGCTCATTGTGAACTTAACAACTTCATCAATAGAACAAAAAAAATTTGATGTAGAATAAAAACTCAAAATCTTAATTACAATAGTCTGTAATATTGTAGACTATTCTACCATACAATAGTCTTATTATTATGTACTATAAATCTTAATTATAAAATTAAAAATAATATTAATTTCATTTTATCTCATCTCCAACTAGCCTAAAATTTCAAAGTGGTGTTGGTGGGCTGTAATGTCTTTGTTCACTTTTAATTTTACTTTAAATTTAATGTTTGTTTGACTTGCATTGAAAAGATTTTTCTTTTTCTGGATGATGTCTACCAAAATATTGTAATATTTTGTCCAAACCGTGGAGTTATAAGCCCATAATGTTTCTCTAGAAATATATCATTTTTTCCTTACACATTACTATAACCAGATTGAAACCATTGGGTTAGATCTTCACATATATAATAATATAGAAAATATGTACAATAAATAAATATCAAAACAAAAAAGAGATATAAGTATCCCATAAATCTCTAATATCTAATATATTCTTAATGATAGCATTAATTTAGTACAACAGCCTATAATACTCAATAAGGAATGACTATGCCAAATTTCCTAATATGAAAATTCCACTTTGAGAGGGATATCCCCAAATCCTTCTACTCAATAGAAAAATCTTCACATACATTACATATCTCATAATGATATTCATCTAATTGATATATGCATTTACATTACTCTTATTGAGTGGGTAAGACCTAATTCCAATTTAGGCTGACTCATTACTTGATATAACCACAATTGTTCCCACTTGACTTCCATTCATACGGTCCATGTTGATCATTCATGTGATTCCATGCTCCATAATTTTTTCCCCATTACATCCATGTATAACCATGGTAATTGTTTCTCTAATGCCATATAGATATCCATATTGCTTGTTACTTTGATTTTCCCTTACACGTGTCGATAATTATTTACTCTCATGATGATGTGAGTGTCTATAAGTCATAACCTTGGTATCCTCTTGCTGATGTGAGTTTATTTCTTCATTGATGACTCAAAAAGGTTCATTTTGTTGAAGGTTTCATTGATCTTACTCTAGATATAGTGGGGGAGATTCCCTGACACATTGTATTTAGAGCCTAATATGCTGCCGAACACATTGTCGATATGTTAAACAAGGAAAACTATATATATATATATTCTAATGACAAACATATTAATAAAATAATATTCTTGGTTTATTTAAAAATTGTAATATATATTTATGTATATTAATATATTTAATATATAAATATTTATGGTAATAATGGTCATATTTTAAATAAATTTACAATTATTTTATAACTAAAATCATGAAAAACAACTTGAAACAATGTCAAATTTAAGCCATGTTTATATATATATATATGTATGTATGTATGTATGTATGTATGTATGTATGTATGTATGTATGTATGTATGTATGTATGTATGTATGTATGTATGTACATACATACATACATACATACATACATACATACATACATACACACACACACACACATATATATATATATATATATATGTATATGTATATAATACATACATATATACATACATATATGTGTGTGTGTGTGTATATGTGTTATACACACACACACACACACACACACACACACACACATATATATATGTGTGTGTGTGTGTGTATGTGTGTGTGTGTGTATATGTATGTATGTATGTATGTATGTATGTATGTATATGTATATGTGTATGTGTGTGTGTGTGTATATATATATATACACACACATACACATATACATATATACGTGTGTGTGTGTGTGTGTGTGTGTGTGTGTGTGTGTATAGATATATAAATATATATATTGTAATGATAATCATATTAATAAAATATATAAAATAATATTGTTGGTTTATTTAACAATTTGTAATATATATTTATGTATATTAATAAAGTTAACAAATAAATATTTATGGAAATGATGGTCATGGTTTAAATAAATTTGCAAATATTTTAAAACTAAAATTATGAAAAAAATCTTTAAATAATGTCAAATTTAACCCATGTTTGTAAGAGCGACTAGGGTTAAGATAGCTACTTGTGGTTGTTCAGGTTGACAATGGTTGGGTTATCTGTTTTGAAGGATATCCTTTTTATTAGATTTTGTCTCTTGGTTGGCATATGGTGAGAAAGGCCATACACATGAGGGATTCAACCATATGCGTGCTTCCCTATCTGCATGAAATAGAGAAAGAGACTCTACAATTAAATCCACCAAATTTCACTTTTGTCCTTCCTATCTTGACCGCACCTCTCCACCTAGGACACCGAGATTGATGGAATGATTTTTTCTTTTATGGATGCTATTGCCAATGTAAACAAATGCTCAATAATGTCTCGCTCACATATTTTGGCCTTATAACATAGTCAAAGGTACAAATCATTTTTCACTTACAACATATTTGAATATCCCTTCTACATACTCCATTCTAAATAATTAAACAAATTAAGCATTTCAATTCGATATAATATTTATTATAGTTTTGAGTTATCAATTTTTACATTTTGATTGACTAAAAACGTAGATTTTTGGTAGTTAATATAGTCTAGAACATAATGTAAATATAGTAAATGAATGCAGTAAATGACTATGAAAAATGACCCAGGCAACTAATATAATGAAAGTGGAATCCCTAATATGCAAGAGAATTATGGAAGCGAATTAGCTGATTTGATGAACTTATGGGACTATGTTACAGAAGTTACTGGAGAAACAGGAGGTAGGAATGACTGTGAAGAGATCCTAAAAAGGACAGATCTAGACTTATTCTCTGGACAAAGGTTCTTAGAGAAGGATCGAGGCACCTATGGGTGGACTAGTTTGAAGAATGCGTGCCTCGATCTGCGTGAAAGTTCTGGAACTAAATTTTAGAGGTTATGTAAGTGGTCTGAAACCATAACTGTATTCGCATCATATTTATTGTATTGCATTGAGTATCGCTGATAATCTAAGATGAAGAAAATACCTTTAAGACCCCAAAACAAGCATCAAACCCTAAAATAATAAAAATGCAAATGAAGGAGTTACAACAATGGTGGGATTACTACCTAAGCATTACACTACATCTCAAACTTGATGTAGTTCTATGTGAAAGTGTGTGCAATCATGCCCTAGGTGCTCTTGTGCCAGTCACACTTTGTGAAAGTAGAGAACTATAACTATGTGTAGAAAATGTAATATAATGTGTGCACGCATACCATATAATCCCCTCCTATGCTTGTGTGATGTAGATGAACCAACCTTGTCTCTTATAATGGGGCTAAGTGAAAGCAAATGATCTCAAAATTCCTTTGATGAATGCAACCCTAGGTGGATGATAGTAGTGACTAGTGCTTGGTCCCTCATTATGGTCTCATAACTTTATATTTATAGGGTTCTCTTGATCTAATTTTTTAATTTACCTCGAAATGGCCGACCACCAAAAAGATAAGAACCTAAAATGGCTAGAAATTGACCAAAAAGTGGCAAGAAAGTTCAAAAAGGATCGGTGCACCTCTGGTGAGACCAAGGCACCCATGGGTGCCCCAGTAAAAGATAAAATAATGCAAAATGAAAAATTACCACTTGGCATGTGGGTGCCAGAGGTCGGGTATGATGAAATAAAATAAAATAATATGGCCAAAAGATAGGGGTTGATTAGTACTTTCTTCACTTAAAAACCTTCTAAATAGTAGTATGGGACAAGGACTAAAGAGTGTCTAAAGTAAATTATGTTGTGACCACACAGTTTGATCTGTATAATCATTAACAATTTAATACTAGATTGAATTATTCCATCGCAAGTATAGTTAGGTAACTTTGACTATCATTGTTATTGATGCAATAATTTATTATAAATACACAAGAATTAGAAATAACTTGAGTGTGAGGATATCCACATGAAATCCCCCCCATTACAATGACTATTAAGAACATGGAATAATGACGAGGCGATGCTAAATACATTTCATAAATAAAAATGGTTCCATCTAATTACAAATTTTAATTGGGTTGCCATGGAGAATTTTCGTTAACCAGTATATTTGTAAAAATCAATAAAAATTTCATACTACTTAAAATAATTTCCTCTTTGTGCATCTTTTCCATCTCTAACTTCTAGCATATTAAAATAAATTGGACTTACATGTAGTGAAGGACACATATTTCTCTTACTTTTCTTCCCCTTTTATTACAAATGCATTTTCCATCTACAAAATCTATTTAGTATTTGTTGTTCCACAATATGCCATATCCTTTTATTCCATGCCTTAAATTCCCCACCTCTTATAATGTTTCTCTAATGTTCCTTCAACTTTTTCTTCTTTATAAAAAATGAACCACTATTGCTTTTCCACATTCCTTTTAAGAAATTTCATCTAATTTTAAATCCCTCAATGGAGCAAGCCATATTTTCCCTTATATAAATCCTTCCACATTGTACCCATAATCCCCCTTGTCAACAAAACAACAAATTTCCCTCAACAATATTCTTCACCACTATAATCTACATGATAAACATTCTCCTTAAAATATGATCATTCAAGGAACTACAAGTATAGGCATTTATTCCTCAGTACAAGGATACAAATAGAATCATCTTACACTTCACTTCAAATACCCCATCCATTATTATTTCTCACTTCAACAAGTATTGTAGATGTCACCATTTTCAGGTCTATTATTGACATGTATTTTTGTATACCTATAAAGGATATGAAACCACTTGAGGAACATGCACTCTCATGTTTCTAATAGTCATTACAAGACATAAGGTACATTTTTATAGGTGAAATGAGCTTCATAGGACCAAATGTTATGTCCCTTATAGATCAACGCATAAGGAAGGGGTTACCCAAAAAGAAGAATGGGGCATTCTCTAAGTGTTCCATCATTCTCATTGGTGACTTGGGTCAACGTCCTCCTGTCAGCAACATATCCATGTATGGAGGAAATTCTTATGGATCAACACTTTGGCAAAGCTTATCTGTATCAGTGACCCTCCACCCAATTTTCTACCAACAAGGTCAAAATCCTTCACAAATCAGGTTTTACAACCTCTTTCTCAACATACGAAATACATATGCAAATCTTGAGGTCTAGGAACTTCTAATGTTGAAAACCTATATGTCTCTTTGTCTCTTCTAGAAAAAATAAGATTTCCATTCCTCTAGCCACTTGTTTGCAATAAATACTTTAGTTGACCTACACAATCATTAAATGTACCCATTACACATGTAAATACATAAAAATCCTGATATGATGTAACAAGAAACGTTAAATATGATAAATTAAAACCAAAACTCCTTCTCTACATCAACCAAAAGGTCATTTTAACTTGCAATCTCTTGGTCAAAGTTGGTATTGTTAATGGTGCAATTAGAATTTTACACTCAATTCTCTATTTTATCAGGTCAAAACCACCATTGTAACCATCATTGTGCTTATCAACTTCATCACTTAATTTTCTCGATCTAATATTGTCTTTTGAAGGATACAACAAAATGAAATTTTTTTCCTTACATACACATACGAAAAAAGGAGGAGCATAGATTACTATCACCACAACCACATTAATAACTATTACTGAACTTGACTCTAATGTTGTGTCTTTAAAATACTATATAACTTATTTTTATATAAATGTGACACCTTTATAGCTTCACACTCCAAAAGATAAACATGGGTTCTTCAAGCAACCTTCACTATTATACAATACTAAATTCTACAAATTAGCATCCTCAATCAACATTTTAATTTCTTATATATATATATATATATATATATATATATATAGACGCACACACAAATTGACCATTCAACCATGTACTTTACTGGAAAAAAATCTTGCAATTTTTCATGATCAATTCAATGTAATGTTACTTCAACAAAATCCACTTCCACTCCACTATCTGCATCCCCATCGCATAAACCTGACGTGATTTATGTTTTATATCCTTTATTACTCCTTATCACCTTGGGCCAAACTTTTGATTGCTTCATAGCTTAACATGTGGTTATTTTTTCATTCTTGGCTTTTTATCTTTAGAAATATCTAGGTAGTCTTTAACAACCATAGTAACTTTTATGCCTTTTTGAAAATCATTACTTTTGTAAAAGATATATTAATCTCCTCCCAATCGCAAAATATACATATGTATTATTAATTTTATGGATAACTTGTATACATTTATTTATTATCTAGTCTTTATGAAGATATTATAAAGATCTTGTTGTCGAGGAGATAATATTGAAGATATTTGTTTAGAGACACCTATGGAGAGGCATTGAAGAAGTTAAAATTTAAGGAGTAAATATGAAACATCATTAGGGGAAGATGGGTGAAGGGAAGATATTTTTAGGTGTGGGGGAACTGCTATAGAGAACATACGCATTCATCTTCTTTCTTCAGGTATGTCACATATGAACCACATGTCGTCTTTTATAAACCAATTTAAGGAGAAAAGTAGGAGTGATGTACATATCATTTTGGCAACATAGTCTAGAGATAACTATGTAAGTAATCCCTTGTTGTTCAATACTCCTAAGGTAAACAACCACTTTTTACAACTCCATCCCTTCTGTTATGTGGATAGTAAGAGGCCACACCATTCTAAGGGTGTTTCACTTGCTTGTGCTGAAAAACATTGTAGAGATAGTGACCTTCTAGGGGGACTTTGCATCCTATGTCAAATTTGATAACCATAAAACATGAAAATATTGGATATTTTTGTTATCTTTATAAGCAATATATTTAACTTGGTATGTTGGATGAAAAAAAATGTAATCATTATCAATGTTGCATCATCTACTTAATACAATGTTTGTTGAGTATTACATCTATCTTAATATCCACAAACCTAAATATCCCTACTTTTTAATGGATAAAATGAATGATAAGAAGATTATATCAAGACACAAAGATATCATATGCTAATTTATTATCACATTCAATAAGATGAAAGTGATTCGATATAATAAATTTACAAAAATCTTTGTAAACAAAAAGAAACAATATCATATATTATATCTCATGAAAATATCTCTAGTACAATGAAAAGGGGCCTTACTTATATAGGTAAGGAAGATAAATCTAGGAACTATTCAAGTCCATATACCAAGCCATAAATCAAGGAAATAATCAAACAAGAAAGAACAAGTAAATACCATAGATCAAATGAGTCAAGACCATAGATCAAGGAAAGAACTACCTAAAAACTAGGTAATATTATCCTAATATCTAAATAAGATAAATGAAATACCCACACATAAGATATGGGTTCATTACTACTTTCTTCAATGAAAAAAATTCTTAATAGTTTTATGAGACCAGGACTAAAGAGTGTCTAAAGTGCATGATTTTGTGACCACGCATTTTGATCTTTATAATCCTTAACAATTTTTAACTAGATTGAACTACCCCATCGCAGGTATAGTTAGGTATTTTTGACTATCATTGTTATAGATACAATAATTTATTATAAATACACCAAAATTTAAAATAAATTGAGTGTGAGAATACCCACATGGAAATCCCCCCATTTCAAAGACTATTAAGAACATGCAATAATGAAGAGGCGATGTTAAATATATTTCCAAATGAAAAAGGTTCCATCTAATTACAAATTTTAATTGGGTGGCCATGGAGAATTTTCCTTAACCAATATATTTGTAAAAATCAATACAAATTTCATAGTACTTCAAATATTTTCCTCTTTGTGCATCTTTTCCATCTCTAACTTCTAGCATATTAAAATAAATTGGACTTACATGTAGTGAAGGACACATATTTCTCTTACTTTGCTTCCCCTTATATTACAAATGCATTTTCTATCTACAAAATCTGTTTAGTATTTTTTGTTCTGTAATATACCATGTCCTTCATTCCATGCATTAAATTCCCCACCTCTTATTATGTTTCTATAATGTTCTTCAAATATTTCTTGTTCATACAAAATGGACCACTATTGTTGTTCCACACTCCTTTCAACAATTTTCACCTACTTTTATATCCCTCAATCGGGAAATCCATATTTTCCCTTAAATAAATCTTTCCACCTTGTACCCACTATTGGCGCTCAAATTAGTCTCGCCCCGTTTTCCATTAAAATCCCTGAATTGGTAGCCTCGCTCATGATTTTTATCTCCCTGTGTTAATTCTTGAAGACTCTGTCCTCCATTTGGTCACCATGATTAGTCCCTTCCTTGGTCGAAGATCACTTAAAAATCTAGAATTTTTTTTTCTGTTTCTCTATCCATTTGAAGGTGCATGTAAATTGGTCGTAAAACTCGGGTTGTTCCTCTCCTTCTATTTTCTGTAGTCATGTGTTGTTGTCCCTGCCATTTTGTCCCAAATACCAGAGGAAATGTGATTGAATGTATCTCAAAAGATCATGTGTGAACCTTACAACATTTCCAAATTCTCTTTCCTTGAAAAAAATTTCATCTCCGGGCTCAAATGATGGTTCCCCTACATTTTTACGGTTTGACGTGTGTGTTTTTCCTGTCAAAATTAAATCTCTAAATCAGTGGCATGTGGCCCTTTTGGTTGGATGTGGCTTAGCAAGGCACTCTAAAAGCTTTGTGGATCATTTTAACCCAAAACCTATCCACATGGAGGAATGATGCTCATTTGAAGACACACCTTTTGGTTTGGTCTTGGAGTTGCGTCGAGGGGACACGTGGAGGATTTTGTTGCTTTACCCAGACTTAGACAAATTTTTCATGTAGTTGGTACAGTTTTGGCAGGCTATGGACACGTGGTGAGCTGGAACTCATTTGAAGCTCTGCTTCAGGGTCCCACCTTAACAAATTTGACAGAGGGATAGGTGGAGACTTCTGCCGTCTCCGCTCTGTACTTAAACATTTTAAAGAAATTTTCTAAGGCCTAGGACACGTGGTGAGCCCGCGCTCATTCAGAGTCTTTGCTCTTGGGGACCATCTTAAAGTTGCACCATAAAGACATGTGGAGGTTTCCACCAGGCCTTCCTTTACTTATAATTTTCAAGAAACTTCATAAAAGTCATAAAACACATGGAGGGACCATGCATGTTTGGGGACTGACCCCTGAGTATTATTTTGAAGAAGCGCCAGGAGGACACTTGGAGGCCTCCGCTCACTCTGCCTTTTTGTTTGGACTTTTCAATGGGTGAAGAAGATTGTCTCAGACCTTGGAAACATGGCACCTTTTGTTGAACTTTCAAACTTTTTACCAAACTATGTTAGACTGAGACACATGTTGATTCTATGCTTGTTTCAGGTCTCTACTTTTCAAGACCATCTCAGAATGCACCATTAATACATGGTGTGATTTTAAAATTCAAAAGGCAGGGAGGCAAGCCATCGAAGCCAAAATTTTCCTTTTGCCAAAACTGAGGTAAAATAGCAAAATTGAGCCACGGTTCCTTAGGGACCCACATTGGGACACGTGTCAAGACCATTTTTCAAAGGCGGAGGGGCAAAGCAAATTGAGAAATTGTACATTTTTTTCAAAAGGTGTAAAAGGTAAAAAGAACCCCCAGGCCTGTCTTAACTTAGATCTCCCACATGAACGGTCTAAATTAGAAAAGGAAATCGATGGCAATTGTGTGTTTGTATTTGATTTTCTGCCATTTCTTCTCCAAAGCTCCCGGGATGTAAATTTTTATGGTTTTTTATAATTTCTTGGTGTCTCCTACATGCTAAATGAAGAGGAAAATTAATTTGATATCCTGGTTTGGTGGGGAAGATCTGAAAACATCCTTTACCATTAAGATGTAATCTGACTATCGGATTCAATCTAATCTTCCTTGGCACGCAAGAAACTAGTTGATATCCTGATTTGGTAAGGAAGATCTAAAAAAATATTTTACCATTAAGACGTGATCTGAATATAGGAATCAATCTGATTTTCCAGTCTTTATTTATTTGGTACGCAAGAAACCAAATTTGATAGATTAGAGGAGGAAGTAGTTGGCGTGTGAAGTAAAGGGTGACTTACCAGGTGAAGAATTGAATGTTGGAAATATTTGAAGAGATTTTCCCTCTAAGCACCTGACAACTTTTTTACAAATCTGATTCTGGGAGTCACAATAAAAATCATAACAGGAAATTGTGCTTTGAATGTTTCTGGTTTTGGGGGGAAAACTTTGTTGTAAATGAAATGTTATAAATTGCATGAATTTGTCATGCAAATTGTTGGAGTGTTAGAGGTTGGGAATTAATTCTTAAGAGAAAAGTGTGACAGATCCCATCTTTCTGAGAAATCATTTGAGGAACTTATTTATTTATTTTGTGTTAAATTTGATCATGTCAAGGTGGTTGCAAGTGTACAACCATTGAAAATCTCTGAGATTGTTCTAGAAACTTTCCCCTGCTGATGCATTTAGGCAAATTTGAGTAAATTTGTATTTTATTTTGAGAAAAATTATGTCAGATTCATTTCTGAATGTCTACAAACAATTTTTCTTGTTCCCATTTCAATCTTACATTGAAATATTTGTGAATCACACAAGATCTTATCCTTGTGATAGTTTTGTGGAATTTGCAATTTCATTGATCAGAAGAGATATCATTTGATAGTGAAATAAAAAAATTTAAAATCACTTTACTCCTAGCATGATTATAAGATTGTTTGTTATCCTTTGAGGGTATCTTAGGCTTGATAAAACAAAGGTTGACGATGTTCAATTAAGTTTTTCAATTTGAGCCTTCATTTTGGATTCTTAAAGGTTTGTGTGAAAACGTGTTGATATAGGCCTCCACTGAAAGCACACCTTCTGGTTAAAGGAACATTTTAGCTTTTTAGAAGCATTTTGTTGATCATGCCTTCCATTTCTTGTAAAATCTCTCAAAGATCTGGTGAATCAAAGTCCTCTTTGCCTCACCTCCCACCAAAATTTATTTAAAAACAACCAATCCTAGCTCCGGGTCTCGATGGTTTTTCAGGATAATTTCTTTCAAAATTTTTTGAAGATTGTTAGCTATGATGTTTGGGCAGCTATGGAAGAATATCACAGATCCTAATCTATGCTTAAATCACTAAATTGTACCTTTATAAGTCTCTTTCCGAAGATAACTCAACCCTCTTCATTCACAGATTTTGAGTCAGTTTCTTTGTGCAATACTTCCTACAAAATCATCTCGAAAGCCATTGCTTCAAGAATCAAAGGGCTGCTTGAACCTCTAGTTTCTCTAGAGATATCTGTATTCTTTCCAAGGAGGTTGATTTTTTATGGTATTTTTCTTTCTCATGAACTCATTCATTTTCTCTCCAGTAATAAATCCCCATGTATGATGCTAAAACTAGATATCAATAAGAACTTTGAAAAGATCAATTGGTGTTTTCTAATAAGAATTCTTAGAAATTTTAGTTTTTTGGTTCATTTTTGTAATTAGTTGTTCAACTACATTATTGGGCCTTATTTCTCCGTGTTAATTAATGGTAATGCTGAAGGTTTATTTGAAGGCAATTGGGGTATAAGATAGGGAGACCCTCTTTCCTCCTTCCTTTACATTTTAGTGGTTGATTCTTTGAGTAGGGCCATCATCAATAAAGTTTGGGAAGGAAAATTACAGGGATTAAGAATTACGGAGGGGGTGAACCCTATCTCTCACCAGTAATTCATGGGTGATACTTTCTTTTTTAGAAAAACCAATATTTAGGAGGCTAGAGAATTGAAGGGGTTTCTCAATGCTCACGCAGTCACTACTAGAAAAGAGGTTAGCCTTGTTAAATCCTTCATCTTCTTTTTTAATGCCCCCCTGCTCTGGAAGCTAGAATTTTAGGAATTCTCAGTTTTAAAAAAGGCTACCTTCCGGTCAAATATCTTGGTGTGCCCTTGTTTGGTGGCTTGGGTCAAACCTCGATGTGGAACGGTCTCCTCTCTTCAGTTAATTCGAAAACTCAATTCCTAGAAAGGAAAATGGGTATCATTGGCTGGGAGACTGGTCCTCATCAAATTTGTTCTTAGTGGCTCCCCCTTATACATGCTTTCCATTCTAAAAATCCCCAAAAGTGCTCTAACAAAGCTCTTCAGGAACATGAGAAATTTCCTCTGGAAAGGTCCCTCTATGGAAAGGAAAATCCCATTGATTAGCTAGGAAAATTTTTCCAAATTCAAATATTTAGGCGGGGCTGGTATCCTCAACTTGGGTCTTCAAAACATGGCCCTGGGTGCCAAGCTTGTCTGGAATCTCCTCACAAAACCTATGATTCTTTTCAGTCAAGTGGTGGAAAAAAATATCTGGGGGCCCATCTTCCATAATCGATTCTCCGCATTGCTAATCCCCCTCGCGGTTCTCACATTTGGAACTTCCTTGTTGAATGTCAGGAGCTCTTCTTATTCAATGGGTTCTCATGCTTGGGGAAAACCATGAGTTTGGGAAAATCAAGAGGCTCCTGGTTGAAGAATGGGGACCATATGTTTCCAACTATGGGATAATTCTAGAAAATACTCCTACATTATTGGAATGGAAAAGTATTGATCACCTAAATCTCTCTTTGGAAACTAAGGATAGTTTTCGATCAGCTCTGCAAGAATGATAGATTATTCTTTCTAGGGGTAATGATGAATTTGTATGGACTATGGCCTCTTCTAGGAAATACTCCTCATGTTGTGGTTATAAATTATTACATGCTGAGTAGGATGCTGAGACTTTGATCTAGAAGGAATGTTGGTCCCCCTTGTATCCCCATAAAGCTGGCCTTTTTGCTTGGATGGCTTTCAAATGAAAAATTCTCACTCAGGAAAGAAGGAAAACATTTGGTTTTCATGGTCCCTCAATGTTCGTTCTGTGTGCAAATCATGAGGAAGATTGTGATCATATTTTGCTTCATTTTCCATTTACAGCTGAGTTCTGGAGTTGGTTGTGTGCCAGGCTCAATCTTCCGTGGGTCCATCCCTCTACACTCCCTGAAGCCATTTTGGCTTGGCCTCTAAACCTCCATTCTAGCGCTCTATCCTTGATTTGGCTATGTGGTATCGTGTTACTTCTCTGGCACATCTGGTGGGAGTGTAACAAAAGAATCTTTAAGGAGGAGTAGAACTCGGCAGATAGGGTCATCCTCAATTTGGAATGGGCTATCTCTGAGGTAGTTTCTACTAATTGGTCCCGCTTTCATCACTTATCCAATATTGATAGGGAAATTGAACAGTGCTAGTCTAGAATCCTCAAACCTGGGGTGGGTGCTCAACGTCGTACGATATCTTCTGTCATGCTCCATAGGTTAGCCCGTTGGTACCCTCCCACCCTGGTTTTCCTCAAGCTAAATTTTTATGGAGCGGCCAGAGGTAATTCGAGTGCCTTTGGCATCAAGTGCATTATAAGAAACAAAATGGGATTATTGGTGGGTGTTTCCTCCTACAAACTCATGGATAGAACATGTAATTCAACTAAACTACAAGCTCTGAGAAAAGGTCTAGAACTAGCGGCCTCCTTAAAAGTGGAAAATATGGAAATTGAAGGGAATTCACTAGTAATTGTGAATTCCATACTTAAAAATAAATATCTATCTTGGAAACTGGAGCTAGGAATCTAAAAGGTCCTTTGGAAACTTAGGAAATTTAGTGTCTGGAACATTAAGCACATGTTTCAGGAAAGTAATGATTGCATAGAAAAGTTGGTGAATACAGGGATCAAGAAAGCACAACAGGAGATAGTGAGATTCAATTCCAAAGCATGGGAAGGATTGGAGATATTGGTCTCACGCGAGGTAGAATTAAGTGTTCATGATGTCTAATGATGTGCTTGTGTGAAGTGAATGGTCTATTTAAAGATTTGGACAAGGGTCTCTCCTTATATATTTTTCCTCCCTCCTTTTGCTAGCTATGGAGTTTCCACACCTATCACAAATTTCCTTGAGTTGTGATCTCTTTGAGATGGTTTTTCGTTCCAGGATAACGAAAAACTGACTAAAAATAATTTTTCATCTCTCTTGCATCAAAGAGTTGGAAGCCATCAAATAAATCTTGGGCGGTGCCTATCTATCTGTATATGGTTGGCCACACATCAACAGTGGTGTTGCCTCTATGTTCATAGAGAATTCATTGATAATTCATCCTTCTGAAGAGGAAGCGGTGAATCTAGCTCTGCACTAGCTTCGACCAATATTCTATGGTAACCTGGTCTCTGAAGTGGTGAATTGTCGTTTGGCGTTGTGGGTTGTGCACGAGTTGATGCCGGGTACATCGAGGGTTGATGTGGGTGTCTTTAGAGAACTTAGAAAAAGGTTCGAAATTCTCTTGGCCTTCACTAAGTAGCTAGTGGTGTATGCCCGGGACCGTGCTTCTAATCATTCCCGCCTTGTGCTTCCTAATGTGAAGAACCTTAGTGTTCCATTGGAACCTATCCTGCCTAGGTGGACCGAGTTGTAGCTATCTGTGGTGGGGGCCTATGAATTTCTCTAGCTGAGTTAGGTGAATGCTGAAGTTAAAGTTGAAATGGAGGAAGATGACATCTTTGGTCGGGTATCTTAGGCTTCTAGTGTTATTGTCTCCTTGGAGACTAGAGAGTAACTCCTCTCATACCTAGTACTATAGTTATAGTATAACTTGGATAATGTTGGCCTATGTTCGGGTATATCCATCTATTTTTTCTCTCGGGATTTTATTGTTTTTTCTTTGAACTCTTGATGCCTGGACTTTATTTATGTAAATAGGGAACGGGTCCCTTCAAACCATTTTAAGTATAAAAAAAATAAAAAAATGGCCTACATCCTGTCAATTTCCATAGATGATCTTATGGGTTATGTAAAGAACCAAAGTTCCATGAAGTGCGTCCTCGAAATACAAAATACAGTTCCACTTTATTCTTGCATTATTACATCGACCATCTAAAATGATAAAACTCTCTTCACCAAAAATTTCTATCAAAATAAAACTAGTAATGCCCTATATTATTTGGAGGATAAGGAAATATAGAAATGATGTCATTTTCATAAACATTAAACAACAGTGCAAGCTCATATGTTTTAAGATTACTAATGTTGTCAAAGATAACGTCGGAAGATTCAAACCTCCCAACAACAAGAATTATCCTGAAAATGAAGAGCATAGTTTGTCCAACTGGAAGATTGGAGTTGAAAATATTCAGAATAGCATCCGTTCCAACATTGACAGGTCTTTGATACATTGGAACCCTCCTGATCTCAAATGGCACAAGCTGAACTTTGATGGGGCTTCTAAGGGTAATCCTGGGGTTTCTGCAGGGGGAGGAGTGATTCAAGATCATAGAGGCAGTCTGGTTGTTGCCTATGCTGGTAAAATGGGGATACAAACTAACCATTATGCTGAAGCCTTGGCTACTCTATGGGGGCTTAGAATTGCTTAGACACAACATTCAAAATATTATTCTGGAAGGAGACTCACTAAACATCATTAATCATCTAAATCAGTCTTCATCTCCAAGTTGGAATATCAAGGACTTCATTATGGAATCTATAAGCATTTGTCAAACCTTTAAAAATATCTGATTCAATCATACATACTAGGAAGGAAATAAGGTTGCTGATGAATTGGCCAATTATGGCATAAATAACAATCTAATGATTTGGGATAATGTTAATCATATCCTTGAGAGGGTACAAAGTAGCATTCAAGTGGATATTTATGGGCACTCAAGTATGGAGTAAGGATAATGATAATTTGGAGTGGGATTTAGAGGAGATAAAAGATTTCCCATTTGGGAAACATCATGTAAGCTACAAACACACTAACTTTCATTACTCCCAACATGTGTGTGGGACTCTTAAAATTCAGGACAGGTAGAAAGACAATTGCATTTCATACAATAGTTCAAACAAGGGTTTTAAGGATAAGGGTTGCAAACATTTTAGAGAGGAAAAAATGGGAGGCACCCGTGCCATTTAGAACCCAAAAGTGATTTGGAATGGAAGAGCAACAAGGAGCTATGGAACCTCCTCAAGCAAGGTGGAATAAAAAAATTCATTGATCGAATTCGGGGGCACGATCAGAGCATTTCAATCCAATTCGTTATGGATTGGAAGGATCAAAAAGTGGAATATGGACGACATAAAATCCCTATTAATGAAGAACTAATCATTAAACCTACAACTCTGGATATGGAAGGCTTTCGTTTCTTAAACAAGAGGATCGAAAAAACTGCTCAAGAGAAGAAGTTTGCTGCTAATAATGAGGAGCTGGTTTTTGCTACTGCGGGATTAAGGTTAAGTTCTATCCCCTCACCCTTTGATGAAATCACCCGTATGATGATATGGTATATCTCTTTGGAAGGGAGATATGTTACAGTTCCTATTAAACACCTAGTGTTCCTTAACCATTTCCATAGGAAAATCATTGTATGCTTCCCATACTATCTTTTGAATTCCATCGAACGCTCCATCTTGGAGTTTCAGAAGCATACCCATGTTATCCCCCTAAATCAAGGTCTTATATTTTTACTACACAAGCTTTGTGTTTCTAAATACCCCAGTCTCCCGTCTTCCCCCAGCATTGTTCCACTCTTTCCCACCACTGCTACCCCCACCCCCATCCCTTCCACCATGATCAAGCCTAAAATGAGGAACTATAAGAAGCCAAAATTAGACACCCCTGTTTTGGGTAGAGTCCTTCATAGAAATTGAGAGTTGGAAGTTGTCCAAAACCTATTGCACATCAGTAGTGCAGGCCATAAAGAGGCCTTACAAAATGAGGGAAACAATACTTCCCAAAGGCTGGAAGCCTTGGAAAATTAAATGATGAAACTGAAAGAAGAAGTGTAGCACTTGGCCAAGTAAAAAGGTAAAAGGAAGATGGAATATGATACTGATCTTGGCAATAAGCAAGTTGAGGACATCTACAAAAAGCTAAACTCCTTAGAAAATCATCTAGGGAGAGTAAAGGATCACCATGATCACAACATGGAAATTTTTAATGCAATCAGTGATTTCCTTGAATAACATGTTCGTAGCATTTATGTGCTTAGTGAGATCCTGGACACTCTGTGGGTTACGGAAAAGGAGAGCAGTCAAACCATAGCAAAGTTGGATACTAAGGACCCCACACACATCACAATGGTGGCTCTCTTTACCTCACTACAAACTATTAAATCCAGAATTAACAGAGCTTCCAAGAAGTAAAGGAGGTCTTCATTACAGATGTTGCTTTTCTTTGTTCTTTTTTCTATTTTTTTTTATTGTTTTTTGGCTGCATTGTTGCAGCGCACACTTTGTTCTACTTTTCTATAGTAACTCTTTTTCTGTTACAGTTGGCTTTAACACCTATTCTGGATGTCGATCCATTTTTTGTGGAACCTATTAGTGTTTAATTTGGCTTTTAGGCCCTCTACGTAAAATATGGTATAGTCAATTCAACACTATTTGCCAATAATAATAATAATAAATTCTATCAAAATATTAATTATTTCAATTAATTTTGTTTGTTTGTCATTATATCTGAACTATATATTTATGCATTGTTTTGAGTTTTTTCAGAATTTGACTAAGATTTGATTTTAAAATATTAGTTTCTTATAACATGTGGGCTATTATTTTGACCCAAAAAATGGTGAATTTCGCTGCCTTAGTTTTATTATATTAAGATATATTTTATTTTTGAATTTCAAACTAGTGTTGGTGGGTTGTAATGTTTATGTTCACTTTTAATTTGACTTCCAATTTAATGTCCATTTGACCCATACTAAAAATATTTTCCATTTTCTTTTTTAGATGTCTACTAAAATATTGTAATATTTTGTCCAAACTGTGGAGTTACAAGCCCATAATTTTTCTCCTTAGTATAACTAGGTCAAAACCATTTGGTAAAATCTTCACATATATAATAACTCAAAAAATATGCATGATAACTAAATATCAATACAATAAAAGAGATGTTAGTGTCCCAAAAATACCTAACATCTAATATATTCTTAATCATTCCCTTAAGGTAGGACACCACCTTATAATACTCATTAAGAAACGAATCCATCAAATCTTAAAATATGGGAATTCCTTTTTTAGGGGAATACCTCCAAATCCTTCTAGTAAATAGAAAACTCTTCTTATACATTACATATCTCACAATGATATTCATCTCATTCATATATGCATATACATTACTCTTATTGAGTGGGTAAGACCTAATTCCAATTTAAGAAAACTCATTACTTAATATAACCACAATTTTTCCAACTTGATTTCTTGCATACCCATGTTGATCATTCATATAATTCCATGCTCCATAATTTTTTCCTGGTTACATCCATGTATAACCATAGTAATTGTTTCTCCAATCTCTTGTATATCTATATTGGTTGTTGCTTTGATTTTCCCCTACATGTGTTCATGATTATTTCCTCTCATAATGATGTGAGTGTCTAAAAGTAGTAACCTTAGTATCCTCATGATGATGTAAGTTTATGTGTTCGTCGACAAATCACAAAGGCTCATTTTTTAAGCCTTCGTTGATCTTGGTCTAGTCAATAGACAAGAGAACTTGACAGGAATACTTTTCTTGATGCCAAACTCCCTTCTAACTTCGTGTTAAGTTTTTGGAGGATTTGGAAAGGGACATATTTGTGCTCAGAGCCTAATATGATGTCAAACACATTGCTAAAATGTTAAACGAGGAAAACAATATAAATATATAAGTTTTAATGACAAATGTCATTCATATTAACATAACATATAGTATAATATTCTTGGTTTATTTAACTATTTGTAATATATTTTATGTATAATAATATATTTTATATATAAATATTTATAGAAATGATGGTCATAGTTTAAATATGCAATTCATAAGAGATTTTTATTTCAAATAAATTCATAAGTATTTTATAATTAAAATTATGAAAAACATCTTTTTAAAATGTCAAATTTAACCCATGTTGGTAGGAGTTACTAGGTTTAAAATAACTACTTGTGGTTGTTCAGGTTGACAATGGTTAGGGTGTCTATTTCGGTAGATGTCCTTTTTTTTGGATTTTGTATCTTGGTTAGCATATGGTGAGCAAGGCCATACGTATGAGGGATTCAACCATATGGATGTTTCCTTGTCTATAAGAAATAGAGAAAGAGACTCTATGAATGAATCCACTAACTTTCCTCCTTCCTATCTTGACCTCACCCCTCTACCTAGGACACTGAAATTGAAGGAATATTTTTTTCTCTTTTACGGATGCCACTACCAATGTAAACACATGCTCGATCATGTTTGGCTCATATATTTTGGGCTTACAACATAGTCAGAGGTACAAGTCATTTTTTACATACAACATATTCATATCCCTTCTATATATTCCATTCTAAGAATTTAAACAAATTAAGGATTTCAATTCAATATAGTATTAATTATATATTTGAGTTATCATTTTTTGCATTTTGATCTTAATAACTGTTAACATTCTTTTTACTAGATTGAATTATGCCATGAAAAGTAAAGTTAGGTAACAGTGACTATCATTGTTCTAGATGTAATAATTTATTATAAATACACCAAAAATTCAAATAACTTGAGTGTAAGAATATCCACATGGAAATCCCCCCATTTCAATAAATATAAGAACATGGAATAATGATGAGGTGATGCTAAATATAATTCCAAAATGAAAATGGTTGCATCTAATTACAAATTTTGATTGGGTTGCAATGGATAATTCCCTAACCAATATATTTATAAAAAACAATACAAATTTCATAGTACTCAAAATATTTTCCTCTTTGTGCATCCTTTCCATCTCTAACTTCTAGTATATCAATAGAAATTGTCCTATATATGCAGTGAAGGACATTTATTTGTCTTAATTTTTTTCCTCATAGTTTACAAATGCATTTTCCATGTACAAATTTTGTTTAATATTTGTTGTTCCATACTACACACTATAATGTTTCATTCATTCCATGCCTTCAATTCCCCACCTTTTTAAATGTTTCTCCAATATTCCTTCAAATTTTTCTTCTTCATCACAACTAGATCAATACTGTTGTTCCACATTACTTTCAATAATCTGCATCTAATTTTATATCCCTCAATTGAGAAAGCCACATTTTCCCTTAGATAAATCCTTCCACCTTGCAGTCACAATCCCCCTTGTCAATAGAACAACAACTTTCCCTTGACAATATTCTTCACCACTATAATCTCCAAGATAAAAATTCTCCTTTGGATATGATCATTCAAGGAACTACAAGTATAAGGAATTCATTCCTCATTAAGAGGATACAAATAGAACTATCTTTAGCTTCAATTCAGACATTCTCGATCCATTATTATTTCTTGCTCCAACAGGTGTTTTAGCTTTCACCATTTTTTGGTACATTATTCAAACATGTTGTTGTCTACTTATAAAGGATATGAAACCACTTGAGTGATAGGAACTCTCATGTTTCCAACAGTCATTTTAACACATAAGGTACATTTTGATAGATGAAATGAGACTCATAAGACTGTATGGCAGGAAAAATGTTTCTAGATAGCATGCACTCTCATCATTTGTTCAACTAGGGTATTGAGGTAACGAGTAAGAGACACACCAAGACTGGAACACAACAGATATAATTCAAAGGGGGTACATTGACCATTAAGATCCCATACCCAAAGGGAAGTAACCCTTACACTAGGAGAACCTAGGGTTTCGAATATGCTAGGTTGAAAAAGAGGATGGAACCGTATTGAGGTATCAACACTATGGGGGTGATTAATAATAAACTGAACATGTAATATCTATGCCACTTGAAGTAAAGCATGCAACACAAAAATAAATATTTGAATACAATATGCTAGCCTAGCATGTGCTTAGAATACTAAGCTAACATAAAGTAACAAGCATATATAGGATACTACTCTATAGAAAATACAAGTTGAGTTAGAGAACTTATCTCTTGGGGGGCGGTTGATGATGCATCTATTTCCTAAAGGATAATACATGAAGAGAGAATAACGTTTGGGTGGAGAAGGGGGGAAAATCATGTCCTAACTCACAATAGGTGACCCAAGAGTGCAAGATAACTAATCAAGTAAGAATAAGATCCAATCCAAGATTCAAGATGCAAGATATCCAAGATTTTAGCAAGCATATAAAAGATGGAACAAAAGATCAGAGCTAATGGTGAGTTCCTGTGTGCATTTGTGTTATGTTATTTTATGTGAAAATATTTTTTTGGTATTTATACTAACGGCGGCACCCATTGGCAAAGGTGTTAGCCAAGAATTTTAAAATGCACCAACACAATCACCCGTGGGTGATGGCATTGGCTATGGAGGGGAGATGATAAAGGGTGTGTGGGATGTGTCATGAAAAACAAAATAAATGTAGAGTAATATGGTTATGTGTAAGTAAGGTGTTAGAAGGATGTGAAACAAAATAAGAAAATAAAACCAAAAGAATTGGATACATAGGAAAAAATTTCATTATCTCTCCATGTATCATCCCTAACCCATTGGTTATGAGAATAACCATACCCCTATCCTGAAATGTGCGCCTTAAGGAACCCATTCCCATATATAAGTGCATTAGCGACCTCTAACCGAGAAGAGAAATTGTTAGTACAATAGGTATGAAAATATAAAACATGAAAAATTAAGTTTATACATATGCCCCAACCATTTATTACCACATTTCAAAATAGTGAAACATGGGGTAGTTAGTGGAAATAATTATACATATGACTGAAATTGAAAGTATATGCAAAAAGAAAATAAAGTACTAGCTAAAATTAAATATACCCACCAATGCGTACCTAATTGTGTCAGTCGTCCTATCACGTATGGGAGAAATCCATGCTACTAGAACCCTCGAGAATGAAAATTGAAAACAAACACTAAAGGATTATCAGTAAAATAAGACATAAATCACATTTCTAGGGTCCCATGAGTGTAGTCACAAAATCATGCAGTTTAGACAATATTTATCTTGGTCTCATATTACTATTTAGAAGGTTTTTGAGTGAAGAAATTACTAATTACCCCCATCTTTTGGTCATCTTGTTTTATTTTATTTCATCATTACTGCCCCTTCTCATCCACATGACCAGTTTTTTTTTGTCATTCCCCATTATTTTATCCTTGATTGGGGTGCCAATGGGCGCTCTGGTCCCACTAGGGTAGCCCAATCCTTTTTTCTACTTTCCTGCCAATTTTTTGGGTTTTTTCTAGCTATTTGGCATCTTTATCTTTCTCATGGTAAGCCTTTTTGGGGTTAATTATAAAATTAGATAAAAATAAACCTATAAATATAAATTTATTAGACCATAATGAGGGACCTAACATCACTTACTACTATCACTCCATATATAATTGCATTCATATATTACATTGGAGATCACTTGCATCCACATAGCTCCATCATCAAGTTAAAAGTCTAGGACATCTGCATCAAACTTCATATGGGGATGGATTCTATTTTATTCCATGAACTCATTTAACTACATTTTTTACATGTAGTTATTTTTTTCTTCTTCACAAATTGCGGCTAGCACAATAGAAACCTAGGGCATGTACACACACACTTGCACATATAACTACATCGGGTATGAGATGTAGTGCAATTCTTAGTTAGTAATTCCACCATTCTGACAGTTGAGGTCAGTTCAAACCTTTCATATGCATTATTATTTTTTTAGGCTTTGATTTTTGTTTTAGGTTCTTGCAAGTTTCTCTTTCATCTTGGAGTATTAGAGACATTTAGTGCAGGATAAAAAAGCTGATACAACACACAATAAGGGTTTCAGGCCATCTACCGAACTAGTAAAAAATAGTTAAAGAGCTTTTGCATAGACTAGGGTACCCATATTGTAGACAAGAGCACCCACAAGCACCCCAGTCCTCCTCCAAGTGCTCCAATCTAGCTAGATCCTCCAGATCAATCCTTTTCAGGAATTCCTACTATTCGTTCTTAAAAGGAACAATAACCAAATCATACCAAGCCAAGAACTCAGATGCTAATCAAACACCACAATCAATAAGATGAAAGCAATTCGCCAAAATAAATTTACGTAAACCTTTGCAAAAAAATGAGTAGCAATATCATATATTATTATGGAACTCAATGAAATACAATGAGAATGGTCCTTACTTAGATAGGAAAGGAATAACAATCTAAGAACCATTAAAGGTCATATATCAAACAATATATCAAGGAAATAACTAGTCAAGTCCATATATTTAGGAAACAACTAGACATCAAGGATCTAGTCAATACCATCAATAACATAGATCAAGGAAGGAACTATACCTAACAACTAGATAATATCCCCCTAATATCTAAATAAATAAAGAGAAATATCCACACACATACGTGGGTGAGGATAAATACAATTAAGGTAAATAAAGTACCTAAGTGAACATGAGATAAGGTAAAATAGATAAGTGCATCAAGTTAGGGGGCCAAAAGGGGGTCTTAAGTGGACACATTTTTCTAAAAAATAAAAAAATTCAACTTGTATGAGTTTTTTGAAATAGTTACACTCAAAATTGGAAGATGTTGTATAAACATAAATCGTATGATTTTGATTCTAGTTTCTAAGCTACTATTTTTTTATTGAAAATGGATAAGTTTAAGTGGGTCAAATAACTAAAATACAAAAAAGTGCTCCTATTTTTGTTAAAAAACATAGCATAGTGACTTTTGTGTCCCCCACCTTTTTTTGAGCACCATTTAGTAGTTTTGAAAACCCTTCAGTAAAAAGATAGCTAGGAGCATCTAGTTTGTGCTAGATTTTTTTTAGATTTTTTTAGCAAATATTTATTTTTTATGATTTTTCTAGTACAAGAATTTATGTTTTGAAAAATAACGGAGCTCCAATCGTGCCCCCCCTAACTACCTCAAAAAAATATCGAAAATTATATATATTTTAATATGTATAGAATTAGGCCTAGTTCGTGCTAGTATAATTTTTTTTTCACTTTCGATGACCCAAAAAAAGGATACACGATGAAAGATAGACATATTTAAACTTCAAAAAATAGCTATAAAAAGGAATAGTTATAAAATAAATAATATGGAAACCTTATATTAGTCTGAAAATTTGAAAAATTATATTTTTAGAAAGAAGAAAGTCTGCTCTATGTCGTGGTATAGTTTTGTTTAAATTAATTGATTGTTTTATGTTGACTTATCATGGAGGAAGTGTCATTTTTACATTTTCCTACAAAAACACATTATTTGTTTTGTTTACCCAAGTCCATGCCTCAGGCTTGGGGATCCAAACTAGGTCCCAAGTCTTGAGGCATGGCTTGGAAAAAGAGAAAACGTAAAATATGTGCGCACTATAACACGTATGTGCTATAACATGTACATGTTTTGTATAGTATAAACATTGTATATGCTTTTGGAAAGGTTCTATGTACAAAAATAAATGTTTAAGTATAAAAAATAATAAAATATAAATAATAATAAATAAATAAATTATACTTTAAATTTATTTTAGTAAATATAAGAAAATAAGGTCACTATGCACCTTATGGAACTAGTCTCACAGCTCCATTAGTCACGGTTTAGAAAATAGTTTTTTATAGTATAATATGTTCAATACATACTTAGTTTTCAAGATTTCAACATTTATCCTTAATATTTTAGCATTTAAATTCTACAATCAAAACCCTAAAACCTAAACCATAAACCCTAAACTTGAAGCCCTAAACATAAACCCTAAACCATGATCCATAAACCCTAAAACCTAAACCATAAACCTAAAACCATAAATCCAAATCCCTAAACCCTAATCCTTAAATATTTATCCCTTAACCGTGAGCCCTAAATCCTAAACCTTGACCCTTAAGCCCTAAACCATAAACCATGAGCCTTTAAAGTTAAACCCTAAAGCATAAACCCTGAAAACTAAATCCTAAACCCTAAACACTGAATCCTAAACCCTAAATCCTAATCCCTAAGCCCTAAACCATAAGACCTAAATCCTAAACACTAAAGCCTAAACCCTGAACATTGTGACCTAAACCCTTAACCCTCAACCATGAGACCTAAACCCTAAACTATAAACCCTAAACCCTAAAACCAAAATAATAAATCCTAAACCCTAAACACTAAATCCTAAACCCTAAAAACTAAACCCTTAACCCTAAACCTTAAACCCTAGACCTTAAACCCTATGCCATAAGCCCTAAACACTAAATCTAGAGCCCCGAGCTCCAACCTTTAAACCTTAAACCTGTACCTCAGAACCCCAAACCTTAAGCCATAAACCATGAACCCTAAACACTAATCCCTAATCCCTATTCCTTAAACCCTAAACCTTAAGCGTTGAACCCTAAACACTAAATCTAGAACCCTAAACACTAATCCCTAATCCCTATTCCTTAAACCCTAAACCTTAAGCGTTGAACCCTAAACACTAAATCTAGAGCCTTAAGCTCTAACCCATAAACCTTAAACTAGTAACTATGAACCCCAAACCTTAAGCCATAAACCATAAACCATGAACTCTAAACCCTGATCCCTAATCCCTAAACCATAAACCCTAAACCTTGAGCCTTGAACCCTACACCCTAATCCTTGAGCCGTAAACCCCAAACCTTAAAGCCTAATCCCTAAACCCTAAATCCAAACCCCTGATATCTAACCTGTAAACCTTAAACCCATAACTCTGAACCCTGAACCCTGAGTCGTAAACCCTAAACCAAGCACCCTAACCCCTAAATCCTAAAGCCTGAGGCCTAAACCATAAACCATAAACCTTAAGCCCTAAATTTTAAATCCTAAAGGTCCCAAACCCTAAACCCTAAACCATGAACCATGAGCCCTAAATGTTAAACCCCTAAACCTCATATATTTATAGTAGGAATCACGAGTGAGTTCATCTTTTTCAATATATTAGGACCATATTTCCTAGTCTTGTGCCTAGAACCATAATTAAGTCTTCTTTTACAACTACCTTTTTTATGAGAGGTGGGAATTTCCCTCCTTCAAAATATCAACAGATGAAAGACATCAAATTTTGATGAATCTCTTTGAGTTTTGTTCCTATGAATTTGATGAACCCTTTTCAGTTGAATACTCTTTGCAAATACTAATGATAATGGATAAAACACAGAACATTACAATGAGTGAAATAGTTTGCATTGTAGTCAATTTTACTCCCACTATAAAAGGAATGAATCCCATGGATGTCGGCATATCACCCAGTAGAAGTTGAGCACTCACCTAAGGCACACGCTGGTGCCGAGTCTCTCTTTTATGTGAGTTTTAGTGCGAAGCATTCATCTATAATTAGTATAAGAGTATTCAGGAAATAAGTTTAGACATACAAGAATCATAGGGCTCAGAATGGCCTCCAGATCCTTGTAGCTTCTTCAGATCGAGTGTTTTAATATACTCCACAACATATATTATAACAGAAGGAAAGATACAATCATTCATTCATAGCATGAAAGGAAAGAGAACTTCTATGAACAAAATATACATAAAAACCACTAATATTCATATCTAATTACAATAGGTAACCTCATTGTATTCATCGTTTCATTATAAAGATCCATAGAGGGAAGACTGTAGTAATGCAAATCACTAGGCTTATATAACTAAGCCAAAAAGAAAAAGAAATTACAATGTAAAGGTTGGTACATTCCTTTCTGCACCAAAGTTCCACTCGCAGTAATCATGCAGAGCTTCACCCATGTTATCTCTCTCTATATGTATCCCCCCTATCTTCTCCTCTCATGTTTATATTCCGTGTGTATGTTATCCCAGTATCCTTATCTCTGTCTCACGTTTCCTACCACAGGCACTTGTATTTATCACCTTCCTGCACTGCCAACTTGCCTTGCCGCGCCCTCTGCTCCATGGCCAAGTTTTGAATGTGGTCCTTCACTGAGCATGTTTCCTCAGGCCTGAGCTCTCCACTCCATATCATGATGGTCTTTTATAAGACTCCTTTGTTGGCATGCTCTTTCCTGGGCCACCTATTGCCAAGCTGACATCTTATCTACGTGCAACCGATCACACTTTTCACGTGTTCTACCTTTGTTGCTTAAATCGGCTAAGTCCTGAATCTCCTTTCACACGTCGTGCACACTATTTTATTCCTTAATCCTTTTCTCTTGTGTGCTTTTTCCTTGCGCACCCTTCTATAATTGTGGTCCCACGCGCCTATGCACCTTCATACTTAGTCAATATTTCAGGGGCCCAACATCACCCCACACTATGCCTATTCACCACCCTTGGAAACATCTTACTTGACCAAGGTGCAAGTTGGTTCAATGGAACCAAGATGTAGATAGATATTACAAAAATGAATAAGGAAAGAAAGAATAGGCGAAAGAATGAAGAATGGGGGGGACACTAAATCAAAAGGTTAGGGAACTCCTTCCATAAGTCTTCCTCCAACTTACTCCATGTATCAACCTCATTTTGTGCCTTCTGACAGAGGTCGCCCACCAAGGTGCTTACTTCATCAAAGCTTAGACCAGCTCCCTGGGTGCCCAAGATGTCCACAATTTGTTCCATTTCCTTGCCTAGGTCTGCCAGCTTGTCCATTCCCCTTGTAATCTGGGTGCACAGTTCCTTCAGCCGGGCCTTATATGAGCTTCTTAAAGCTTCAATTGCCTCTGATTTCTTTTCTACCTTGGCTAGAAACTTGTCCCTTTCTACCCTGTTCCCCTTGTTATTCTATTGGAACTCCTTCAACTCTACTTCAAGCATGGAAACCAAAGATCTTGCCACCTTATCTCGATGCGTGCATGTGTCATATGCAGCTTCTGCAGACTGGGCAACGACATTGAACTCCGTGAGTACTTGACTGTACTTGGCAACAAGTGTTGTCACTTTTTACCAGTCTTCCTCCTTCAGGAACATGGCCACTTCCTTCATAGATTCCAATTCCAAGGGTCACCTCTCAATGGTGAGGATGCACATTAAGTCTTCTAGGAATTCCAACATTGATGCATACCTCTAACAGATAGGTGTTAGATCTGGGTGTTTCAAAATGATGGAACTTTTTATTGAGTCTACTTTCTTGTAGACCTCTTGTACCTTTTCCTTTTCCTCCTTGAGCTCGCGCTTTAGTTGTATGCTGATTAATTCCTCCTATTTTAAGCTTCTGGCCACCTTAGCCAACTCTTCCTCCTTCTTGGCCACCTTTCCATCTAAAGCCCTTATGCTGTCATTCTATGTGAATAGTCTCGCCTTTGTTTCCACCGCGACCTTGTTTAGAGCATTGCAAACTTTCTCATCTAAGATCTCCTAGGCATTCACTAAGGGGTTATCTCCCTTAGACTCTGGTAACATGATAAGCACCTTTTGTCAGACTTCAAAGTGTACCTTGTCGATGTGGGATTCAAATGCCCAAGAAAGAATCTTATTGGTCCTACGGTAAGCACCCTCCTTTTCAAACGATCCCATGGCAATAAGTCTCTCAGTGGGTATTGTTCTCTGGAATCGTGCACATAGCACCTTCCTTGAATCTTCCACATAGCCCATTATCTACCTCTATTCTTCATCCAGAGGTCTTCTACCTGAGTGCATGCCTTTGGGGAAGCTAACTGTCAAAACGGGACCTCCTAGACTGTCATGTCCTATTTCAACACTTTCCTCCTTCCCTTCCTTTAGCACTATATCTGCACTCCGGTCTAACTCCTGGTCTACAAGGATCTCAAGAATATTCTTCACTTCTTACTCTACCACTTAAATTATTTTCTCGTTGTTAAAACTCATGGCTCTCTGCCCCTCAGCATCCCTCTCATCTGCCTTTGTATCTTTAGTGCCTTCATCACCTAGTGCGCCTTTTCATCCCATGAATACAAACTCTTATTTTTCTTCTCCACTCTCCTCCGAGTCATAGACACTAAATATGTGAGGTTATAAAGGTTTCTTTTCTTTCTCTGGATCTTCCTCCTCATTGCCACCTCCTTCACTCTCATCCTCTCCTTCTCCCAGGTATCTCTCTAAGTTTTCGGTCACCTCCAAGTCAGCTTCTTCATTTACCTTCTACTTCTTCTTGAGAGGTTGCTTCTAGTCAGGAGATTCTGCCTTCTCTTCTTCTTCTTCTTGTGGCTTCTCCATGGTGGTGGGTTGTTCAGGAACCTCTACTTTTGGCATCTTCTCCTTTACTGGAGAATTCTTTCTCCAAACATAGGTACTTGGCTTGGCACTCACAGAAGGCATTCTCACTATCTAAGTAGTTGGTAAACTTAGTGCTCCTTCCTCTCCTCTGCCCCTCTTCTTAGACACTACCTTCTTCTTTCCCAAGGGGTATTCAAGTAAGGAGATCTCATCCATGAAGTACGTGCCATTTTCAAATTTAAGCCTTATGTGCACATATACACACATCATAGATCCTCCAGCGATAGGAAGTGTTATTGGCCTAGTCATGTGTATGTCGTGTGACACGTACTTCTCCATGTACGTGCACTTACCTCTGAGATAGTTTAGTTTCTTCCTCATATCCCTATGCTCCCAGTCCATCTTTCCTAGCTCCAGCCTTAGCTTTTTCGATTCTTTAAATTTGTTCACTCCCACTTGGAAGTACTGGGTAGTGAACGTGAAAGGGAGCTTGCACCAAGGGCTCCATGATTCGTCAACAACTTTGAACCTACCCAAGTAGTAGTGCTGGTATACTGTGAACTCAGCTTCTCCTTGTGTGGCTGCTGGGAGTTATTCAGGGATCCTCCTCTCCACCCTGAATGAAATTATCAAGCGTATATAAAAATTTTCAAGTCATGCCTTGTGGGGAGCCGTCATTGTATCACATGCATACTTTTCAAACCTCTTCGTGGGCAAAGGGTCTTTTGCTGGGTACTCCCACACAAACTTTTCTGGTGCATCCGGCACTCTAATTTCTATAAACACTATGGTGAGCAGGAAATTACCAAAGAGGATCTTGTCCCCTTTGTTCACACACTTTACAATTTCCTCGGCAATGTATATGGACAAGTTGTAAATAGTCCTCTCTGTAATATTTCTACAGACATGTAGCCATGGCTTATTAACTTGCATCCACCTTTCTTGGCCATTCAGCTTCGTTACCAGGTGCATGGTCATCTTCATAACTGGGTCCTTGATGTCTGAGATGTCATAATACCACGACCCTTTCTTGCAGGCATACTCTGTGACAGTCTCCTGAATAGCCTCCTTGTCACCAAGGTCATGTTCCAGGATATCTCCCTCACATATGAGGCCTGTATACTATGTAATCAACTGAGGAGTTATGCACATCTTGCACCTAGTAAAGTGGAAGTAGTCCTTGTGTACCTGAGACATCAACCATTGGTACAAGAGATTTAGCTTCCAAAATAAGGCAACTCATAAAGTTGCAGCAACCCTACCTTCGCCAGCTTGACCTTCATGGCATCATTATAGATAGGTAACCCTTCAGGTGTTTGCTTGTTGGTTGGGCGTACCAATTCTAATGCCATCTCTTTTTCTATAGTGATGGTGTGGTGATTATAATCATTTACTAGTATGCTTCTCAAATGGGATTCCCATTCCTTCCCCATCATCACTTCATTAGGTTACTACATTTTTTCATACCATTCTTCGTTTGTATCTACCTCGGGTTTTGGTTGTTTAGCCCTTTCTTTTCCCTTCCCTTTCTTCAGTGCCATGGCCAAGGTAATTGTGTCACTCAAATCCTCTCCTTGTTAGTCTATTTTCCTTCTCCCAACCTTCGATATCAAAGCCGATATACAATTATCCTAAACTCGTGCCCTAGTTTTCTGAACGCTAACTTCGATAAATTCTTCACAAGATAGCATCTTTTCACTTTGTTCCATGCCTGTGTAATTCCTTCCTTCTGGTTCACAATCTCAAACTAGTTCCTTACGTTTTTAATGACACATATCTTCTCCTTGATTGAATCTAAAAAATCCCTAGCTTATATCTCCAAATATTTGTTTTTGCAAAGTAAAATGAGAGTTCCCCAAGATTCTATTTATAGTTTTTCCTTTTTTTGGTCACTAAATGTTACTTTACCTACCCCATACTTTGCTCATTTAATGTGTCATTTAAAATAAATCCCGTCTTCAGTGCCTTCACTCACGTACCCTTCCTGCGTGAATACTCCTCCAACCTTCTGGCAGGTAACCAAACCAACCTAATAGGAGACTCTTACGCATGATCAAACTACGCCGAAGGCACTTCTTCTATCTAGATTCTTTCTTTTTCCTACCTCGTGTTGATTTAAATGCGCTTCTTTTTCCTTCGTACGTGGGATCTACAAGTATCTTTACCCTGGCACCAACCATTATATCTTTTCTCTTCATCTATCTTTCAACTGGGCTACTTAGCAAGGCTCTTCAACACAACTTCCTTGGTACTTTTAATCACGTTCTTCTTCAATTTTCTCCACCTGACACTTAAATGATGCACGGTCCTTTGCGCACTCATAAACTCTCTAAAAATAGTAATAAGGTTACTGGCGTCGAAGGCGCAAAACAAAACAATAACGTGAAAGGGAAACATAAGGAAAGGAAAATGCATAAAGGAAAATTCTAAACTAATTGGCAAAAATGCATTATTTACAAACACCAAGAAGACTTATTTATAGGAGGGCTTTAGTCTACTGCCATTTAAGTGTCCAATAAAATTCATCCCATCCAGTGCTTGTAACCCAAACGTGCCCGAGTCAAGTATGTATGAGATTGTGTAGGGACCTAACCAATGGAATTTCAACTTCCTAGGATGGCACATAAATTTAGAATCATACAGTAACACCATATGCCCAACCTAAATTTTTTTGTTCCTAATATGGCAATCATGCCAAGCCTTTTACTTTTCCTTTTCCACTGTTTGGCTCCAACAGGCAAGTGATCACCTTTAATCCAGTTTCATTAGTTCATAAAAAAAAATTCAGTGCTTGTTCATCGGCTAATCCTTCTGCGTGTGCTATTCACAGAGAAGGTAACATAAAATCAATCAGAAAATAGCTTCCATGCCAAACACAAATTGAAAAGGTGGGGATTTATTTAGTCTTTTATACGTAGTCCTATAAGCCCATAAAACTACTGATACCTTGTCATCCCAATCGTGTCTTCCAACATCACATATTTTGGTCAATGTATGACTCATTATTTTGTTGAATGCTTTCGTGGTTCCATTTTCTTGTGGGTGATAGGGAGTAGTCTTATGATGAGCCACCATGAACTCAGATAGTAGGATCCTCACGGTCTCATTTAGAAAATGCGTACCCCTATCACTGGTCAAACTCAAAGGGAATTCATAGCTTGTGATAATGTTCTCCCATAAGAACCTTGCCATTGTCGTTGCCATGCAATCTTTAGTCAGGGCTGCTTCCTTCCACCTTATGAGATAATCCATGTAAGTGATTACATAACGTGACCCAGTCCTACGTGCTTTCGGTGTAATAAGTCCTACAAATTCTATCGTCCACTTTTCAAAAGGATTCGCACTAGGAATAGGACGCAAAGGCATTTCATCTATCCTTCCTAGTTTTCTAATGCACTGATAGTGGTCACATGTTTTATAATAATCTATACAATCCTTGTACAAGGTTTCCCACCAAAAAACTACCATTAAAATCTTGCGTGTGGTGGCATCACCTGTGTAATGCCCATCTGTACTTCCTCTGTGTGCTTCCTCCATGATGACTAGGCGCTCATGCTCAAACACACATCTGCGTAAAATTTCATCACATCCCAATTTGTATAAGTCTCAACTAATCAACATGTAGGGCATGGTGTGTATGGCCAACTACTTCTTTCCCAATGCCCTCATTTCATCCAGTGCTACACCTTCTTTTAAAAATACAACAATCTCTTCCATATCTGAGGGCGTGTGCCACAATCTAAACAATTGCGTGTCTCACATTTCTTCCTCAATACTTTGCACATCTTCTCCTGAATCAATTCTTAACAGATGATCAGGTCCAAAATTTCTTTTTTGGGATTCACTACAACGATGAACTTACTCTCTTGAAAAAACAACACCCATCGACATATGCGCCCTTGAAGAATAGGCTTGTTCACTAAATGCTTTAATGCCATGTTGTCGGTGTAGAATACAAAGGGTGTTTCCAGCAGATCTGTCAAAATTTAAAAAGTGAATAGATCATTGACAATGCCTCACGCTCGGTTCTGGTATAATTCTGCTCTTCTGGTGTTAACTTCCTACTCGCAAAACAGAGAGGATGATTAACAATCCCCTCACCTAGTTGTGTAAGTACTACCCTAATGGTGGTTCCTTAAGCATCTACATGGATATGGATGGGATTTTCCTAAGAGGGAAATCATAAAATAGGCACGGTAATAAGCCTATATTTTAAGGTGTCAAATTCCCTCTGTTGTGCCTTTCCCCGATGCAAGGTACTTTGTGTCTAAGTAGCTCCTCTAAAGGTGCAACAATCTTGGCATACCCCTTAATGAATTTTCTATAATATCACGTATGCCCAAGGAATCCACGCACTGCGCTCTAGCTAGTAGGCTCCCTTAACCCAATAATAACTACAACTTTAGTGGGATCTACCAGTAAGCCTTCCTTACATCTGATATGCTCCAATAAAGTCCCAAAGGGTGTAGCAAACACACACTTCTATATGTTGAGGGATATCCTCAACTGCCTACACCTTTCAAACATTAATCTCAAGTTGTCACAATGGTCCTTAACCAGACCATATACTATCCAATCATCCAAGTAAACCTCAAGAAACTTATGAATGACATCCTAGAATGCTTGCACCACTATGCGTGAAAAGACAACAGGCACATTCTTCAACCCAAAGGGCATGACCGTATATGCAAAACTTCCCCACTCTGTGGTGAAATTTTTCTTCTTCTGGTCCTCCTTTGCAATCTAGACTTGGTGGTATCCTAAAAATCCATCTGTAAAGGAATAGATTTCTCTCCCAGTGACTCCTTCCAAAATTTCTTCAGTGAAGGGGGTCGAAAATGGATCAATGACACAAACTAAATTCAATTCCCTATAATCCACAAAGATCCTACTCTGTCCATCTTTCTTGATGTTGATTACCATCAAAATTATCCATTCCAATTCTTCCACTACCTCAATGATCCCATAAGCTATCATCTTATCTATCTCCTCATTAACCTTCACGCGTAAGTTGGGATTCATCTGGTAGGGCCTTTTTCTAATTGGGTGCACACCTTCCTTTAGTTTTATCTTCATCTCCCTAAGGAATGGTGGACGCCTTTTAGCTCATGATACCCATGTGGGAATAAATCCTCGAATTCGCATAATAGATCAATGATCTTTGATACTTCCTTCTCCGTCCAATAATCCCCAATAATAGCTTTCTTAGGTTCTTCTCCAGAACCAATGTTAACCTTCTCTGTCTTTAACGACTCATGGTAAGAATGCACCCAAGCATCTGCACTATTCACTACTTCACACATCCCTATAGAATGGCTAATAACTAAACTTTTTGATTCCTCTCCATGAATCACATATACTAACTTTCCCTTCTCCTTGTCCAAACATGCGCGCTCAAGCTGTAACTCTTCTATTTCTTCAATCTCTTTGAAGTGCACCTCTAATCTTGGTTCACCTAGTAATTCCAACAGCCTATCTTCCATTCTAGCACTATCCCCCATGGTAAGGTGCTTGATATTTTGCAAGGCCTTATCAATCGATGGCTTGGTACTCCAATACTCAAAGGATTGAATAAGATCAGCCATGAGCTCTTGCCAATTCCTTGTCTAGCAGCGTGTCTCTGAATGAATGTACCATGCATGCGCACAACCCTATAATCTAGAATACAACTTATGCACCTAGAGGGATGGTGGAAAGGCTTCTGCGCCTTCTCTCCAGACCGGTTCACACTCCTGGATATGGAAAGAGGTGGGCTCCTTCCCATGGTACTCCTTGATGATGGTGGGTATATTACTTCTAGAAAATCTGATAAAAAGAGCAATTCTTACCTCACGCCACACTAAAAGGCACTCCTGATGCATGGCCCACCAACGAGCTGTTGTTCCGAGAAAGATGTAACTCATCATCTCCCTTCATTCCTTCTCATTCCTCAATTGCACTTCTATCTCCTACAGAAAGATCTCAGGGAATGCTCCTCCTGAGTACTTGGGTAGTTCTTTTCCTCCAAAGTGTCGAACTGTGAGCACCTTTGTTACCTTGGTCACTGATCCTCTCAACTGCTGTCCCATTAAATTGTATGTCCCATGCACCCGATTTTCACGTGCCAGACTCGTGGTATCACTCATTGATTGAGCATCTTCAAACTAGATAACCACGTTAAAAGGGTGTACCACCTCAAGATTTCTGATGAGCACACATAAATCTTATCTAGAACTTCTTCTCACAATGGTTCAATGTAGGATTCCAACTTCCCATCAACCAGAGGTATAATGACCCTCTCCTCTTTGTTATCAAAACTTATGTACCCTTTGTTGAACCGGAGGTCTGCATTGTTCTTGTAACACCAAGGGCGCCCAAGTAATGCTGGGAAATTATCCACCTCGGTAAGTGCCAAGAATTCAAAGTCCCCAGTAAACTTGGCTCCCTGGATAGTAATAGTTGCATCCTTCAAGACACCGATGGGCATTGCCTCAGTATTTTTCTCCATATACAACACATTTGAAGATGGTTGTAATCAAAGTCTCCCCATCTGATGCCATGCATCCAAAGTCAAAGCATTAACCTTTGTGCTAATGTCAATGAGTATATATTGCTGAGAAGCCATCCATCCACAACTGCATTTAATGTAATCCATTTTTCATAGTCGAGGCTATGAGGGGGACGATTCACGTGTAAGACCTGTCTCTCACACTCTTCTCTAATGTGTGGTACCTTCTCTCTCAACTAGGATCCTATAAAAGGGTTGATGTTTTCCTTCCTTAGCATTTTACACACCTCCTTGACCTCATCCAAGTCATCCTTTTCCACCTTGAATATCCTTCCTTGTTCCTCCTTTCTGGATTGCTCTTTGAGTCACAGGATCTCCCCTTACAAGTTTTGAATAACATCCATGGTGTCCTAATATATCTCCATCTGATGCGTGAGGTCTGGGATCTTTCCATGAACGACTTCGTCCCTTGAAACCAGGATCCTTTGTCTTGGTATCTCCCTTACACACACAGATTTTTCCCTTGTTGTTACCAAGATAGGATCCAAACCTTCATCCTATGTTACTCGAGGCATCCATTGTATGTCTACCTTCTTGATGCTAACCATTGCAGCACCTTTGTCCTTTCAGTGTTGCTAATTCATATGCTCATATAACTCCGGGTACTCCTCATACTTATGCTTCTTTCCGCACCATGAGCACTGGAACAAGTTTGGGCACTCACGCTTGTAATGTTCTGTAGATCCATAGTTGAAACATGTTCCTTGTAGGAACTCACTCCTTCCTCTGTGGTAACCTCATCCACAAAATCCTTGAAAGCTTCTTCCATGCGTTCCTCCATCTGTGCAGTCCTCATATCAGTGATCATCATTTTTAGAACCACTGGTAGTGCTGGTTTGGCACACCCCATGATCAATGGCCTCATGTATCTGATCAATGAACCTACAGTCCTTAGTATCATGGGTCGTGGAGGTGCAAATCTTGCAATAACAGGATACATTCTTCCTGATCGTGCACTGAAGCAAGGGACATCTAATGGCATCATCATCCCCATGACAAATTTCATAAGCTAACGTCACAACACGTACCATCCTCCTGTGGAAATTATCCTTAACGTGCCCCTCTATCTCATAATTTTTGCACCACAAACCACTGTGAGTCTCATGTACTGAGTTTGCAAATAGCTTTTCCAACTGCTTAGCCATAGCAACAATCTAAGCCTCCAAGAATGGGATAACTCCAGTATCAATACTACCAACACCTTCGGCATGGAAGGCAGCCTCCAATGCTTCACGTGGATCTGTAAAAGTTTTATGAGACAAGGCCCTCCTAAAAGTGGTGATCAATCCTCCAACAAATGATTGTGCATGCTGAGAAGGATGTATATCATAGGATAACTTAGAAAAGAGAGTTTTAAAGCGCGCATCATACTCACGCACACTCTCTACCATTCCTTGTTGTATCTCCTTTAAAGCGCTAATGTTTTTTTACTTGAACTTAAGAATGTGAAACTCTACTAGGAATGGATTCTTTAAGGCAGTGTAATCCACCACTATTTAATTAGGATCATACTTTCTATACAAGCTATGCATGTGCCATTGCGATGTGGTTACAAATTGACTAGCCTTTCATTATGGGGTTATGATACCTTTCACGTGCCATAGCAATTCACACTTGTGAACATGTTTTGCAGCATCCTCAATGCCCCCATAATCTGCTAAATGTAGAGACATTTAAAAGAAAACTTAAGGTGGTGGCTGGGGTCCTTGTCCTGAACTAGATCCTTGGTTCCCTTCGGTGTTTCCTCCACTACCTAATCCACCAGGTCCACCAGAACCACTAGGTCCAATAGGGCCTATAGGAGTTGTGCCAAGCGCCCCCACGGTCCCATTGAAATGTGCACCTATGGTTTGTGATGGTGCCCCACTACTACTACTTTGTCCTGTGCCACTCCCTGATGTGAGACCAAAAGCTTGTACACTTTTCCCTTGTCCAAAAAATCCTCTAAATACTGGAATATGTGCAGCCATAGAAGAAGGGAATGTAAAATTGTATCTCCTAGGTGTGGATCTATCTCTTCCACTGGTTTCATTTAGATCAATACTTCTTCCTGGATCGGGAAAACCAAGTGCCTGAGCTTGGTCACTGGGTGGGTTCAGATATACGCCAACGACTCTCCTTTCTCCATGCGACAAACTCTTACTAGAATCTGAAGGGGTATCCCTCACGCACTTGCCAAGATGGGGTAGCATAAACTACTTAGGTTCCACATCCTCCGCGTGAACCTTAACTCCTTCCCACAACGTTTATCTCCATAGATCCATCACACTAGCATCTTCATGTCATCTAGTAATATCCCTTTCATGCGCTTTGCCATACTTGAGTCATATTTCTTACCTCTCCTTTTCGTCATATCATCTGCCTTCTTCCTCCACCTAAGCTTCCTTACCCAATGCTCAGAATGGTTTAGCCAGCCATGGGGAGCACTTCTAAAATCATGGTAACCATCAATATCATCATAGCTAGATGAATAACACGTAGAAATGATCCTCTAGGTTCTCGTAGAAACTCAAACTCAGCAATTTTTGGACAAGAATACGTGGAAATGGCGTATTCTAGAGTGTAGATAATTATTACTCCTCCCCACCAGTGATCTACAACACGGGTCCATGTCATATCTGTGTCTTGCAACCTTAGATAGTCTTCTTTGGTCCATATCTATGATCCATAATGCCAAATTGATCTAGATGCATAGGCTGAAAGCCACCCAAATAACTCTACTAGGAAGAAGCAGAAAAAAGTCTCATACAGATCATGGTAGAGATTCTCCTCTACCCATCTACGTGTATCAAACTTAGGTCCAATGTTGAATCTCTAGGAAAATTCATCCTCCATACTCTTGAACCATGATTCAACATTTTCCAATGTTAACTGATCCATAATTACTCTTTACACAGATCATGATGCATGCTATATCCCACTACAACTTCGAAAAGAGGTCCTGGCAATGGAACCAAGATGTAGTCAATTTTACTCCCACTATAAAAGGAAGGAATCCCATACACGCTGGCCTATCACCTGGTAGAAGCTGAGCGCTCACCCGAGGCATGCATGAGTGCGCCTCTCTTTTATGTGAGTTTTAGAGGGAAGCATTCATTTATAATTAGTATAAGAGTATTCAGGAAAGAAGTTTAGACATACAAGAATCATAGGGCTCAGAACGGCCTCTAGATCCTTGTAGTTTCTTTAGACCGAGTGTTTTAATATACTCCACAACATGTATTATAACAGAATGAAAGATACATTTATTTACTCATAGCATGAAAGGAAAGAGAACTTCTATAAACAAAATATACATAAAACCCACTAATATTCATATCTAATTACAATAGGTAACCTCATTGTATTCATTATTTCATTACAAAGAGCCATATAGGGAAGACCGCAAACATGCACATCACCAGGCTTGTATAACTAAGCCAAAAAGAAAAAGAAATTACAGTGCTAAGCTTAGTACATTCCTTTCTGCAGAAAAATTCCACTCACAGTAATCCTACAGAGATTCACCCATGTTATCTCTATCTGTGTGTATCCATCCTATCTTCTCCTCTCATGTCTATATTCCCGTGTCTATGTTATCCCTATCTCCTTATCTCTATCTCCCTTTTCCCACTGTAGGCACTTGAATTTATCACCTTCCCGCACTACCAAATCACCTTGCCACACCCTCATATTCGTCACCATGTGTCGAATGTGGTCCTTCAGTGAGCATGTTTCCTTAGGTGTGAGCTCTCCACTCTATCTCATGATGGTTTTCTAGAAGACTCCTTCGCTGGCATGCTCTTTCGTGGGCCACCTGTTACCAGGATGGCATCTTATCAACATGGAACCGATCACACTTTTAACATGTTCTACCTTTGTTGCTTAAATCAGCTAAGTCCTGAATCTCCTTTCATGTTTCGTGTTCACTATTTACTTCCTTAATCCTTTTTGCTTATGTTTCCTTTTATAACTGGGGTCCCACGCACCCACACGCCTTCATACTTAGTCAATATTTCAGGGGCCCAACACGCATGCAATGGGAAGAAGAAGATAGCTCTGTTTTGGGTAACATTTATTTATACCAAATTGTTCATAGATATCTGTAATTTCCCTCCATTAAAATATCAGTAGATGAAATGCATCAAATTATGATGACTCCCTTGAATGTTGTACATATGAAGTAGATGAACCCTTTTTAGTTGAATACTCTATATCAATATTTATAAGAATGGGTAAGACATAGAAGATTAAATTGAGTGAATGGGTGAGCCTAATCCATGAGCCTTAAACTAGAGCCCTAAACCCTAACCCTTAATCCATAAACCCTAAACCCAAAGCCTTAAACCCTAAACCCTAAACCCTGACCTTCAAACCACAAACCCTAAGCCCTAAACCCTAAACCCTAAACCCTAAACCCTAAACCCTTAGTGTTAAACCTTCAACCCTATACCATAAACCCTAAGACCTCAACCCTAAACTCTAATCCCTAAATCCTAAACCCTAAACCATCAACCTTAAACCCTAAAACCTAAACCTTGATCCCTAAACCCTAAACCTTGAGCCCTAAACCGTAAACCCTAATCCCTAAACCCTAGGCCCTAAACCCTAAACCATTAAACATAAACCCTCAACCCATACCCTAAAAACTAAACCCTAATCCCTAAACCCTCAATCCTCAACTTTCAACCCTAAACCCTAAACCATCAACCATGATCCCTAAACCCTAAACCTTGAACCTTGAGTTATAAACCTAAACCATCAACCATCAACCCTGATCCCTAAACACTAAACCTTGAAGCTTGAGCCCTAAACCCTAAACCCTAAACCCTTAAACCTAAGCCAAAAACCCTAAACTCTAAACGCCAAACCCTAAACCATGAACCCTAGGCACTAAGACTTAAACCCTAAACCCTATAATTTGAACTATGATCCTTTAAAACTAAACCTTAAACCCTAAAATCTAAACCTTGAGTCCTAAAACCCAAGCCCTATACCCTAAACCCTGAGCCCTAAGCCCTAAACCCTAAACCATTAACCCTCACCCAAAGGAAAGTCATAATAAGATCATTCAGCATGTTTTAGTGTGTAGGGAATAGTGTCTAAGGTGATCAATCGACTCATTTAGTTTTGATGAGAGACTACTTCCTATGGAGGCCTAAAAAGGTATTTTTGGTCATTCTGTAGCTAATTGAACACCCTTCAGAACAAGCGAAAATGAGCTAGTCATATCACTGAGGTATCAAAGACCATAATGTGTGAAGTATTAAGGCATCATTTGCCTCCATAAGAGATATATGTGAAAAAACATGCATGAGAATCATGAATTTGATTCCATGAAAGGATGATTTTAGAGATATGAAAGGTAAGGGGATGATCTTTATATGGAGCACCATGTTTCTAAGAATGAGCAATCATCTAAGTTCACTTAATGCAATTCACTTGGTACTATTTGTAACAACTCATTCAACACCTAGTAGTGTTATCACACCTTAAGGAAGAGGCACATTACAATCACCTAATTTTGGCCATAGGATAGGAATCCCATTCAGGGAACAATCCTCTATCTACAAAGTGAGGATCTCTTTTTAGTAAGAACTATCTACAAACATCATAAAGTTAATTCATGGTCACTAAAGTGAATTATGGACAAAATTTAAAAATTAGTACCAATTCAAGTAGTAGTAGGGCCAAAATCCATTTTATAAGGTCACAAAATCCTAAAAAAATGAGTATATGCTTTCTCAAAACAAAGACTGACTACAACATATATGCCCTGAAAGTTTTAGGTCATTTGCTGAAATCCTAGAAAATGAGTAAGTACTAACCAGATTAGATTTTGAAAAATTATCTTCTAGATTATAACTATTGGAGCTATGGGACCACTTTCATAAGGTGTCAAGGTGACCCTAATTTCTTATATTTGCTAAAATAAATTTAAAGTATAAGATTTCAATAAAAGTATAAGAAATAATAAAAGAAATCTTATACTTTAACCATTTATTTTTGTAAGTATAAACCACTAAAACACATCTGCATGGTCCATACTACACTAAAATGCACGTACTTGTTTTTTGTATGTTATGGAACATGCATACGCATTTTAGTGTAGTCTTCAAAATGCATACAGAATTATAGCTTTGGGTGATTCCCGAGCCAAACAAATTAAAATGTGAGCGCATGTTTGCATCTATTTTTCAGATTCTTGTCCTACTTTTTGTCCCCCCAACTTCGTGCACTTACCCAAATACCTTTTGTTTTAGTCACCTTCAAGTGAAGCATAGGGGGACACAACTAGGTATTTCTTGGCCAGTCCTAGGTATGAATCCCAACAACTAGGCCTGATGAGGTTCTCATGTCACCACATCAAACCATAACATTGAAACATCATCACTAATAGGTTACAACATGTTGTCCATGATAGAAAAACAAGTACAACAATATGTAAGAATGATCAAACTTAGTCTCATGAACACCCCATAAGATTAACATTCCGAAGCCCTTAAGTATGACACATAAATGAAGGTAGCAAGGTCATTTTGAGCACATGCTATCGTTCAGATTTCCATCCACTTTACCTTCCTGAGTTAAAATGTCATGTATAGCTTATAGAAACTCCATCCTAAATGATTCTGGAAAAATGAAGTTGATTTTTATCCTCAGATATGCTTGGTCCATCTCGTGCTCAACTAGGTTGCGAGAAATGCTGAATTTCACTTTACTTATCACACCAAATTACAGTCAGTTTTTCATCTGGGAATCCCAAACTCTGTTAACCAGAACACCAAAGCCACCACCAGATTCTACTGACTCGTTGTAACTACTTCCTAGTACTATACCTCTGAAGATGAAAGTGAAATAGCTTGTTTCTTTTTGCACGCCCAATAAACTAGAGAAGAACCAAGACACAAAAGATAGCCAGAAGTGGAATGCATTTCATGAATAGAACCTATCTAATTTGAATCTATACACCCTACCAACTGAGTATAACCCCTAGTGTAATGTAGGCCAAAGTTTCACGAAGTGCCCTTGCACATAATGCAAAATCATATTAGCAACCTGTCAAAAACTCACCACTATGCTCAGAGATATGTCCTTACCAAGATACAAGCCCTACCACAACTGAATTCTCAGGGTGAGTATGGGTCCTAGTACATGATTCTCCCAACAAACTTCTTGTTTTGTATAGGACTCATGAAACATGGTACTGGCACCTGTTGAAAGTAAGACTGACCCTAGACTAATACATCACATGGGACTGGTCATATGCAATGTTCACCATTATCAAAGTACCAATGTTTTATCATGGGACTTACTTTTGATGACTCAAAAATCAAGCCTTGAATTTATCTGAACCACAAGCTCTGAAAGTCAAGGAAATAATGAAAACCCATGAATAACCCATGATCTGAATCAATGTCAGACTCTGTAGAAAGATCCCTTTGACATAATCTAAATATGGGACAGATTAGTTGCACAGTCATGTAACAGACCTTCAACATACAAGATAAGTATCACAATATTCTCACCACCATGTTGGAGATATATCTACTATGACCATACTGACAAAAAACACCACTAGGAGATTCACCAAAAGAATGACATCTACTCATACTAAGACCAAGGGGGCATGCCTTGACAAATGTATAGAGACCTTCATGAGCCTAGAAATCATATGAATAATCATGAACAAATCCAACAGGTTGCTCAATGTATATTTGGAATTGTACATATCCATGTAAGAATGCACTCTAGACATACATAGGGCCAACGGGTCACCCCCCTGTTGTCATAAATAACAAGTACAATGCATACAAAATCCATCTTGGCAACGGGTGTAAAAATCTCAGAGTAATCAATACCTTCAACTTGTGACCAAACACCTTTGCAAAAACATGACTATTTTCCATGTTAATGAGACCTATTAGCTCCCCATTTGGTCCATATATTAAAAAGGATACACCTAATGATGATTTCTTCATGATAGGAAGAAATGACAAATCACAAGACAAGATTATTCATCAATGGAGAATAATGCACAAGACATCAAATTATCCTGCTTCTCAAGACTCCCATGAGCCTTTGATTGTACTTTCTTTTTTTTCTTAGAAACTTCTTCAACAACAAAAAGATTGATGGACCTGATAGAATGTCATGTAAAAAAATGATGCCCATTGAGCTGGAATATCCTGTATAAAAGGTTTTGTCTTCAAAACCTATCATATGATCCTTCAATCTATGTCTATAGTGACAACATTGGTGGGAATAACATCATCAATGACATTTATAACCTCCTCATCAACCTTCTCTAAGAAAGGATACTCAATATGAGATTAAAAAGAAGAAGGACACATTGACGAAGATGAAGAATCGTGAGGAGTGAAGTGCTCATCAAATTGAACATGTGTTTGAACAATAATAAGAGGAAAAAATAGAAACTAGAGGCCTGATAAGCTCTCAGGTCCTAAGAATAGCTTAACCCAATATCCATGGTTTTTCTCTAATACAAGATACAAAAAATAGCTTATCCACTAGGAAGAGAACAAACAGGCCCAAGCATAAAAACAAAGAGAGAAGACCTCAAAAAAATAGATACAGTCCTCCAAAAGCTCATGGACCAAGCTTCCTTATGGAATCATTTATCCTTCAAGTGCACTGTCTGGCATGCCATTCTGAATGTAGTTAGAACATCTTAACTACTTCTACCCAGTAGATTGGCAGGTCATTATCGGCTAGAATGCATCATAGAGTTAGCCATTTCCTTTAAATCTCCTCCTCATCAAAATCTACCAAGACATAACTGTTGTAACCTACGGATCTTACACCCCTATTCCAGCTTGTCCATTCTCCCCTACATATCCCTAACCATATTATTTAATTTAGTAAGTTCCTCTTTAAAATTATTTTTAAAATTACAGATTCTTTTAGAAGCCTCGACAGAATTCTTCACATTATCCCCCAAATCAGTGTCTACCTCACCAAGAGAGTCAACATCTTTCTCCACCTATTATACACAAAGAGTAGTTTTGTCAAGAGATAGATTCCAATCAAATTCCATCTTTTATTTTCCTTTGGAAGACTCCCCTTTAATTCTAGGAAAGGTAACCACAATAACTCTGCAGTCCTTTCCTTCCCCATGAGTGACATTCCTCTTCTTCTTATACATCGCTACTCATGTGTTTGGCCAAGGTGCAGTTGTTGTTCGAGTCCTCTAAGTTTGGCTTCATGTACTTTTACAAGATTATTGGTAGAGAAGGAGAATAATACCATGGTGCAGAGGGGCCTCCACCTTTTCCTCATGGAAAATCCTTAATAGAACCTAAAAGAGACATAGATAGATAAAACAAAAAGCTCATGGCAACATTATGGCGAAAGATATTGAGCATGGACAAACTTTGATGAGTATAAATTTTCCTATATTTTCCCTCGAGGGTGATATATCTCATTAAATGCAAACATACCATATTCTAAATTCTCAGGATGCAATAACGAGCAATACCATCAGTCAAGAAGTAAACTTATTTATTACCTTCAAAAAAGTTGTGGATTTCATGATATTTTTGAGTACTTCATCAACCAAGAACATACTCAAACAAACTTTTCTTAGTTTTGACAATCTTTCAACATATTTGAACTCATGACTATCACAACATAGTAGGATACTTGATTGTCACTCATAGATCCATGGTAGAGGTTTTATACTTACTGTATCAACCTTCTTTATTAGGAATGAGACACAAATATTTGACATAGACCTCTATACATGGATTCAACTCAGACTCATGACACTTTCAACCTTAAATTTGGTCACATAAACTTATAGATGAAACTTAAGAATGCAAGACACTTAGTACACAAAATAACTCATGATGGATCAACATCCTTCACACATAAAAAGAGATATATTCATGATAATAAAGACCAACTCAAGGTAGTACCACTGAATATTAGTCCTTTCTAAATGGTACCTAATGGAACAAAAAAAAATTCAATAACTTCTTAAAGAAAACTCAGAGTAACCAATCCACTTCTTTAACTACTAATATCTTGGAATAGATCACTTCCACTTTCCTTTGCACCTTCAGAAACTGATAAAAGTACTCTGGCGCGTGGTAATGGCCAGAAATGATGTTTCAACAACCAGCTTAAATGCAAAATACAGTTCGCCGCTTTTGCTAGGGTTCTCACCTACCGCCATAATGAAATGAATTAAATGCAACCTAGAAGTGGTTGGGGTAGATTTGGATTTCCTCTCTTTTCCCTCTCTCATTCTTCCTATAAATTGTAAGGAGGGGCTTCTTTCTAAGCGTTGGACATTCTTGTTTTGCCCCTCCCTTCTTCCCTTTGGCAGGTGAATTTGTGGAGTTCAAACCCCCCATTTAAAACTGTAATGCAACTTTTGCCTCTTGGCATTTTGTAGTGTATTGTATCAATCTTTGGAGCAAGTAATGCATGTTTGTGGATGATTCTCAACCCTCTCTGTGTTCATTTGCATCCTCCTGATCTTTCACTGCAAATTTTGTTATCTGTGCATGATCTTGCATCACATTTTAATGGTTTGTGTTTATTGGCAAGATAGGTGTTCTTCATTCCTCGGTGCATCACCTCTGTTAGCTTAGGTTTATTTTTATGCATCTTCTTACCCTGTCTCCTTGGCAAGTTAGATTAGATTTTGAGTAAAACCTCTACATTTTTCCGTGTGCATCTGAACAGAGGAATAGGAACCAGCCTTCTCTGGAGATTCCTTTCTCATTTTTGCAAGTCCCACACTTGGAGAAAGGATTCAATGTTGTGCAATCACACCGGATGCTAGTATGATCAACCTAGAAATTTGATCAACATCCAGGGGTGCTGTGATTTTGCACTAACAGTTTTGGCATGCCCGGTGGGACATTAGAGGTCTCATTTTCATTACAGCAAAGTTGATGTGCATCTGCTGCAATTTTCTTGCTTAAAAGAGCTATAAATTGCACATCTGGCGACTCCAAAATCAGCTGGTTTTAGCAGTGCAGGCTTGAAAACTCATGAGAAGAATCACTACAAGGTCAAGAGCTGGAGAAGAAGAGGTGTTGTTTGAATATCTGCAGTTATCTCCAAGAAGAAGGCAAAGAGGAAGAAGGATTCAAAGGTTTCCATCTCCACCAAATAGAACCTTGTCAACACCTCCACTTGGTAGGCCTTTCATCCAATCAACAAGGATTCTCAGGCCAATCAGAATGGCGCAACCACTGAATCCGTACGTTAATTTCACTGGCAACAGCCCACTTGCTCTCAATGCACAACATCCAATCCTAGTTGCAACATTGAAGAACATTCCATACTTCACTGGAGAGAACCAGACTACCCCTGGTGATCATCTTAAAGACATTGCCAACCTTTGTGCAATTCATGAAATCAATGAGATGCAAGTTGCTGTCAAATTGCTGGCATCCTCAATCAAAGGGAAAGCTTTGCAATGGTTTAGAAGCCTTGCCTCAGGTTCTATTCAAAACTAGAACTAGCTATGCATTGATCTCCATGAGTAGTTTGGGGAGAAAGGAGACAACTTGTCCCTTTTGGAGCAGCTGACAACTATCAAAAGAGCTCCCAATGAGCAGCTGACTGATTTTAACTTCAGATTTCAAATGACTTGGGAAAGAATTCCAGTGGCAGTCAGGCCAATAGCAGAAGGTGCTTTTCTTTATTATCTCAAGGCTCTAAATTCTAACATTTCTATGTTGATTCAGTCCATGGGAGGCATAATTATCCCTATGGCTTATAGCATTGCCATTAGGGCTGAAAATTGTTTGATCCAAGCTGGCAAACTAGCCCCTAGACCTCCCATGCCATTATTTCCAAGTTTAGAGAGCCCAAGTACTAGTCAAGTGCCTTTCTTAGCTCCTATTCCCACTCCTAGAAGTCAGAGTTCAAACGAAGCTTCTACTTCATCTTCTAGTGCCTCAAACGAACTTCAAGAAGTCATGAAGTAATTGCAAAATCTAGGCAATGAGCTAGTTACACTCAAGAGGCAGCAAGCCCAAAGTTTTAGACCTTCTTATCAACCTCGAGCTCAGCCTAACAGACAGCCATATCAGCCTCAAAGACCACCCCAATCTAGCTACAAATCAGAATCAAGCAAGGCCTCCTGCCAACAGACCATTTCATCCCAATAACCCCAATGTTGCATCCACATCTAGAGCTTTGGTACCGATGCAAAATAACATGGCCCAATAATATGATTGGTGTTTCCCATGCGGTCAGCCACATAACCAATCAATGTGCTTTAACGGTGCATTAAATCAGGCTCTTATGGTGCAAACCATTGGTGGGTCGCAAGAGTCCAGCCACGAAGAGGATCAGCAGCAAGAAGCACCTTAGCAAGGAACATCTCCAAACGAAACTACTCTTGTCAATTGGCAGGCTGAGGATTTTTGTGGCATAAATCAAACATTCTCTCAAGGTGTTGCAGCCAACACAAGGTCAAAAAGAAGGAATTTGGGTGAGGAACAGCCGTTAGCTCCAACTAATCCACAACCTTCTACCACTCCACAAGCTTTTGGAAAACAAAATGTAGTTCCAAACATACAAGGAGCACCCAAACCAGCTCCTAGACCAACTCAAATACCAGTTGTTGCTGCCCACATGCAAGGGATGAATATGCACACCAAGGGACAACAAAGAGATCCTTCATCACCATTTAGTATCATTGATCAGATGAAGAAGACAAATGTAAATATATCAATGTGGGAATCCCTATCTATCCCAGGCCAGAGAGATTTCCTACAAGCCGCCATGAAGGACTGGCCAACTTCGAATCAGCAAGTCTGAATGCAAGAGAAGGTGCTCACAAATGTTGCCCAGCCTGAAGGGAATCATGGAGGACAGCAAGGTAAAATGTTGAAGCCCCCTCCTTTTTATGTCTCATTAATCATTGGAAACCAATTGGTACATAATTGCATGATCGACTCTGGAGCAAGCAGCTCAGTCATGCCAAAACAGATAGTTGATCAATTAGGGCTCCAATATGAAGGTATCTCCAAGGGTGTAGTGCAATTAGATGGGACAGTAGTGACAACGGTTGGAGTAATCAAAGGTTTGAGCCTCACACTGCACGCATGTCCCAACGTAATAGTATTACAAGATGTGTTAGTCATAGACCTGCCACCACTCTTTGCATTGTGCTTGTCAAGAGACTTCACTGCTAAAATCGGAGGCTATCTTTTCAGTGGATTGGTCACACACCATGTTGTTTAGAACAAGGTATGGAACTAGGCCACAATCAGATCTGAACCTATCGCAAACGTTCACATTGAGCCTTAACTCTAGCAAATCAATACCAACGTTCGGCGTTTGATCAGCAGATTATCCCAGCAACGATGAAGTTGATGAAACCAAGGTTGGGAAGCATCCTAGATTTGACTCTTGAGAATGGGCAAGAAGGTGCATGCTTTTGATCCTTATCAAAAATAGGAAGAATCTGAGCTAGGAGTTATATTGACATGAAGAGAACAACCTCTCCCTAGCATCACCAAGCCAGATCATAAAGAGAAGAATGAAGTATGGAAATTTTCTTTGATGGTGTCAAGAGTAGACAAGGTGTAGGAGGAGGAGCTATGCTATTTCTCCGCCAAGGTACAAAGTATACTCAGCCTTCCGTTTTCAGTTTCTGCTCAAACAAATACAGCTGAGTATGAAGGCCTTAATTCAGGGACGCACTGGGGCCAAAGAAGAAGGCATTCAGAATTTGCAAGTTAGTTGGTGTGATAGTGTTACGCTGATTGTAAACAAGGTTAAGGGGAAACAGCTATTACGGAACTATCCTGCTCAAGTGCCTACAAAAATAGGGTATGGGATCTTATGGAAGATTTGGAGCTTTTAGCATCAATTCCCTCCCAAAGAAAAAGGAATGAAAGCAGCGGACAGACTAGCAGCAATTGGGGTGGGTGCATGTTGATGTTTGTAGAAAATAGAAAAAAAAAAAAAAAAAAAAAAACAAGGAAACAAAAAAAAGGAAACAGAAAAAAAAAAAAAAAGAAAATATCAAAAAGTGAAAAATCTTAGCCCATATAAAAGTTGGTTTTTGTGAGACCAGCTGTTCTGGATATAACACAAGTTGGCAAGTCTTCGAGAGAATGACCAGAGATTGTAATTTCTGTATAAGAAGAAGCTGAGTTCTTCACGGTAAGGAATCAAGCTAGATGGAGCAGCAGTATGGTGACCAAGTGGTGCAGCTAAGAACAAACAAATTACCAAAAGCTCATAACCTTGGAGTTCAAATTAAACCCGAATGATACTTAAGGGAGGAGAAAGCGACCATTCAAGTAAAGGGTGAAGATTAGAAACCATTTTAGTAGATGCAGCAAGACTTGCAAACGGGGAAAAAGTAAGGACTCCAAAAGGAATTGATTTTGTTCAACTTTGTCAAGAGTTCCAGAGTCTTCGCTTGGGGGACTTACAAAGATTTGAAGAGGTTTCACCCAAATTGGGCACACAACGATTGAGTTGGATCCGGGAATCCCAGCCTGTCAGGAAAAAAGCAAGGCCAGTAAATCTCATATTGAAACATCTCATGAGAAAAGAGTTTTAAAAAAAAATGAGTTTAAACAAGATCATGAGGCCAGTAGCTCTTCCCCATTTAAACACTCAAGTTGCGGTTGCCAACACTTGGTGCTGATAAGGAAAAAGAAATGGAGAAAGAATAAGATTGTGTGTGATTTCGCAATCGAAATAGAGCATCACTCAAGGATCATTATCCGCGTCCATCAATGGAAAACAAATATTACAGGTTGTAGATGGTTTAGAAAGGTTTCATTGCTAGATGAATATTCGGCTATAATCAGCTAATGGTGAAAAAGAATAAGATCAAATTCAAGACGGCCTTCACTACAAAATGGGGCACGTATGCGTACAAGAAGATTCATTGGGATTGTCAAATGTGGAGCAAACATTCCAGCGAGCGATGGATATGGCGTTAAACAGGCTTGAGCCTCACAATGCACGCATGTCCCAACGTAATAGTATTACAAGATGTGTTAGTCATAGACCTGCCACCCACTCTTTGCATTGTGCTGTCAAGAGACTTCACTGCTAAAATCGGAGGCTATCTTCTTCAGTGGATTGGTCACACATGTTGTTTAGAACAAGGTATGGAACTAAGGCCACAATCAGATCTGAAACCTATCGCAAACTTTCACATTGAGCCTTACACTCTAGGCCAAATTCAATACCAACTGTTCGGCGTTTGATCAAGAAGATTATCCAAGCACTGCTGAAGTTGAAACAAGGTTGGAAGGCATCCTAGATTTGACTCTTGATGAATGGGCAAGCAGGTGCATGCTTTGATCCTTATCAAAAAATAGAAGAATCTGAGCTAGGAGTTTACTATTTACATGAAGAGAATCAACCCTTCCCTAGCATCACCAAGCCAGATCATAAAGAGAAGAATGAAGTATGGAAATTTTTCTTTGATGGGTCAAGGAGTAGACAAGGTGTAGGAGGAGGAGCTATGCTCATTTCTCCGCAAGGTACAAAGTATTACTCAGCCTTCCGTTTTCAGTTTCTGCTCAAACAATACAGCTGAGTATGAAGCCTTAATTCATGGACTGCACTGGGCAAACAGAAGAAAGGCATCAAGAATTTGCAAGTATTTGGTGATTAGTGCGCTGATTGTTAAACCAAGTTAAGGGGAAGGGGAAACATGTATTAAGAATAATCTGCTCAAGTGCTACAAAAATCGGTTATCGGGATTCTTATGGAAGATTTTTGGAGCTTTTAGCATCAATTCCATCCAAGAAAAAGGAATGAAGCAGCGGACAGACTAGCAGCAATTGGGGTTGCATTTGATGTTGTAGAAAATATCAAAAGTGAAAAATCTTAGCCTCATATCAAAGTGGTTGTGAGACCAGCTGTTCTGGATAATAACACAAGTTGGCAAGTCTTCGAGAATGACCAGCAGATTGTTAATTTCCTGTAAGAAGAAGCTGAGTTCTTCACGAGGAATCAAGATAAGATGGAGCAGCAGTATGGTGACCAAGTGGTGCAGCTAAGAACTAACAAATTACCAAAAGGCCTCATAACCTTGGAGTCAATATTCAACCCGAATGATCACTTCCGGGAGGAGAAAGCGAACATTCAAGTAAAGGGTGAAGATTCAGAACCTATTTTAGTAGATGAAGGCAAGACATTGCAAATCGGAAAAGTAAGTACTCCAAAAGAGAAATCTGATTTTGTTCAACTTTGTCAAGAGTTTCCAGATGTCTTCGCTTGGACTTACAAAGATTTAAGAGGTTTCAACCCAAATTTGGCACAACATACTATTGAGTTGGATCCGGAATCCAAGCCTGTCAGGAAAAAGCAAAGGCCAGTAAATCCTCATATTGAACCTCTCATGAGAAAAGAGTTAAACAAGCTCATTGAGGCCAGTATCATCTTCCCCATTAAACACTCAAGTTGGGTTGCAAACTTGGTGCTGATAAGGAAAAGAAATGGAGAAATAAGATTGTGTGTGGACTTTCGCAATCTAAATAGAGCATCACTCAAGGATCATTATCCGCTTCCATCAATGGAACAAATATTACAGGTTGTAGATGGTTTAGAAAGGTTTTCATTGCTAGATGAATATTCAGGCTATAATCAGATAATGGTGAAAGAATAAGATCAATTCAAGACGGCCTTCACTACAAAATGGGGCACGTATGCTTACAAGAAGATTCCATTTGGATTGTCAAATGCTGGAGCAACATTCCAGCGAGCTATGGATATGGCGTTCAAAGGCTTGATCAACAATATAGTGATGGTATACCTAGATGATATCATTGTCTTCTCAAAGAATGCAGCAAACCATCTCTTTCACCTCAGGAAAGTGTTTTAGAGGTGTAGAAGGTTCAGAGTGTCATTGAATCCAAACAAGTGTATATTATTGGCACAAGAGGGAAAATTGTTGGGTCACATTGTCTCTAGGGAAGGGCTAACAATTGATCCTGAAAGGTTTGAAGCCATCCGAACACTTCCATTGCCACACCACAAGAAATATCTTCAAAGCTTCTTAGGAAGGATAAACTTTGTCCAAAGGTTTGTGCCTAATTTTACCACTCTTGTGAAGCCTTTAACAATGATGTTGAAGAAGAGTCTGGCATTTAAATGGACAGAAGAAGGAAAATAGAGTTTTGAAAACATCAAGCATGCAATATCACAAGCTCCAACTCTTATCAACCCAGACTTTTCAAAGGACTTCATGTTGTATGCGTTTGGAGGATCAAATACAATCTCAGCTATCTTGACACAGCTGAATAGAAAAAGTTTAGAACAGCCCATAGAATTCTTTAGTCAAACCTTGGAAGATTACGAAATAAAGTATTCTTTCATCGAAAAGCATGTCCTTGCCGTCATCAGGAGCTTGAAGAAGTTCAGAAACTTGGTCTCGAACAATAAGATTCAACTGCTGGTGTCAAGGACTTCCTCCTAAACAAGGATTTAAACGAGAAGAGAGCAGGTTGGATCACTCGGGTGATGGAATATGATATTGAAATCAAAGTGACCAAGCTAGTTTGTGGAAAAGGCTTGTGTGAGCAGCTCGCTTCCAAATAACCAGACGACTCAAAAGGTGAAGAAGATGCTATCCTACTACTACAGAATGATCAAGAACAACTAGCTGATGATGCACTCATCCCATGTTGGACTCAAGACTTGGTGCATTACCTCCAAATAGGCTTGTGCCCTCTAGAAGTGAGGAAGGTGAAGAGGAGATACTTTAGATTACAAGCTATCCCGTATGTACTCATTAATGGTATCTTGTTCAAGAAAGACATCCATGGTATTCTATTAAGATGCATTGGAACAGGTCAAATTGAGAAGATCTTACACGAGTTCCATGATGGGGAAGTAGGAGGACACTTTTTTCCATTAGTGACAACTCTCAAAATCATTAGAGCTGGTTACTATTGGCCTACTATGTTCAATGAATGCTACTCATGGGTCAAAAAATGCAAGAGATGTGCATTCTTCATAGGAAAAGAGAGGTTAGCAGTGCTACCCCTTCGTCCAATTTCAGTAAATCAGCCATTCATGCAATGGGGATTGGACTTCATTGGGATTATCAACCCCAATTCAAGTCAAGGCCACAAGTGGATACTTACAGCAACGGATTATTTCACCAAGTGGATCGAAGTAGTGGCACTCAAGGAGGCAAATGAATCTAATATCTTAGATTTCTATGAAGGGATAGTCACGAGGTTTGGTGCCCCTGCCACTATCATATCAGACAATGCATTGGCATTCCTTGGCACAAAGATCATTGAATGGGCTATCAAGAATTGTGTGTATCTCAGCACTTCATCGAATTATTACCCTCAGGGTAATGGCCAAGCCGAGTCTACGAACAAGAATCTACTAACAATCATTAGAAGGACTCTTGATAAAAATCAAAGGACTTAGCACGCAAATCTCAAATCATCCCTATGGGCTGATAGGATCACACCCAAGAGGTCTACAGGAAGCTCTCCATACAAGCTTGTGTACGGGAAAGAGGCAATTCTACCTATATCACTCGAGTTGCCAGCATTGGAACTCATGAAACGATTGGAACTAGCTGAGTTTGAACCCATGGAGGTTAGATATGTAAAATTAATGGAGCTCAAATAAATTAGAGAGCATGCAGCCCAGGCGATAGAGAAGGATCAAGCCTTGATCAAGAAGACTTTTGATAGGAAAGCCAAGGCTAGAACCTTCCAAATTGGAGATCTAGTGTTGAAATGGGATGCAGATCGTGCAAAGCCGGGAAAGCAGTCCAAGTTTGATGCCATCTGGAGTGGCCCATACATGATCATTGAATGAAAAAGTAGCAATGCCTTCCGACTGACTAAGTTGGATGGTGAAGAATTGCAGATTCCGGTCATTGGGATCTATCTCAAACGTTGCTACTATAAAGAAAGCTTCTCACCCTTGTAAATATTAATTTAGAATTTTCATTCCTCTAAGTGCTTATGCACATTGTGCTGTTGTTAGAGTAGTTTTATTTCCCTAAGTGCTTGTGCACATGTCCTATTGCTTCTAGTATGTGCATGTTTGCAGTTCATCAGCTCCTGGAGAAGAATTGTAGCCACGGGAGAACCAGCTCAACAAATGTTTCAATAGCTCAAGGACACAGGTTTCAAATTTCATATCAGCGGAGAGGTTATCAGATAGACTCCATGCCCAGTAGATTGCTACAAGTAGCTTTCCGTTCTTCATGTAGTAGGTAGATGACCCCACTGAGTCACCAAAATTCACCCCTTAAGGTAATTTTGATAACACGCATCAGATTATTTAGTCCCGAGCAAGTAGATTGATTCAAGACCCAAAATCATGTTTTTCGAGGTCCCCTCAGCCTTTTTCTAACTCTCCCATCCAAGAAGAAATCCAAACGAGTTAGAAATAATGGAAAAAATGCAAAAATAAGGTTGTAGGACTGTTATGAGGCATTTCAGGTCTGAAGGGCTTAGGTTGTACCAGTTCGGGTTGAACTGAGGTTCGTCGTACTAAACTTGAGGCCGAAAAAATGAAGAAAATCAGCTAAGTCCTAGTCCAGGTAATTTGTGGGATAGTTGGGACATCAGGACGCGTGGGACGTGAAAAGATGAATCGGCCGAAAGAGGGAAGAAATTGCCTAAGTCTTGTTTCGCACAGTCTGGGACATCCGGGCCAAAAGTACGCACGGGACGCGGAATGACCAGTTTGGCGCAAGGAATCCTGAATCGGGTGGTTCAAAGATATTTATCCCAGATAGTTTGTGACATCCAGGCCGAAAGTACGTGAAGGACGTGAACCGGCCAATTCGGCTGAAACAGGAGACTTTCGTCTGGGACAGTTGGGCCAAAAAGACGTGTGTGACGCGAAAAGCCGAAAAGGCCGCCAACGAATGGAATCTCGTCATGTGTCTTCACCTCAAACAGGAACAAGGAAGCCTGAATCGGGTGGTTCAGAGATATTTTTCCCAGGCAGTTTGGGACAGCCGGGCCAAAGGTACGTGAGGGATGCGTAAGACGCGAAAAGTTGAGAGAGCTGCCGACGAATCAAATCTCGCCACGTGTCTTCACCTCATCGGCCCGGCGGGAAAATTTTAAATTTTTTTCCAAAGGCAAAAACAAAAGGGAAATGGTCAGGAAGGGCCCATGTCCAATGAAATCATGCCATGTGGAACTTGAGTGGCGGAGCGTGGGGGAGAAATGGGAAAATTTTCCCAAAGTGAAATATACCAAATTTTCGAAGGACAAAGTGCGCCCCTCAGGCCCGAGCCAATAAAATAGTGTCACATGTCCAAGTGGCAAGAAATTAAGGAAGGGCCCAAAAGAAATTTTCAAAGGATGAACCCGCGGATGAATCAGAGCCTGACACGTGTCATCCAAGTGGCAGAGCGCGGAAAAAATTCAAATATTTTCTCGCCGATCCGTTTTGGCCTGTTTTTGCCCTAAATCTTCAGATCACCATAACTTTCGATCCAGAGCTCGGATTTCAAATTATCTACATGATTCCAAGGTAAATCTTGCATTTTGGTTCAGTTTGGAGAGAGAAAATTAAAAACACCTCTGGTACGTGATAATGGCTAGAAATGACGTTTCAACAACCAGCTTAAATGCAAAATACTGTTCGCCGCTTTTGCTAGGGTTCTCACCTACGACCATAATGAGATGAATTAAATGCAACCTAGAAGTGGCTGGGGTAGATCTGTATTTCCTCTCTCTTCCCTCTCTCATTCTTCCAATAAATTGTAAGGAGGGGCTTCTTTCTAAGGGTGGAACATTCTTGTCTTGCCCCTCCCTTCTTCTCTTTGGCAGGTGAATTTGTGGAGTTCAAACCTCCCATTTAAAACTGTAATGCAACTTTTTCTCTTGGCATTTTGTAGTGTATTGTATCGATCTTTGGAGAAAGTAATGCATGTCCGTGGATGATTCTCAATCCTCTCTGTGTTCATTTGCATCCTCCTGATCTTTCACTGTAAATGTTGTTATCTGTGCATGATCTTGCATCACATTTGAATATTTTGTGTTTATTGGCAAGATAGGTGTTCTTCATTCCTCGGTGCATCACCTCTGTTAGTTAGGTTTATTTTTATGCATCTTCTTACCCTATCTCCTTGGCAAGATTAGATTAGGTCTTGAGTAAACCCTCTGCATTTTTCGTGTGCATTTGAACAGAGGAATAGGAACCAGCCTTCTCTGGAGATTCCTTTCTCATTTTTACAAGTCCCAGACTTGAAGAAAGGATTCCATGTTGTGAAATCACACTGGATGCTAGTATGATCAACCTAGAAATCTGATTAACATCTGGGGGTGCTGTGATTTTGCACTAATAGTTTCTTTATGCAACTAGAATATTTTTTCTCAACCAAATCCTTGAAGAATTTGAAGTGTGAAACAACATCACTTTTGTAATTGAGATGATAAACCCAAGTATGCCTCGATAAATTATCAATAAAGGTAAGTGAATACTTAGCTCCATTGAAAGAGGGGGTAGGAAAAACCATCAAGTCATTATGCACAAGCTCAAGTGGTGAAGAGACTCTCTTGGAAAAATTCTTAGGAAATGGATCTTTGTGTTGTTTCTCTAATGCACAACTAGAGAAAACACCCTCAAGACAAGAAACTCTATGAATACCATCTACCATACCATGAGTGCGTAAATCCTTCAAATATTTGTAATTGAGATTTCCAAATCTTTCATGCCAAAGCTTACTCTCTGAATCTGCATGAGAGACCAACCATGTCCCTATAGAGGAAGTGTCATAAAAACCCTCAAAGTGGTATAGTCTATAATTATGATCAACAATAACTTGAGCAACAAGTGAATGAGGATCCAAAAAAGTTCGTACTTCTTCTCCATGTGGTGTAAAAGTCACTATTTTTGCTTAAGCAGAATGAACAATTTGATATACATAAATAAAATTTGTAGTGATGCTAGGAACATATAGTGCATCTTGGATACTGCCACCAGCAAGGTGTATATCATCTTTTCCCTCAACAAAAATAAAGGAAGAATCTCCAACCTCAATATTGGAGAGAAATAAAATACTCCTTCAAAGAATTCATGTGATGAGAAGCACTAGAATCTATAACCCAACTATCTGTAAGTGGTGACTGAGATATCCTAACAACATTGAGTGTGTTGTCATGTTTATTAGAAAGAGGTGGAGTGGAGATAGAAATTTTGTGTTTCTTGATTGCATCCTCTAAGGCTTGAATTCACTTATAACACTTACGTTCTTCATGACCACTACCCCCACAAAAAGAGCATGAAAGGCTACACTTATTCTTAGATTTAGAAGAATCCTTAGGTTTAGAGTTGTTTTCTTTGGGTTTAGGATCACTTTGAGATGGAGAAGGTGTGGATTTGGTTTTAATTTTTGGTTTTCCCTTTCCCTTAGGATTATATACAATTAATGCCTTTTGAGAAGTGGAAGACTCAAGGTGATATAATTTAGATTCTTCCCTAGTAATCCTTTCAAAATTTTTTTCTAAGTCAGACATTTTGAATGTGTTACCTAAGGCATACATGCTAGGGAAAAATGTAGAGTAAAATATTTGAAATGCTCCTCTTAACTTGGATAGAATAAAGTAAACACATTCTTCATCTTTCTTATCTCTTTCATTCCCCTAAAATTATGTCAAAAAATGCTTGAACTTGGTAAGATAGTCTATAATTGTTAGAAAATCTTCAGAACTAAGAGAGGTGATCTCAATTTCAAGTTGCATGGATCTCATATGACCCACCTTGGCAAATAAATCCTCCAATTTCTCCCATATTTTTAAAGGAGAGTCACATTTTTCCAAATAAAATAAAATACTGTCACTTACATAAGATCCTATCAAACCCATACACTCATCAAATTTTCACTGGTACATAAATTTCTCATATTCTCTAGTGCAAACTAGTTGTCTTGAAGAAGATAAGCTCATAATCCTTTCCTATTGATTGTTTTTTCTATTATTAGTTTCCATGTGTGGTAATTAGGTGTTTTTAATGGCTCAACATGATCTAATGCAGAAGTAGATAAAGACACCATCCTCAAAAAATCAACAAAATAAATGCAAGGAACAAGCAATGCAACAAGACCCCCAAGCAAGGCAATAAGAGCCCCTCATATTTTGGTACTTAATAATTATAGTGAAATTATCAAAATAAATATTTCCAATGGAAAGAGCATGAAAAAATAAGCACTTTTGCAAAAAATCAAACTCAAACCCGAGTTACTGATCAAAAGATACAAGTTTTTCAATATTATGCTCTACTATTTATTTTAGTTGCCACTAAAACAGGATAAAATGCTCTAACTTATAGATGTATTTCAATAACAATCTCCTAATATGATACCATAAAAGGAACGATAACTAGATCGTACCAAGCCAAGAAATCAGATGTTAATCAAACACCACGATCAATAAGATGAAAGCAATTCATTAGAATAACTTCACATAAACCTTTGCAAAAAATGAGCATAAATATCATATATTATTATGGAACTCAATGAAATACAATGAGAATGAGCCTTGCTTATATATACAAGGAATAAAAATCTAAGAACTAGTCAAGGTCGTAGATCAATCCATAAATCAAGGAAAGAACTAGTCAAGTCCATAGATTTAGGAAGGAACTAGATATCAAGGATCTAGTCAATATCATAATTCAAGGAAATAACTAGTCAATACCATAGATCAAGGAAGGAAATATACCTAACAACTAGATAATATCCCTCTAATATCTAAATAAATGAAAAGAAATATACAGACACATAAGTGGGTGAGGATAAATACCGTACCAAGGTGAACATGAGCTAAGGTAAGTACCTACTCTAATAGTTCCTACTCCCTGATCTTCTAGTCCCACCTGTGACATAGTCCCAACACTTTGTTGAATCGGCTAAGTCCTTTCCTCTACTGTTTACATATTAGGGTTATCTTGTCCTTTTGCATAGTTGTTTAGATTACTTGTATACTTCTTTACTGCATTCTTTTACTTTATTACAATTGTTCATAGCTTAGATTAACTATCCCCACACTACATAGTTAGTTCATTTTTAGTTAATAATTTTAGTGAACCCAACGTTTTATCATGGCTAAATATACTTCTTCTCTATCTCTAATCATTATACATTTTGATATTTTTGGTTGTGCCTTTGTTGAGGCTCCAGATGATGCTTCTAATTGTAGGCCTTTCCCTTCAATTATTCATTTTACATCTTCTGACATAGATCATGAAGCTCTAGGTGATGTTAGTTTTTCTTATATGTGTACCATCGATCTTAATACTCTAGCATGGGTCCTCAAGGAGGTACAAACTCCTCCACTTGATCACATAGCTACATCTTCTACCATTGCCAACCCACAAGAAGCTTCTCCTATGTGTTCACCCATTCATCCTCCCACATTATCCATAGATGATTCTATTGATACAATCATTGCTCCTATATATCCAACATATGTTATTGGGCCACATCCTATTGAAGCTCCACATAACTTCGAAGGTACTATTTGTATGTTTGATGTTGTTCCTTCCACTTCGTCACTATGCTTGTCCCTTCCCTCATTGGAAACATACTTAAAGGATTTGACATGCTTCTTGGTATCAATTGGATTTTTCACTCTCAATCTATCCTTTCTATGAATCATTTATTACTCAAGTTCGTTTACAATACACAAGTCATTTCTATTAACAATGTCATTTAATATAGGCATTTTCATCACACATTTTAGCATCGTCATTACCTGATGATGCACTCTTGCGCTTCGGTTCACACTTGAATGTTGAGGGATTATGACTACATCGAAACCCACACACTGAAAACTAGGCATTACATACCACATCTATTCACACATTTCACATCATACACTATATACCATACATTCTTTGCGTTCGTCGACATCATTATGCCATTTACACATTCATACATCATACATTATACTAGTCTTCACCTTACACATTTTACATCATACACTATTAGGCTATTTATACATGTTGCATCACATCCTATAAATAGGCATATACCATGAATCATACATTGCTCGTCTTCATACTATACTAGTCTTCATCACATATGAGCCTAGCATATATCATTCTTAACTACTACATTACACGTCCATCTACATACATACCATTCTACATCTCTCGAATTCACATTTTATATGTTGCATTGTCACACGTTGTATTCACCTTGAATTTTTACACACCACGTATTTATACATTCTACTCATGACATGGCCATCATCTATACCACATCGTCTTCTACGTGTGGCACTCACTACCATATAACACACTTTATTTCCTCAGTCCATACTTGATTGTCGATGGTTTACCAATTAAATTGACCTTACACTCATCATACATGCAACATTATTAGGCTAGCACATACACTTTAGGCTAAATTGTCACCTATTCTATCATTTTGTAGTTGTATACACCTTAGGTTACATCACCATACCCTCTTTTAATCTTGTAGTGATATACGTGTAGGGTTGAATCATCACTCCTCTATTCATCTGATAGTGATATACATTTAGGATAAATAATCACTTTTATGTTCATCTAGTCATGATATATGCTTTGGCTATAGGGTTCACACACATGTAATTTATAGGTCACATCCCACCACTACACCTACAAATTCATCACAACACGTTAGACATAACATCATTACATGACCATTTCTTGATGATGCACTCATGTTTATGGTTCATTCTTGAATTCTAAGGGGGAAAACAAAATTAACCTCATTGCATAAGCTTCCATTCAATCGGGGGGGCACACGGATACTATCATTCCATCTTGCATTCCATTTCATCTATCCACAACATATTGCATTGTCTTGGGGGAATTTATTCTAGTTTACTAGTGTTTTACATGATCACTTTACTACACATGTTAGATTTATTTCTTATATGTCATTATATATACCATCCACACATGTGTGTTCACGTATTTTTTAGTTTTGATCATAGATACATATATTTTACACACAGCATGGATGCTCACATTCTACCCTTCCTACACTATTCACTAGGGGAAACCATATTCGATTCTCATATATATTATTGTTTCATTTTGTACTTAGCACTTTACATTACTTAGTTATTCATGCTATGACATACTGGTTATTTCTCTAACATGCTATTGGGCATCCCATGTGTAGCACTTGTTTTGTAGGATTACATGTTTCCATGACTACTTATTTTGTTTTTCTTCATTTTTTTCTTCTTGTATACGGGCCTTGCCATATGTTTGGTGTGTGCACTTGTTTGTTGTTTGCGTCCATGATGGCCTTACATGTCTTGTGACATCGTGAGTGATGTCCCATGTTTGGGACCCACATTTTTGGCTTACTTGTCTTCTTGCATGTTTACATTAATTTTATTGGTAGTTTACACATTGTTTGTGTACTTTACACTTGTTTTCTACATGTATGTGTTTTCATACTAACACTTTTTTTGGCTAGCCATCCTGGTTTTTGCGCACATTGGTTTCTACCAAACGCATTCCATTCCCCATGTAGAGAAGATTTTTGGAGTACACGTCATTGGTCCTCTTTTGGGGTTGAAGTATCCTATCAGTGACATTACATGAACCCCTAAAGGGGGGCATCATTTGGGGTTTTATATACTAACACAAAGATTCTACACCAGTTTAGTTCAGTTATATACATCGAGTGGGTTCAGATCAGTCTATGAACCTCATGCACAATGGATTTTACATGACATGGTGTCCTTAGCATTCTAGGAATTAGTTATAGGATTGGAGGTTACAGTGGGTGTGCATCTCTACACTACTTTGTCCAGTGGAATCGGATCATCCAAAACACCGGGACGATACAGATATCTCTTCACACACATTCAGGGAAGAAGTTAGAGCTTTGATGACACATAAAATTTCCTTCCTACGATTATTTGGCCAGGGTGGTGTGAGATTGCCCAAAATACTCACAGTACAGGATATCCTTCTACACTATCCTTCTCAACATGGATCAAGTACACATGTTCCATTTACATTTGTGTATTTTACATATACATGTGTGTTTCACATTACTTTTTTACACATACATACATACATATTTTACTACCTGATCGTTTCCTCCTTGCATGTCCATCCGTATGAGAAATAAGCAGTAAAATTGGGGGAAACAACAAAAACAACATAAAAATCAACACTTTGCAACAACACACACTTTACTAACCATGTAGGTACATTACACAATGCAAATACTACAAACACTTTCCACCCTAGGTTCACTCTCATCACTTTTTTTTTGCACATTTTTCATCTTTAGTTTCCATGTTCCTTAATAATTTTGTCATTCCATGATTTTTTCTAGTCCTTTGGCGCATTTCTACTACACTCTTCATAGACATCAGGTATGCATCTATATCTACTTTATGTTATCAAGGTTTCTGCTTACCAACATAAAGTGATGGTAAAATGTAGTCACAAATTCATGCAATTTAAACAATATTTATCTCGGTGTCATAATACTATTTAGAAGGTGTTTGAGTGAAGAAAGTGTTAATTAACCCCCATCTTTTGGCCATGTTGTTTTATTTTATTTCATCATTAATGCCCCTTCTCATCCACATACCCAATCTTTTTCGATCATTTCCTGTTGTTTTAACCTCAACTAAGGTGCCCAACCTAGTACTGGGGCACCCCGGTCCTTTTTACAGTTTCTTGCCACTTTTTTGCTCTTTCTAACCATCTGACATCTTTATCTTTTTTTTAGTTGGCCTTTTCGGGGTTAGTCACGAAAGTAGATCAAAAGAACCATATAAATATAAATTTATGAGACCATAACGAGGGACCTAGCATCACTTATTAATATCACTCCATCTAGAGTTACATCCATATATTGCATTGGAGATAACTTACATCCACATATCTCCATCATCAAGGCACAAAGCTAGAACATATGCATCACACTTCATAGAGGGAGGGATTCTATTCTATTCCATGAACACATTTTACTACATTTTCTACAACATATTTACTGATTGCTACTTCACAAAGTGCGACTGACATAAGAGAAACCTAGGGCATGTTCACAAACACTTGCACATATAACAACATCAGGTATGAGATATACTGTAATGCTCAGTTATCAAGTCTACCATTGTGGCAGCTAAGGTTAGTTTGAACCCTTCATATGAATTATTATTTTTTATGGTTTGATGCTTGTTTTGGGGTCTTTCAAGTTTATCTTTCATCTTGGAGTATTAGCGAAATCTAGTGTAGGACATCGAAGTTAATGAGAAACATAAAAATATTTTTACGACACCTACCCAACTTGTAAAAACTAGTTTCAAATATTTTTCACATATCAGGGAACCCAGATTGCAAACCAGAGCACCTGCAGGCACTCCAGTCCTCCTCTAAGTACTCCAGTCCTCCTCTAAGTGCTCCAATCCATCCAGATCCTCTAGATCCATCCTTTTCAAGACTTCTACATAGTCATTTTTGTTCCCTATTTTTCCACTCACACCTGCGACACAATCCTGACACTTCATGTCTAATTAGATGAGCTTTTTCCTCTACATTTGTGTATATTAGGGTTAACCTCTCCTTTTGCATAGTTGTTTAGCTTACTTGTATACATATTTGTTACATTCTTTTACTTTATTATAGCTAGTCATAGCTTAGATTAAGTATCCCCACACTAAATAGTTCATTCATTTTTAGTTAATCAGTGAGATGTATGACATGAGCTCAAGAATTGGAGATATAGGGTCAAAAATTGAGATTTTTGGCCAAAGCACGGGATAAGGCGTATAATGTGTTAAAAAGAATGGGAGAAGAACATGATCCCAGCGCAATCATTGACAGATGTTTTGGAGATCAAGAACTAAAATTATGGATGTTTATAGATTGAGGTTGATCAAGATGGATTTAAATAGAAATTTGAGGTTTGTATAGGATTTTTTAATTTTTATTTGATTATTACTATTTTTGTAATTAAGAGAACTGAGATCTACAATTTTTAATTTGAAGATTAGCATGACAAGATGACACAAGTACGAGGAGGGAGGGTGGACGAGGATTATGCGGTGACACTCAACCAAAGGTAAGTCATTGCATTTAATTTCGTTGGGTAGATTAGAGGAAATTTTGTCTTTTTAGGATTCTGAAAATATAATGGTGCCATTTTGAGTCAAACTTGCATCATTAGAAAGAGTAGGACAAAATGCAAGTGGGTTTATGAGGGTTTTCTCTTAGATTTTTCATTTTGTATATTTTTTCTTTTTTCTTTTTGAAATTTTCTTTCATACAAATTTTTACACCATCAGCCCCCCTAAAACAACAGGGTCGATAGCATCGGGAACTGTCAATAATATTGACATGGGCTAATGGCATAAGTCAAAGGGATGATGGCATAAGGAATATTAGAAAAACATGTGAATTTTTATGGTTTGAGATATTAAATTGATTTTTGAGGAATCTAATGCCCGACTTTTATTGATTTCTTCATACAAGGAGACCAAAGGATCCACTTATGGTATGTGGTTGATGTGGAATGGATGAATGGATTGATTACTGGATTGATAGACACAAAGGTAGCACAACTACATGGATGGGGCTTTGGGGGCATCATGTAGATGCCCAAGATATCATTGAGATTATATTTATGGATGATGTTTTTGACCATGTGGGATCCTAGAGCCAACACCTTTTAGTGGTGGGTAGGCGAGATAGTTGAGATGACCATGACACTTAAGGATGTGCACAAGATATTAGGATTACCGATTATGGGGGATCACATGTATTGTGATCTTACCTTGGATATTATAGAGAGGAGATCCTTGGTCACATGGGCCATATGCAGTGAGACATACGATGAGGGGATGCTAAGTGTTCGACACAACATGGTATTTGAGGCGGGGTTTTCGGCTATCCAAAATATGGTAATGGGCATTATTGTGGCATGCTTATTGTGATACGAAGAAGATGAGACCATTGCATTGTATTTGATGGCCTCCTACAGAGATTTGAATAAGTAGGGTACATTATTCAGTCGGGGGACCTCTATATGAGTGCAACTAGTGCAAAATTTATACAGGGCCTAACAAAGAGCACAAAGGACTATTGGTCCCATGATATTATTGACGACATAGATATATGAGATATTTTTGATGTACAGGCCCACAGGGATGCCATTGGTTATAACACTATATTCCTTGAGAGTACTTTAATGGGTGCAAAAGTTGATAGTTAGATCACTTCTTGCATATTAGCCGTCACACGAGGTACTTCCAGATTGTGTCATATGGGAGCCCTACACAGGTAATTCTGATCAATGGCGTAGTTGGCCCAATGTAGAGTAATTAGATGTGGTTGCTGTATTTTTGTCACTATATATATATATATATATATATATATATATATATGATGATGATGATGATGATGATGATTATTATTATTTTGAAGATGGTGGTATTTGTTAATGTTGATGCTTTTTTTATTGTTTTCCTTTCTTTACTCATGCATGTATATGGTAATACTCATTATACATAGGAATAATGATAATGATATTTAGGAAACAAATATGGTTGGAAGAAAGATAAATCCAAGTGACGTAAGGACATAAGAGAGGATGCACAATACTACGGTGATCCACTAGGAAAGGCCAAGGTGAATCAAAACAAAAATAGGTAGAATCAAGACAACGACATTCGAATGATAGGAGATGTCAAGGGGAAAGAGAGGTGATTATAAACCCAAGTGGGATGGAGATCCCAAATAGGGATATAATTTTTGGAGATGTGTGTAAAACCCAAGGGGGATGAGAGCCCAAATAGGGATAAGAGCCCAAGTCAAAGAAAAATCTTGTCAAGGTATTATAATGGAAATATATATCCACGAGAAGTGAATGCTTGTAGATTATTAGTAATAATATCATCTAATTGATCCACAATATGGATTCAGACATGAGTCATGAGTTCCTCTATGGTGTGTTGTGTGATAACAACATGTCGGTGCACCTCAGATCTTGTGGTGAATAAGGTGTCATCTATCTGATCCTCTAGTCGGCTGAGAATATCATGCCGAATATATTCCATTATGTGATGGAGATTAGGACAAGGTGATGGTACATAATTCAATTGTTACCTACTTAGTCTCGGGGAAGGATGGCAGATCAGAGAGGATTTTTCTCTAAGATTTCTTCTACATGAAGAGGAATTGGGAATAGGGTGTCCACTACACATGTACTGAAATTTAGCGTCATTATGCGAGATGTAGCAATGGTGTGAACAATAAATTGGGGTTGAGGTGGAAGGTTGAGTGGCCTTCTAAGCTTTATCTCATTTAATCTCAACTTCAAGATTCTTCATGTGTCAAAACAAAATTTTCATTTGTTCTCCATACCATAACTTACTTTGGATAATCTAATCCTCCTAACACCAATACCGATACCCCTGATATATTGCCACATCCACCATCATGGCATGGTCTCTCTATTCTTATCTCATTGCACAGAATCCATTACTCGTACACTTGGAGGCATCTAACTCCCCCCCTTCATAGTCACATTCCCTAATCAACAATTACCTATACATATTATTCACATAGACATCTTTACATTCCTTTGGTTTTACAATTAATACAACACTTGCTCTTATCTACACTATGTGCATACCTTGCCACATTTATCCATCCTCCTATACTGATTTGTACATGCTTTTCTCCTCATGCCTACTTATGGATTATTCTATTCATGGTACATGTGTTATTTTCTATATATACGATATACATCCTTACATGCATGATCCATACTTTGGCTACTCTTGTTTGTAACGACCACATCTATTTGCCTACAGCTCCTGATCAGTTTCCTTTAGTATTTACTACTACACTTCATGCTTCGCACTTCATGACTAATCTTTCTTTGCACTCCTACACACCTTGATACACACATTGTATCGTCATTACCATATGACACACTCTTGTTCCATGGTTCATATTCGACTACTAAGGATCTAAATATGAAATCAACCTCACCGCATTCACTTTTCACACTCTATGATTCATGATCTATCTTTCTAGCACACATTTTCAAACCATTTACAAATGACACACTCTTTTTCTATTGTTCATTCTTGATTGTTGAGGGGTATCTTATAAATGAACCTCATTACATACACATCTAGTGGGGGGCACACTACTCCTATCACATTCACACATTGGATACCATTGCATCTCATTCATACACTACATATGAATATCTTGGTTAGAATTACTCTTAATTTCTTATACTACTTACATGACACACTTTTCTTACTATACTAGCCAGATACTCAGTATGTCATTACATTTCTATATACACACATGCTCACTCACTTGGTCTTTTGGAGAGAATGAAAATATCTTATATATCTTCACACACTACAATGATGTTAAACATTGTATCCTTTTCCAGTCTCACCCAGGCTCTTGCGGGCATCTACCATTTACTATCTCTCCAACACCTATCACTGGTTGTAGATTTTAATATCAGTTGTATGTGTGCATATATAGTGTATCATATGATCTATAAGGAGACATATTTAGAGTTTTTATCTTTCACTCATTTCAGATACAATAGATAAATTTTCTTGGTTCTAATATAACATTCATTTGTTTGTAATACCTTCATAATAGTGTAGATGATAAGTAAGGATGCTTTCCCATTTTGATACAAGAGTCTTTTGTCTTAGTCTTTGTAATTTTTTTTACATATCTACATTCGTCATTCACCATTAATGAATAAAAGTTCCATTTCAGACAATTAAGTCTAATGCTACATTGTTGTGTGTTTGGTTCAATGCATTCATTAGCCTTTACACTTTTATAATCCTTGTTTCTCTAGCCTGTGAAAGATAAACCCATGTGCATGGTCATGGGATTTGTAGTGCGGATCACCCAAGGGTTGTATATCTATCCAATCTTCAATATTGCAGACATATATAGCTTCTATGAAGGATTACCAATCAATATTGACATGAATGATCCTATCTTATTGATATTAATATTGAATATAGAGTTTTCAAAAAGACAAAGAGAAAATAATACTTACAACATTTCTTAATGGAAGAATACTCTACTTAGTTTAATCTATAAGTGTATTTTATTGTTATTCTCGCCTAAATTGAGGATTTAAATCAAATTCAATGTGCATGAGATCAAATTTTCATGTACTTCAAGATGTTTATGTAATAACATCCACTTACTAATTAAAATATTGCCATATGAATATTAGCACATACCAAACCAAAGTGTTGCACAAACAACTTACAAAAATTGATTTATGTAATAAATTTTTTAAAGACTTGCTGAGTAGATATTAATTACTTTATAATATTTGTTTAAGTTATTATAAGTCCCTTAACTACAAATAAAAAATTCTACAAGGTGGTGAGGTCAACTTTGTAAAGTTCATTATGAAAATTTGCGATTCATCCATGCTCATAATATTTGTGTCCTCTTGTCACATCTTTCACATAATTATAAGTGTTACATAGATTTACTTTCTAAGTTAGATTGATTTAATTGATTGTGTATGTTGATTCTATATTGATTCTTTAATACAAAAGTAAATCTTACCATAATGGTTTCGAAGAACAGTAAAAAGAATGAGATATTATAAATATACGTATATGGTATGTTGAACTAGTATGTATGTTTTACCATCTAAAATATATTTAGACATATCAATTTTAAAATCTTTTATTTAAAAGTTAAGATATTATTTTTTAATTGAAAATTTAAATTAAACCAAATGGTATTTAAATTAAATGAAAGTTAGAATTAAGGTTAAAATTTATTTAATTTATTTCTATAAAAATAAAAATGTTGAATATAATTATAATTGTAATAAAAAAAAACATAATATAAAAATATATTAAACAATGTAAGGAAAATTGTAATTATTATAATAGAGTAATAAAAAAAAATAAGTATGCATTTTTTTAATGGATTTATGATGGATGATAGTTGATACTTGATATGTTTTGAATTATGTCATTATAAGATATGGTATATTAATTTTATATGGTCACTTGAGTTGGAATTCCAAACCATTCAACCAATGAAAAATTTGTTAATTATTTTTAAATTAATAAAAATAAACCATTCACCCAACCAATAATGTATAATTATTCTTAGTTTTTAATGTAATTTTCCCACTACTTTTGAAAAGATAAATAACGAAAGTGAATATAACATCCCTACCTCTCAAATAAAACATGGAGAAGCATTTTTCTAGAAAATTTGTGAACCCTTATATAAAAAGAGTGTACAATATTATGGTCTCAAATGTCTATTCCTTCAACATTATTAACATAATTAAAAGCACTTAGCTGATAGCTTAAAATTATTTAAAATTATTTGGTTTTTTAAATTTTTAGCTTGCCATTATCTACTCATTCCGAAAATTTTCACATATAATATAAAATTAAAATCACAAAAAAATGGCCCACAACTTGTCAATCTCCATAGACGATCTTATGGGTTGTGTGAAGAACCAAAGTTCCACGTAGTGCTTCCTTGAAATACATAATGCAGTTCCACTTTAGTCTTCCATCGTTACGTCGACCATTTAAAAGGATAAAACTCTCTTCACTGAAAATCTCTATCAAAATATTAATTATTTCAATTAATTTAGTTTCTTCATCATTATATCTGAACTAAATATTTATCCATTGTTTTCATTTTTCTCAAAATTTTACTATGTGATAATATGTCACATTTTATTTTCTCATAGATTTGATTTTAAAATGTTAGTTTCTTATAACATGTGGTCGATTATTTTAACCCAAAAATGGTGAATGCGGCTGCCTTAGTTTTATTATATTAAGATATATTTCATTCTTGAATTTCAAAGTGGTGTTGGTGGGTTGTAATGTTTATGTTCACTTTTAATTTGACTTTAAATTTAATGTCCATTTCACTCATACTAAAAATATTTTCCTTTTTCTTTTGTAGATGTCTACTAAAATATTATAATATTTTGTCCAAACCATGGAGTTACAAGCCCATAATTTTTCTCCTTACTATAGCTAGGTCAAAACCATTTGGTAAAATCTTCACATATATAATAATTCAAAAAATAGCCATGATAAATAAAGATCAATACAACAAAAGATATGTTGGTGTCCCAAAAATCCCTAATATATAATATATTCTTAATAATGTCCTTAATGTAGGAAAACACCTTATAATACTCATTAATGAATGACTCCACCAAATCTCAAAATATGGGAATTCCACTTTGAGGGGGATACCTCCAAATCCTTCTAGTAAATAGAAAACTTTCCACATACATTACATATCTCACAATGATATTCATCTCATTCATATATGCATATGCATTACTCTTATTGATTGGGTAAGACCTAATTTGAATGTAATCAAACTCATTACTTAATATAACCACAATTGTTCCTACTTGACTTCTTACATACCCATGTTGATTATTCATATGATTCCATGCTCCATACTTTTTTCCCGATTACATCCATGTATAACAATAGTAATTATTTCTCGAGTCTCATGTATATCCATATTGGTTGTTGTTTTAATTTTCCCCTACATGTGTTCAGGATTATTTCCTCTCATGATGATGTGAGTGTCTATATGTAGTAACCTTAGTATCCTCATTATGATGCAATTTTATATGTTTGCCAACAAGTCACAAAGGCTCATTTTGTTAAAGGCTTAATCGATCTTGGTCTAATCAGTGGGCAAGAGGCCTTGACAGGAACAATTTTCTTGTCACCAAACTCCCTTCTAATCTCATGATAAGTTTTTGGAGGATTTAGAAAGGCACATATTTTTGTTCGGAGCCTAATATGATGTCAAACACATTGTTAATATGTTTAACAAGGAAACAAATATAAATATATACATTTTAATGACAAACCTCATTCATATTAATATAACGTATAGAATAATATTATTGGTTTATTTAACTATTTGTAATATATATTTATATATATTAATATAGTTCATATATAAATTTTTATAGAAATGATGGTCATAGTTTAAATATAAAAGTCATATGAGATTTCTATTTCAAATAAATTCATAAGTATTTTATAACTAAAATTATTAAAAACATCTTTTAAAGATGTCAAATTTAACCCATGTTGGTAGGAGTGACTAGGGTTAAAATAATTACTCATGGTTGTTCAGGTTGATGATGGTTAGGTTGTTTGTTTTGACGGATGTATTTTTTGTTGGATTTTGTATCTTTGTAGGCATATGGCTGAGCAAGGACATACGTCTGAGGGATTCAACCATATGCATGTTTCCTTGTGTTTAATAAATAGAGAAATAGACTCTACGAATAAATCCCCTAACTTTCCTCCTTCGTATCTTGACCTCACCCCTCCACCTAGGACACTGAGATTGAATGAATGTTTTTTTCTCATTTACAGATGCCACTACCAATGTAAACACATGCTTGATCATGTTGTGGTCACATATTTTGGCCTTACAATATAGTCAGAGGTATAGGTTATTTTGCACTTACAACATATTCATATCCCTTCTATATATTCCATTCTCAAAAGTTAAACAAATTAAGGATTTCAATTCGATATAATATTCATTATATTTTTGAGTTATCAATTTTTGCATTTTGATCTTAATAATTATTAACATTCTTTTTACTAGATTGAATTATGCCATCATAAGTAGAGTTAGGTAAATATGACTATCATTGTTGTAAATGTAATAATTTATTATAAATACACCAAAAATTTAAAATAACTCGAGTGTAAGAATATATACATGGAAATTCCCCCATTTCAATGACTATTAAGAAGATGGAATAATGACGAGGTGCTGATAAATATATTTCCAAAATGAAAATGGTTGCATCTAATTACAAATTTTGATTTGGTTGGCATCGAGAATGTCCTAACCAATATATTTGTAAAAAATAATACAACTTTCATAGTACTAAAAAATTCCTCTTCGTGCATCCTTTTCATCTCTAACTTCCAGTATATCAATAAAAATCAGCCTATAATTGTAGTGAAGGACACCTATTTATCTTAATTTTTTTCCTCGTAGTTTACAAATGCATTTTCCATCTACAAAATGTGTTTAGTATTTTTGCTCTTTACTACACTCAATAATGTGTTGTTCATTCCATGCCTTTAAAAAATTTCTTCTTCATCACAACTGGACCAATACTATTGTTCCACTTTCCTTTCAAGAATTTTCATCTACTTTTATATCCCTCATTTCAGAAATCCACATTTTCCCTTAGATAAATCCTTCCACTTCACATTCACAATTACCCTTATTAATAAAACAACAACTTTCCCTTGAAAACATTCTTCGCCACTATGATCTCCAAGATAAACATTCTCCTTTAAACATGATCATTAAAGGAACTACAAGTATAGGGAGTTCATTCCTCATTAATATGGTGCAAATATAACTGTATTCATCTCCAATTCAGAAATCCTCTCCATTATTATTTATCAGTCCAACAGCTGTTGTAGCTTTCACCATTTCTGGGTATACTATTTACACATTTTTGTGTCTACTTATAAAGGATATGAAATGACTTGAGTGACAGGTAGCCATATGTTTCCAACATTCATCACAACACATAAGGTAAATTTTTATAGATGAAATGAGCTTCATAAGACTATATGATGGGAAAAAATGTTTCTAGATAACATGCACTCTCATCACCCATTCAAATAGGGTATTTAGGTAATGAGTAAGAGACACACCAAGACTGGGACACAATGGATAGAATGCAAAGGGGGTATAAGGACCGTTAAGATCTCATACCCAAAGGGAAGTAACCCTTACGCTAAGACAAGATAATTTTTATAAGGACTTAGGTTGAGAAAGAAGATGAAACCCTATTGAGGTATTGACACCATGGGTGTGATTAATAATAGAATGAACATGCAATATCTATGCTAACCAAATTACAGAATGCAACATAAAAATAAATATTTGAATACAATATGCTTACCTATCATGTGCATAGAATATTAAGCTAATAGAAATTAACAAGAAAAGATATGAGACTACTCTATAGAAAATGACAAGTTGATTTAGAGAACTTACATGTTGGTGGGGGTGGCAGATGATGAATTTGTTAGGATGATGAAGTACAACCTAAGTATGAAAGGTGCATAAGGATTGGGCATACAGATGCAGGGCGCATGGATGCATGTGGAATTATAGTGAAACAGGGCATTCCTAGGAAGGCATGAAATCAAGACTTATTTGTTTTTTTTATGCAATATACTTAATTATCTGTTATGGATCTGGAATATTTGTAAAATCATGCTAACATCTTGAGAAATATTCCATAAAGAGGGACCTTGTACCCTTGTGTGCTTCAGGTGAGTTCTCAGTTTTGGCTGAGTGATGTTCCAGCACGCCTTGGGATGTTGATGATAAAACTAATATATATCATCTATTTTTCAAAGGATAATATACCAAGAGAGAATATATTTTGGGTGGAGAAAGGAAAAAAATCCTATCCTCACTCATTATAGGTGACCCAAGAGTGCAAGAAAACCAATCAAGTAAGAAGAAGATCTAATCCAAGATTCAAGATGCAAGAAATCCAAGAGTTAAGTGACTATATACAAGCTGGTGCAAAAGAGTGGAGCTAATGGTGAATTCCTGCATTTATTTTTGTTATGTCCTTTTGTGTGAAAATTCTTTGTTATCACCAAATCACAGCACCCTTATGTTTACACAAGTGCATATACTTGAGCTCACGGTGTGATTGGATAACATTGGTACTATCTCCAAGTTGTGGGACTTGCTACTTGAGATAGACCTCCAGAGAAAGTTGGTTCTTGATCCTAAACTACCTGCCACAATCTACTCTAATGTAGGAAAAACTAACTTTCCTAATATAACTTTCTAAGGGACCAAGGAGAGAGAATTCATAAAAAATGAAATCCTACACTATAGCGGTGATACACCCGAGAAGGAGGGATTGAGGGTAGTCTTCCAATGTGTGAGATACAAAAGCAAAGTGCACACTAGAAGGGGTGATAACAGTTCTCCACAATCTAGCAAAATGCATTCACAACAACATCTCAAACATACACAATGATAATGGATCCTTGCAAGAGAATGAATAAACGTAATATATTGTAATGAGATTGGATGGGCAAAGAGAAGGAAAATAAACACAACAAGAGAAAATACATCCACGAACTTGTATTTATTGCTTCATTAATATGCATAGTTCAATCGCTTACAAAATAAGGGCCTAGATCAACATGCAAGGAGTCCACTACAAGGGCTTGCAGCACATTGGCTTCACAAATAAATTTTGACAAAGCTTTCCTACAACAAAACTACGTCCTCCTACAATTAACCTAACACTCCAATTTATAGAAAAATAAGAAGAGAGAGAAAGAGGGAAAATGGAAATCCCAAAATATGTCCTTCAACCACTTATAAGAGGTTTTAAATGGAGTGAAATGATGTTTTGTTGCTTGTTAAAGGCTCCCCATATTGTCCCATGACTTGCACCAGTGAAATATGTCAGCCCATGCTTAATTGAATGCATCCAGCTACCAAATAAATATCTATTATAAACTTGGATGAATTTTCTGAAAAATATCTATCTATCCTTCATAAAATCCATAATTTCTTGATTTATTTGTGTTGGTATTGGAGACATGATTCCAACTGTACCAATTTCGTGTGATTTCATTGAGAAATGCAAAAGTTATGGCCTTCTGAGTGCGAGTAGCTATTTTGGATTTGCCAGGCATTTTCTGTCATTTGACGGGAATGAGCATTAATTGACTGAAGCTGAATATGTTTCTTTTATTTTATTTTTTGATGCAGAGGATGTCGTGCTCGTTCCAGAAAGTCCAATTTTATGAAAATTGGAGCTCGAAGTCAAAATTTATGGCCGTTTGAAGTTTGGGAGGTCAAACATTGACTTTTTCTCTTCATAGCGGTTATTTCGGCAAAATCAGGTTCGCGTGTCTTGGCTGTCCCAGACACATTCTTCCCCATTTCCCGATTCAGAATTCCTTGTCCTTACATGTCCGTCATTGACTGGGTCGTGAGGGTCATTGACTTCCACACTCCCTGCAACATATGGTTCCTTTTTTGGCTCTTTCACCTTTTCGTGTCTCGCGTGTACTTTTGTCCCAACTGTGCCGCAAACCGTGTGGCCCAAAAAGTTCCAAATTTGATGATTTACCTTTTGACTTTGGAATTTTTGGCAATGTGCACCCCACGTGTTCTTGTTGAAATTGTGAGGCCTGGAACATAGAAAACCGATTTAGTTGATTCCTTTGTATTTCAGCTCCAAACCTAGTTTGACGAACCTTAGTACAATCCGCAATGGTACGACCCGCAGCCTCCAAACCTACAATGCATTAAAACAAGCCTGTGGCTTCATTTTTTGGATTTTTTAAATTTTTTTAACTTGTTGGATTATTTCCTTGGATGGGGAAGTTAGAGAGAAACCAAAGGGACCCCCAAAACATGATTTTGGGCCTTGAATCAATTCTACTTGCTTGGGACTAAAGAATCTGATGCATGTTATCAAAATTACCTTGAGGGGTGAATTTTCGATAACATGTCCATCTGGTATTTATACTGACGGCGGCACCCACAAGTGAAGGCGTCATTCAAGAAATTTAAAATGTGTCGATGTAATCACCCATGGGTGATGGTGTTGACTAGGGAGGGGAGATGATAAGGGGTGTATGCAATATGTCATGAAAAAAAAACAAATGCAAGAATAATATGGTTATGTGCAAGTAAGGTGTCAGGAGGATGTGAAGTAAACCAAGAAAGTAGGAGCAGAATAAGTTCAAACATAGGACACATATCCATTCTCTCTCCATGTATCATCCCTAACCCAATGGTTACCTGAATAACCACACCCATATCCTGGGATGAGCCATTTAAGGTACTCATTCCCAAAAATAGATGCATTGGTGACCTCTAACATGGAAGATAAATTGTTAGTAGCAGGTATGAAAATATAAAGCATGAAAAATAATGTGTATACATATGCCCCATATGTTGATTACTGCATGTCATAATAGTGAAACATGGGGTAGTCAGTGGAAAGAATGATAATAACACTGAAATCAAAAGTAGATGAAAAAATTAAATAAGGGACTAGCTAAAATGAGATGTACCCACCAATGCATACTTGATAGTGTTAGTCATCTTGTCACGTATGGGAACAATCCACACTGCTAGAACCCTAAAGAAGTTAAACTAAAAAGAAACACAAACGAATTATCAGTAAAATAAGACATAAATAACCTAGCTAGGGGCCCATGAGATGTATGATGTGAGTTCAGAAATTTGAGATATAGGGTCACAAAATGTGATTTTTGGCCAAAGCGCAAGATAAGGCGTATAATGTGTCAAAAGGAGTGAGAGAAGGACATGATCCCAACACAATCATCAAAAGATTTTTTGGACATCGGGAACTAAAATGATGGATATTTATAGATTGAGACTGATCACGATGGATTTAAATATAAATTTGAGGTATATAGAGGATTTTTTATTTTTATTTGTTTATTATTATTTCTAAAATTAAGATAACTAAGCTCTACAATTTCAAATGTGGTGATTAACATGATGATATGACACGAGTGTGAGGAGGGAGGGCGGACAACGAGCACATATTGGCACTCAACCATGAGTAAGTCATTGCATTTAATTTTGCTAGGTAGATTAGGGGAAATTTGGTCTTTTTTAGGATTATGAATATATGAAGGTGTCATTTTGAGTCAAACTTGATTCATTACAAAAAGTAGGAAAAAATGGAAGTGGGTTTATGAGGTATTTTCTTTCAGCTTTGTATTTTTGTAAATTTTTTATTTTTTACTTTTTAAAGTCATAGTCGTACCAATTTGGATGCCATTGGCCCCACTAAAACGACAAAGCCAATGGCATCAGGAAATGTCAAAAAGATTAACATGGGCTGATTGCATAAACCAAAGGGAAAATAGCATAACGAATATTAGAAAAACATGTGAATTTTTATGATTTGAAGTATTAGATTGATTTTTGAGGAATCTAATGCCTGGCTTTTATTGATTTCTGAATGTAGGGATATCGAAAGATGCGCCTATAGTGGGTGGTTGATGTGGCATAGATGAATTGATTGATTTCCAGATTGGCAAATGCAAAGGTATCACAACTACATGGATAAAACTTGTGAGGCATCATGTAGATGCCCATGATATCATTGAGCTTAGATTTACTACAGATTTTTTGACCATGTGGGTTCCTTGGGCCAACACCTTTCAATGGTGGACATGCAAGATAATTGAGATGATCGTGACACTTTAGGATGTGCACAGGATATTGGGCTTGTCGATTGAGGAGGATTTCATGTATTTTGATCTTATCTCGGATATTAAAGAGAGGAAAGCCTCGTCTGCATGGGCCACATGAAGCGAAACATGTGATGAGGGGAAGCTCAGTGTTCGACACAACACGATATTTGAGGCAGGGATTTTGGCTATCTAAAAGGAGGTTATGGGCATAAAAATGGCATGCATTTTGTGTCACAAGGAATACGAGACCATTCCATTATATCTGATGGCCTCCTGTAGAGATGTGGTTTAGCAGGGTACATTATTCAGTTGTGGGACCTGTATATGGGTATAGCTAGTGAAAAATTTATACAGGGTCTAACGGAGAGCACATAGAACTGTGGGTCCTATTATATTATTGATGAAATGGATATATGAGAGATTTGTGATGTACAGGCCCATAGGGATGCCATTTTTCATAGCATTAAGTGCCTTATGATGATGGTGGTATTTGTTGATGTTTATGCTTTGCTTATCGTTTTCCTTTCTTTCCTCATGCATGTATATAATAATACTCATTATACTTAGCAATAATGATAATGATATTTAGGAAAGAAATCTGATGGGAAGGAATATAAATTCAATTGATGTCAAGGACATAAGAGAGGATGCACAATACCATGGTAATCCACTTTGAAAGGCCAGGGTGAATCAAATCCAAAATAAGAAGAATCAAGACTGTGACATTCCGACAATATGAGATGTCAGGGAAAAAGAGAGGTGATCATAAACCCAAGTGGGGCAGAGAGCCCAAACAAGGATAATATTTTTAGAGATGTGTGTAAAACCCAAGGGGGTTTGAGAGGCCAAGCAAGAAAAAAAATTTATTGGTATTATAAGGGGGATATCTAGCCACGAGAAGAGAATGATTGTAGAGTATCAACTTAATAATATCATCTACTTGATTCGAGATATGGCTTTGTGCATGAGTCATGAGGTCCTCTTATGTGTTTTGTGTGATAGTAACATGTCGGTTCACCTCGGATCTTGTGGCGAATAAGGTGTCATCTATCTGATCCTCTAGTTGGGTGATAATTTCATGCCGAATATATTCCATTATGAGACAAGGATCAGGATGAGTTTATGGTCAATAAGTTAGTTGCGATCTATTTAGTATGGGGGAAGGATGATGACTTAGATAGGATTCATTTGAAAGATTTCTTTTTCATAAAGTGGAATAGGGAATTGTCTGCCTGCTACACATGACCCAATAGTTTATTTCAATATGTGAACAGTAACTATGGTGTGAACAATAAAGTGGGGTTGATGTGGAGGGTTGATTGGCCTTCCGATATTGATCTTGTTTAATCTTAACTTCAATCTTCTTCATGTGTCAAAACGAAATTTCCATTTATTCTCCATACCACAACTTACTTTGGCAAATCTAATCCTCCTAACAACAATACTGATACCCCTAACACATTTCCACCTCCACCATCATGACACGGTCTCTCTCTTCTTACCTCATCACATAGATCTCCATTACTCATACACTTTGGGGCATCTAACTCCCCCCCTTCAAAGTCACATGCCCTAATCAACAATTACCTACCCATATTATTCACATAGATGTCTTTACATTCCTTTGTTTTTAAAATTCACACAACACTTTCTCTTATCTACATTGTGTGCATACCTTGCCACATTTATCCAACCTCCTATGCTACTTTGTACACACTTTTCTCCTCATGCCTACTTATGGATTATTCTATTCATGGTATATATGTTATTATATATATACAGTATACATCCTTGCATGCACTCTCTATAATTTGGCTACTCTTGTTCCCAATGACCGCATCTATTTTTCAATATCTCCCTATTAGTTTCCTTTAGTATCTACTATTACACTTCACGTTTTGTGCGTCATGACTAATATTTATTTGTACTCCTACACACCTTGATACACACATTGTATCATCATTACCCTATGGCGCACTCTAGTTCCATGGTTCATAGTTGACTGTTGAAGGTTTAAATCTTAAAGAAACCTCATTGCATTCACTTTTCACACATATTATTAGTTGTAGCTTTCAGTATCAGTTGTATGTGTGAATATATAGTGTATCATACGATCTAGAAAGAGATATCTTTAGATTTTCGATATTTAACTCATTTCAAATACAGCAGATAAATTTTCTTGGTTCTCCTATAACATTCATTTGTTTGTAATACCTTCAAAGTAGTGTAGATGATAAGAAAGGATGATTTCCCATTTTGATACAAGACTCTTTTGTCTTAGTCTTTGTAATTGTTTGTACATATGTATATTCGCCATTCACCATTAATGAATAAAAGTTCCATTTCCTACAATTAATTCTAATGTTACATTGTTGTGTGTTTGGTTCATTGCATTCATTAACCCTGACACTCTTATAATCCCTTTTGCTGTAGCCAGTGAAAGATAAACCCATGCACATGGTCATGGGATTTGTAGTGTGGATCACTCAAGGGTTGTATATCTATCCAATCATCAATAATGCAGACATATATAGCTTCCATGAAGAATTACCAATCAATATTGACATAAACGATCTTATCTTATTGATATTAAGATTGAATCTAGAGTTTTCAAAAAAACAAGAAGGAAATAATACTTATGATATTTCTTAATAGAAGAATACTCAACTTAGTTTCATCTATAAGTGTATTTTATATTTAATCTCACACTAAATTGAGGATTCCAATCAAAATCAATGTGCATGAGATCAAATTTTCACGTACGTAAGATGTCTAATGTAATAACATCCATGAACTAATTAAAATATTGCCATATAAATATAAATATAAGTATATACAAAACCAAAGTGATGCACAAACCACTTACAAAAGTTGATTTGTGTAATAATTTTTTTAAAGATTTGCCCAATAGATATTAATTGCTTTATAATATTTGCTTAAGTTATTATAAGTCCCTTAACTACACATAAAAAATTCTACACGGAGGTGAGGTCAACTTTGAAAATTTGATTATGAAATTTTTTGATTGGTCCATAACTGGCTCATAATATTTATGTGTCCTCTTGTCACATCTTTCATAGAAATATAAGTGTTACATAGAATTACTCTCTAAGATAGATTGATTTATTTGATTGTGCAAGTAGATTCTATATAGATTCCTTAATACAAAAGTAAATCTTACTATATTAGTTTCGAAGAAAGTAAAAAGAATGAGATAATATAAATATATGCATATGGCATATTGAACTAGAATGTATGTTTTAAGCTCTAACTTGTTGAGACATATCAATTTTAAAATATTTTATTTAAGGGTTAAGATATTATAATTTATTTAATTAATTTTTTCAGATAAAAATAAAAAATGTTGAATATAATTATAATTGTAATAAAAAAATAACATAATATAAAAAAATTAAATATATAAGGAAAATTGTAATTATTATAATAGAGTAATAAAAAAATAAGTATTTTTTTTTAATGGATTTATGATGGATGATAGTTGACACTTGATATGTTTTGAATTATGTCATTATAAGACATGACATATTAATTTTATATGGTCACTTGAGTTGGAATTCCAAACCATCCAACCAATGAAAAATCTGTTAATTATTTTTAAATTAATAAAAATAAACCATTCACCCAACCAATAATATATAATTATTCTTAGCTTTTAATGTAATTTTCCACTACTTTTGAAAAGATAAATATCTAAAGTGAATATAACATCCATATCTCTCAAATAAAACATGGAGAAGACATTTTTCTAGAAAATCCGTGAACCCTTATATAGAAAGAGCACCACCAGGAAATCTGGTTTGCGCCATGCCATTGCAGTTGGGCTGGTTATAAGCAGAAGCAGTCTATCCTTGGTATACAAACTCATATCCTCCACGCAAATTGCTGTATATATTAGAACATCCACATTTGTTGTATCGAGCAGCTTGATTATTACAACCAGGTCCCTTCCACATAGTGAAATAGCTGCCCATTGATGGCCTCGCCATACCTATTATTAAAACCAAAAAACATACCCACACCATCAATCCCTTCATCATCATCATCATTAATAATGCGAGCTCCCAAACAGTTCAAATCTCACTACTACTCAAATGGGTAATTCACTTCATATCCAAGCCTCGTTATTTATAGCCATTGTTACTCCTTGTAACAACCCAAAATCACACACACGTGAACAACACAGTAAAAGACAAGATTTTTTTGTTTTTTTTGACTTGCTTTGACACAACACGACACAACATGTCGTCACAAGGTTACAACCAACATTAGGAACCACTTGTTATGGGGGAGACCACAAGGTCAGCACGGAAACGTTTACACCTATCAAGGACAATGTACTCTTCTTTGACAAGACAACATGGAAGTCCAATCCACATGACACACTCACAGCTAGGGCATCCCATGAGGAATTTCTTGTTAAATTTTCTTATTTACTAAAGTGTCTCTTAATTCTTAACTTACGTTCTTATAAAATTTCATGTAACGATTCACACAATTCTTTTCACAAGGAAGAACTTCTTTCTTTTCAATTGTTTGACTAAATAACTTAAGGCCAAGCTTTCTAAACTGGGATCATCAATTTGATGTCCGAATCTTCCTTATTCATTTGATTTTAGAACATTTTCCATTTCTTACAAGGTTAATTAATCTTACTCAAGCCACTAACACCTGTTTCATACCTCTATTGCATAGGTGAAAGCATAAGTTCCGATTGAGTGAAAAGTACCGCTTAGGGTTCATAACAACAGCCTTCTTGTTTAAGGATTAAATATTGACCTTGCTTAAGAAATATCACCATGAATTAAGGCATGGGTTAACAGAACAGGACAACAAAATTTAGCTTCAGGGTCACATGGTTTACTATCCATCTTTTATTGAGGTTAAGGGTTTATCAAGATTGGTTAAATGTTCCATCTAGACTTTACTTAATTAAGTTTGACAAAGGAAAACATTCCAAACGATAGAGAGAGATTTAAGTTTTTATTAATCACTTTCACTCCTACTTATTAAACCCTATCATTTTCTATAATCTAACCATTGATTTCACCATGAGATCATTTAAGGTTTCACTGTAAAAGGATAGTGTTTATTAGCTTGGCTTGAATAAAAAAAAAAAAGATAATAAGTTATCATATTTTGTTACAAAATATAGTTTCCTCTTGATTGTTCCAGGTCTCAAAGGTTATCAAGTAGATCACATGTACATAGTGTATTCATATATATAAATTTTTAGTTTAACTTTTATCAGGATTATCCAGCTCACCTTATAGTGCTTACAACTCATTGCTACTAAACCTTAGGAGGATTTACAACTCAACATTTTAACTCAAGAGCAAAGTTTAACAATACTCATTTACGGAAACAAAACAAGGTTATATCAATTCATTCCAACATGATGCACAAATCAAAGGGACATACTATCTCTATTGAACCATGACTAGGGAGCAAGAGAGTAATAACATGGAACATGCCACACTACTATTCTAAGGATTTAAAAATACACTAGAATATCCCATAACCAAGCAGTAATCAAATTTCATCTTTCACATGTTATCCAAACAAACCAAAGTTTCAACAGTTACAACAACAATACTCTACAATACATTCGACATTTTTACAAGGTACTTCAAAAATTGTATAGATGAACCTTTAACACTCTTTTCCTCTAGTCTACCCGCATAATCCATCTGCACAAATATTAACTAAAGTCAGTTCACAAGAACTGAGCATGTTAAGCCTACACATTGCAACAGTAAGCTAACATTTAACAATATCAAGAAAGGAATGTTCTAATTCAAAAATGGATTAAAACACAACCCACAACTATAAAATTATTCACATGAGAAAGAAATCTAAACCATCCAACAAGGAGAAAGTCAAAATACCAGTTAGAACAAAATCACATAAAACAAGGCAAGACCTTATGGGATAGGAACAAGAAAGTCAAGAGTGTTGATATCTCCTTCATGTAATCCTATGGATTACGTGATTAGAATCCAAAACTTACTCCATCCAACTAAAGGGGTCCAAGATAAGATAAAACGTACTAATTATGATCGTAGGCGAGAAGTAAAACGACGTTATCCAATTCTCCCAGGGGGGCTTCATAGTAATATGGGTTCGACGCCCTTAAAGAACACAACAATAGTTTCGGTTTTAACCAAGGAGTTTACCACTACCTCCTTATAGGATTTCTTAAACGTAGCACTAGTTAACCAAAACAAATCCACTTTTCCAAAAGCGTACAAAAGAGACACAGAAAGGGCCATTATTCTACCAACAAACCCTATCCTAATCGTCAACTTCTCTACATAATATAAGGGAAGACTAAACCCAAAAGTAGTTAATAATTTTTATATATTTCCGAAAATACCAATAAGTACTTTAAAATAAAAATAAAAATTGATTTTCCTTAACAAAGCCACGAAAAGGGACTTTTAGTAACCAAGTTCGAAGAATAAGATATTCGAGTTCGAAAACAAAGGGATTCTATACACGGTGGGTAATACACCAATGATGCCCCAGACTCAAAAGACGTTACCACGAGTACAAGCATAAAATAAGAACCAACGCACTTATCCATCAGGAAGCTTAAGCAGTGCAGTCAGGCCTAGAAGTTCTATGAACTCCTTGCCAAAGGTATAGAAGATGGAAATTTTACCTGATCCATGTGGGCTTATCGAGGAAAAGTCTAGCAAATATCAAACAGGTAAATATAGCAGCCACCTATGACATTATCACTGTAATCAGCTGTCATCTAACAGGAAATGAGTTCACGAATCCAATACCATGGATTCACCTACAACTTTTGTTTCAGTCCAGCTATTAATAGCTTGCTCGCAACCCTTAATAAAATTGAAAATATTTCATTCAATTAAACTTACAATGTTTCCCCTTTACTTTAAACACACAAGAGTTTGAACCAGGAAGAAGGTAAAGTAATTTTCTCAACACGTCGAGGCCAAAATTAGAAGTCAAGTTATTCATCCTCTAGAACTAGGTACAAAAGTCGACCATGTACAGTTCTATAGTAAAACCCCAATTTCATTTCTAATCAAACAAAAAGTAAGGAATGCCCACAGTCTTAAACAAGTTTTAGAACACAATTTTGCTATTAATGTACCTTTTAGCAAAACAGGAGAGCCCTAAACAGGAAATACATATTTATTCAACCAAAAGAGGTATGTAGGCTTAACCTTCCATTTAGTAACCTTCAATTATAATTACCATCACATAATTCTTTTTAAAAGAAAGTCATATAAGCAAACAAAACTCAATAATGTTTCCTTCCCTACGAACTAGACTGCATCACTCAATAGTGTAGTAACCCATTTAGACAAATATGAAATAGAGTAAGCTATAAGAGAGGAAAGAACATTCCAAGCAAAATCAGCGAAATTGGAACGAGATTTAAAGGAACAACCACACAATCAGGCAGCGATATAAACAACCATGAAACCATTTGTCTAGGCGCCATTCAAGAGGAAAGATTATTCATTTCAAGATACTGAAAGAAAGTAGAAAACTATTACAAGGAGTAGAGTTAACATGCCTGATTATAATTCTTCCAACCAACAACCACGTCGACCAGGGCTCAGGCAACAGCAACACAACCTGCACAACTTCTCTTCCTCCGCCAGCTGAAGATCCATATCCTATTAACGACCATGTTTGGCATAGGAAAGGGGGTGATTGAAACATGCCTTCTTGGAATCCTCAGGAGCAACTCCGGGAAGATAGAAGCACTCTGTTCTGAAGATCATCATAACCACCATAGAAAACCCACACAACCAATGCACTAAACTTAATACAAATAAACACAAGTAACATATAATCAAGGACCACATTTAATCTACCAGTAGCTTGCAACTATCCATTACTCGGTATTGGATTATTTCTCTAAATCCCACATTTTAACTACATTGGTACATAGATATTAGCAACCGAGGAATTTCACTAACCCCTAAATATAATTTCTAAGACTCTGAAGAAAATGGAGAAACAAACATCAGTGTGAATACCAAATAAGGTGGCCCTCATATCCAAAACAATAAATAAATCCAACATATACATTACTTACTAAAACTAAGGAAAAACAAGGTGCTGAAGCCTCAATAACCAAGACAATAAACATATCTAACACATAAATTAGTTACTCGAATTACAAGAATGTGTAAAAATTGTAAACGCTAGAAAGATCAAAGATTCAAAACTACAAATAAGGTGAAGTTGGATGATGAAGATTTTCTAGAGTAAAGCAAACCCTAACTTATTAGTCCTTTCAGTACATTGTAATTTACAAAAGCAATAAGAGTTGGCTTATCTGTCTTATAATACACGTAGAGAATTTATTAACACAGAATTTTAAAATCTACCACCCGAAGGTATGTACTGCAATAGCTAAATACTAAACCGCCACAATATCATAGAGTACTAAACCACCACCAGACACAACTGTAATAAAATACATAACATAAATCCATATCAAACATAGTAATGTAGCGGAAATGCTACGACAGAAAAAAAATATTAAAAACCCTAAACAATCCTCGAAAAAACAAGTAAAAGCTTAGAAACCTTAAACGTTTTTACTGAACTCTTGATGTTAAAACCACCTAAAAGCATAAATAACGGAAGAGACATCGACTGACCTTGGCCTCGGTTTCTCTGTTTGCCCTCATGATATGATGCCGCCTCCATATTTTTTTTCTGTTCTCTAATCTTGACCTCTATTTCTCTATCTCCCCTGCGCAAGTTATGGCCACTCGCAATAAGATGCCGCCTCCACTTTTTTTCCTATTTTTAATCTGAAATAATGTTCATGGTAGTAACAAACAGATATACAAATACAAGCACAGAAATCAAGCACAATATACATGAGACAGAACGCGCACATTCAAACTACACAGATGCACATGACCCATCAATCAGCTCCCTCGGCACTATAATTAAATTCCTCTCCTCAGTACAGACAATGCGGATACATGGGCAGCATCCGCATCCAGATTCAACCATACGAACAATGCAGCTGAAAATGATATATAATGAGTATACTGCAATCGACAAGGGTATCCACGTTGAGTATCCGCTATCAGATATCAAACGCTCCAAATAAAATACGTAGGAAACATCCACATCGGGTATACACACTGAGAATCCTGAATTTGAGGATGCATTCGATACAGAACAAATAAAAATGTAGCTGGACATCCTGCTTGTTAGAGGCGCTCAACAGGCTTCTACCATAGCTGTAAGATTTTGCAACAACTGATCACGACTGGTCGCGTGCAAACATAACACCAGGATCAACACCAACGGTTCCTTGGGCTCTCCCTGCAGCAGCTGTCGCACTTAGCTCTCTCTGGGCCACTGATTTTCTGAGATAAGTTTACTTCTCTACCCTGTAGCTGCTGCATAACGCCGAACACCTCCTCATGGCACTTTCCTAGGAGAATTTCAGTTCTACGCTCCACGTTTGGTAGGCACAGGCTAGGAGTGTACTGGTCCTTGTTTATTGCATTTGGTGAGACTGTGACAGCTACTGAGGGTGCCCCCTGCCAATCTGACCCGACTCTCACTCACCTACCTTCAATTCTCTCATAAAAACTGTCCCATTCTTTCATTTGGTCAAGCAATTAAATACATTCACCAAACTACTGCGCCTTGTCTAGAAAACACGCGCCTTCCCACGCCCTCCACTCTGTTTCCATTTTTTTAAAATTTATTTGTTTCAAAATTTTTACTTTCATTATTATTGTTATTTATTTCAGAGGGGTTCAAACCACAGATTGTCTATCCAAAATCCCAATCGATGCCATTTACCATTCCTTAAGCAAGCAGAACGTGGTCGACAATATCAGAAATACGGATTAATATTAATTTCTTTGTCAGTTGATAACTCACTACTAGCTTGGATGTCATGTAACTATTCTTATCTCCTATAATATCAGACATTATAGAAAATGTAACAACGAATTCCGCCAAATGGGCAAGTATAATTTGAGTCATGTCTAATGGAACCCTACCCATCACACGAAAAATGTGATTAATAGATTTTTAATTAAGAAAAGGGTTGTAAAGCACTCAGGAATTCATATCCACAAAGAATAAGGAAAACAATTTATATCCTAAGCTCATAAAGATTATTCAGGAAAGAGTAGAGATATTCCATGCTTAGCACTCGATCGCCACAAGATGAATAGGTGTAATGTAGAACAGGGCATTACACTCCTTATCACCTTGGTGACGATTTATGCATACTTGACCAGTTCTCCTAACAAATATTAATGGTTATGCCTTTTTATAAAATATAATTAAATCTCCTCCCCATCCTATTTATTATGACGTTTATGGAGAGTATGTATAAATGTAATGCTTATCTAGTCATTCTTTATGACTTTTTTTGTTTGGGATATAAAGCAAGAAATATATTTGAAAATGCAATTGTACCTAGCACTTAACTTGCTGCCATTATTATTATTATTATTATTATTATTATTTGAAGGTCTTAAATTAATTCAGTCGTCTTTAGTTTAGATGTAAGGTTTGAGGAGTATTCATTCTATCAAAGTTGTTCGAGTTAGGATTCTGGTCTCATCCTTTATTAAAATATCTTACACTCAGAAAATATTAATTCCTCATGGGCTCATTGTGAACTTAACAACTTCATCAATAGACCAACAACAAATTGACGTAGAATAAAAAATCAAAATCTTAATTATGATGTGAGTGTCTATAAGTCGTAATCTTAGTAACCTCTTCATGACGTGAGTTTATGTCTTCATCGATGACTCTCAAAGGCTCATTTCGTTGAAGGTTTTATCAAAATATGCATTTTTATTTTTATGAAAGACCTAAAAAAAGATCCTCATGTTATAAACTTTTCTTCTATGTTTTCTCAATGAACCCTCATTCTATGTACTAAATTATATATCTTTATGAAATATTCTCCAACTCATTCATTGTATGACATTCTCAAATTTTTACAAAATTTATTTTTACATTTAGTTTTTTCATTTCTTACCTTATTATATCCTTGATATGAAGTATCGAAGGTATTTTGTGCCTCGTGGAAATTTTTAGTTTGAGTTATTCTTGATAAATATTTAGTTATATGACATTATGATGATAGAAAATTTATTTTACATTTTCCTTATTTTTTTCCTTTTCTACTTTATTTTGATCTTGAGAGAAAGAATTATGATCTAGAATTGAAATGTATCCATGTATAAATTATGCCAAAATCCTTTCCAAACAATAATACTCTTCAATCAATTTCTCTCATACTCAAAGTTAGCTCTTTTAAAGATGGTAATACTCATTGAACTAAAATTCACTCAAACCATGATTGTCCTAATGATTCACTCAAACCATGATTTTAAAAATTATTGAATAAAGGCTATTATACCAAATATAGGTACCTATTATGGAATGGATTGAAAAGTAGATATTAAATATACTATATATAAAATTAGTGTTCATTGAGTCATGCCTAGAATTACTAGTTGTCTACCTAGTATCGTTGTAAGAGAGATTTCTATCAAATTATGAACTCCATAAATTCAAATGGAGTTCTCAAGAATTACAACATTTCCCTTCCATTTTACTACTCTCATTGAATTCCTCAGTTATCAAGATGAATGGATGACTAATGTGAAATAGTAAGGACTACTGATATTAGTAATGTCATAAGGGATATTAGATCCTAAAATAAAATTTTAATTATTTCGCTTCATTGAGGAAACGTAGTTGAATGTTGGGCATCTTGAGTTAATCAAGAGAAAGAAAGAAAATAACTATTCTCCATAAGCAATTTCGATGATCCTTTACACTTTACTATTTTTATTCCAAAGAAATATCTTAATAACTTTGGGGAATTCAATCTTTGTGATCCTCCAAATAAATATTTTGATAAAATTATATTTTCAGTTTTTGAATTATTCCAAAATAGTGAGGAAATAAAAAATATTATTTAAAAAATAATATTTAAATATTGTAAAGGAAAATAGTTTTCTTTAATTTGACTTCATCTTATCTTGAGGTGGATATTTTTGAAGAAGCAAATTAAGATAAAAATGAATATCTTTGTCTCGTGATGAGTGATTTGTTGATTCTTAATGTGTCTTCCCATAATAAACATTAGCACAACTCAAAATGAATTCCTATTCTCTGTTGCAGACCCTTCAAGAGAGTGATGTCAAGGTAAGTGTCAATGTAGTTTTTAATCCTTAATATGATGTGTAAATATATAAAATTAGAGAAAATAACTCCATAACACCTATTATTCTTTATATTAATTGTTTTGATAACAAAAGAACAAATACTCATGTAATTATTGTGGGTGATTATTCTTTCAATTTGTTCTTAGAGGTTACACAAAAGTAACTGATCAAAATCAAAGATTACATGACCATATCTAACATGCTTAAGCAATAAATTTCCTAGTGTCATTCAAATATATCAAGCTGAGAGGTATGTGATATCAAGATAAAATAGGAAAAAAAATTCATAAATAATCATGCGATATTATTGGAAAGGGAGATAAATTTATGCCTAAATCATATGAAAATTTCAATTTTGCATTTTTTAGCACATGTACGCTAATAGAGTTAGAATTATTTGAACAAGAAGAAGATTCTAAAAGTATCAATCATCATGAACTTATTATTTCTAAAAATGATGAATGTTTTCTCTATTATTATATGTTAGATGAAGGAGATTATGAAGCTCTTATCAATACTTCTCTTCTATGTATCGTTATTGATAAATTACAAATAATTTTTAGATAATTTTATTTTAACACACTTTTTTTGAAGAGCATGATCTAGTAGAAGTTTAAATTAAAATGCGTGGTTTCATAAAGATAAAATATGATTATTGGGAATATAAGATCAGTTTGGATATCATCAAAGCAATTCAGGTTCCATAAAATCAAAGCAAGTCAATTCCCTTCCGATGGAAAATGGTTTACAAAAAAACAAGTTGCCAACAACTTCTCACAAAAAAACAAGTTGTAGAATGGTGCAAGGTATTTGTAGTGGATTTGAAATCAGAGGGGCGTTTACATCTGGCAGGGGATATAATGACCCACTTGTTTAGGATTGAGTTGTATCTTAACTGGGAACATGGTGATTTGGGGGCTTTAGTTGCCCTCTCCATGGCACGAGAGCTCAGCACACCAAAGACTATATGAGGGAGGAGGGTATACTGCAGTTCATTTTCTCTAATGGCTTTTATATATCAGAAATTATTGTTATTTTTGTAATCTTCTCTAATGGCTTTTATATATAAGAAATTACCCACTATTGTAGAACTTACAGTTTTCACAACACCATTATTGTACAGAAGGTATATTTTAAATTTAATATATCATTACACCGAAATTATACATAGCACCATTATTTAGAGCACTCTAAACTCTAGCTTGGATGGCAGACCTCTCACATTGAATATTTTCAAAAATGGTAATATTTGTAATGAAAAATTGGTGGGAAGACCAACTTAAAAGAAAATAATTGAACACAAAGTGGAAATGAAAAGAGAAACTTATAGGTGGAATTAGACTTGTTTTAGTTGAGGACAGTGAATTCTAGTCGACATTTGGATATCTCCCATGGCCTTGGATTTTAAGACAATAACAATAAATAAAGAGATGTAGACTACAAATGTATAAAGATAATATGTAAAAACTTGAAACACTAGATGAACCCTAGACAAAAGAAGTTGATTATAAGCTTGAAACAACTCTAGTATCATTTATCATTACATGGGTAATTCAGAGTTAGACATGTTTTGAGTTAAAAATATTGAGTTCTTAATGATGTAAGGGGACTATTTATAGAAAAGGGCTACTCTTCATCTGCATTCTCATCATGGAGAAGGGGATGGAGAGAAGCCATAGACATTTCCTAAGACACCTATAGGATCGCAAGAAGAAAATAAATGGATATGAAAGGATGTAACCTCTAGAAAAATATGGTCTAGTGATTGGAAGAAATAAATGGGAGAGAAAATAGGCATAAAAAGGCAAAAATTAGAGAAGATAATAGCAATGAGATGAATATTACAAAGAATAAAGATATTGGAAATAAAGAGAAAAATAATTAATTGCAAGGAATAGAGATTAGCGCAAATAAATTAATGAGAAGATTAGGATTTGAGAAGACAAGTAATGAATTAGTATATTAGTGAAAAATAGAATAGTAGTTACGTAGAAGAGTGAGAAAGTATCCCGAAATGATGGAAGTGAGAAACAAAGAAAGATGTAATTAAGCATATGAAAGGTAGCATTAGAAAGTGAGAGGAAAATAAATTTATAGATGAAAAAAGACAATGGGAAAAAAGGATCGAAAAACATAGATTAGAAAGAAAAGAGAGGATGAGGCAATGTTTGAAAATATAAAAAATAAGGGATGCATCAACTAGTTTTGTTCTCACTTACTTGAAAACAAGAAACTTGGGTGTTGTGGATGTGAAAATAGGGATCCCATAGTGACACAATAAAATAGTAAACAAATATTAACCATGTAAAACCTTAATTAAATGTGCACTCATGTTTTTTAGAAGTAACATTTAAAAACGTTGCAAGATGGCTGAGGCGTGCACCTTGACTTATAATATAATTGGTTGAAACAGGAAAAAATCCCTTGTTAGGTGATTATTTGAAAGAGGAGAAAATCCTTAAATAGTAGCAAGGTATGAATTCAATGATATATGTTAGAACATTAAAAAATATTTATTAATCTCTTTAATTTATTCAACTAGATTCAGATAACTAAACTTACAAATTTGATTTATTAAAAATAAAATTCCAATACACAACACTCGTTTTAATTTTAATTAAAAAATTATGAACTTTATCTCATTAATTGTTTCAAAAATTAACTTATTTGAATTTAGAATCAAATACAATATTACTTTTAAATTTAGAAGAAAAGTCGCTAAAACTTTGAACATACACTTATGGATATTGATCTCGACAAATATCACAAATTTCCCTATATTCAAAATATGCCACTAAGCCTTGCATGAGCATCCCTCTCAATAAAAGGGTAAAACAATTCAATTTCTCCAGAGATGCAGCAACAAAAAAAATCATAATGCATCCAAAGATGAGGGCCCATGAACTTTTGTTTAGTCATTTTAAAAAAAAATTAATAAAGAAAAGGCCAAATTGATAAGCTTGCAGTAGAATGGTGTGGTGTCCCTGAGTTTTAAAGACAAAAATGGTCACAATCAATTCATAAAAACCTAGAAATAAAAATAAATACAAAAAGAAAAAGGGATGGTTATTGACAGTAACACTAACCAAATTCCCTTTTAATGATCCCTGTCTCATCCTCTGGACCAACAACACTTATATTACTACCTTGGGCTTGCGCTTGTGCTTTTCCACAAGCAAAGGAAAACAATCTATCATTTTGTGTGTTGCCATTCCGCCATTGTTACCTGTAGAAAGGAACCATACCTTTTCTGTAATTATTTTGAGTTAGAAAATTTTTTACTAGAATATTGGGCACTACAACTTTCTTTGTATACTCTATTTTGTAATGATCAATATCATAAAAACAAGGGATGGGAAGGTTAAGATCTATATTCAACCCAGATTGGGTTGTCTTCTTTTCAATAATGGTTTTTATATATCATAAATTACTGTAATTTCTGTAATTTTCTTTAATGGCTTTTATATATAAAAAATTACCCACTATTTCAAAAATTACAGTTTTCATAGCACCATTATTCTACAGAAGGTATATTTTAAATTTAATATATCGTTAGACTTAAATTATTCAGAGTACCATTATTACCATGCATTGACACCAAAATTTGTGAAGCCTAGTCATGATAGAAGAGATTTAAAATGGGGTTTTGCAAAAAATGAGCAAATGTGCCAATGTAGAGGTAGATCAAAGAAAAAATGCGAATAGATCTCTCTTAAAAATGATTACACACAAATTACTAGGGTTTTGCAAATAAAAAACTATGGTTTCATTTATTTATGCCCAAATCCATAGCATCCTCCATTTTCACCAAAAAAATAACTAAATGCATACCCAGTTCTCGTCAATGGCTTCCTCACTCCTCAGTGGCCACGCTAGTGGGCTCGTTAGGCATGGTGGGTGCTTGTGGGCTTGGTCTGGTTTGCGCTTGTGGGCTCGGTCTAGTCTGTGCTGGTTAGGGGCCATGCTTGTCTCCTTGGTCCGCTCCTTCAACACTGCTCGGTGGGCTTTGGTCAGTGGGTTATGGGTTCGGTCTAGTCTGCTCTAAACTTCACGTAAAGGAAGTGGGGCAGAGGAAAAGTGATTTCCTCCACAGTGCCTCCAATATATAAATAGGGGTATTCGCATGAACTTCCTTTGTGTGAAAGGTGATCGCATGAACACCCCTTTCGCATGAACCATATTAAATGTTATACGTGGCAAAAAAAAGCCCATGTATCAGTTCATGTGAACCACATTCATGCGAAGGGAGTGTTCATGCGAACCAAACATGTTTACCACCTAAACACACTCCTCACTCTCATTTTCAGGACAAAAAGTGGGACTCAGCACCATGCATTGACCCAACACCATGTAAATACTAAATTAATGTAGTAAATGACTATGAAAAATTACCCAAGCAACTAATATAATGAAATTATAATCCCTAATATGCAAGAGAATTATGGAAGTGACTTAACTGATTTGATGAACTTGTGGGATTGTGTTGCAGAAGTGACTGGAGAAATAGGAGGTAGGAACGAATGTGTAGAGATATTAAAAAGGATAGATCTGGACTGATTATTTGGACTAATTTTCCTAGGGAAGGACCGAGGCACCTATGGGAACATTAGTTTGCAGAATGGGTGCCCTAATCTGCGCAAAAGGTCTCGAACTAAATTTCATAGTTTTTGTAAGTATTATGAAACCATCAATGTGTGTTGCATCATATTCGTTGTACTGTGTTAAGTATCACTGATGATCCAAGATGAAGAAAAGACCTGCAAGAACCTGAAACAAGCATCAAACCTTAAAACGATAAATATGAAAATGAAGGAGTTACCACAATGGTGGAACTACTAATTGAGCATTGCACTACATCTCAGACCCGACGTAGTTCTATGTGTAAGTGTGGGCAATCATGGCCTAGGTGCTCTTGTGTCAGTCGCACTTTGCGAAAGTAGTGAACTATAACTATGTGTAGAAAATTTAATATAATGTGTGCATGGATACAATATAATCCCCTACTATTCTTGTGTGATGTAAATGAACCAACCTTGTCTCTTGTGATAGGCCTAAGTGAATGCAAATAATCTCCAAATTCCTTTGATGAATGCAACCCTAGGTGGATGATAGTAGTGACTAGTGCTTGGTCCCTCATTATGGTTTTATAACTTTATATTTATAGGGTTCTCTTGATCTAAGTTTTTAATTTACCTCGAAATGGTCAACCACCAAAAAGATATGAACCTAAAATGGCTAGAAAGTGCCCAAAAAGTGGCAAGAAAGTTCAAAAAGGATCAGTGAGCCCTTGGTGAGACCAAGGCACCCATGGATGCCCCAGTAAAAGATAAAATAATGCAAAATGAAAAAATCCCACTTGGCATGCAGGTGCAGGAGGTTGGGAATGATGAAAATAAATAAATTAATATGGCCAAAAGATGGGGGTTGATTAGTACTTTCTTCACTCAAAAACCTTCTAAATAGTAGTATGAGACCGAGACTAAAGAGTGTCTAAAGTGCATGATTTTGTGACCACACATTTTTTATCTTTATAATCGTTAACAATTTTTTACTAGATCGAATTATGCCATTGTAGGTATAGTTAGGTAACTGTGACTATCATTGTTATAGACACAATAATTTATTATAAATACACCAAAATTTAAAATAACTTGAGTGTGATAATATCCACATAGAAATCCCCCCATTTCAAAGACTATTAAGAACATGGAATATTGACGAGGCGATGCTAAATAAATTTCCAAAATTAAAATGGTTCCATCTAATTACAAATTTTAATTGGGTTTCCATGGAAAATTTTCCTTAACCAATATATTTGTAAAAATCAATACAAATTTCATAGTACTTAAAATATTTTCCTCTTTGTGCATCTTTTCCATCTCTAACTTCTAGTATATTAAAAGAAATTGGCCTTACATGTAGTGAAGGACACATATTTCTCTTACTTTTCTTTCCCTTTTATTACAAATGCATTTTCCATCTACCAAATGTATTTAGTATTTTTTGTTCCGCAATATACTATGTCCTTTATTCCATGCCTTAAATTCCCCACCTCTTATAATGTTTCTCTAATGTTCCTTCAACTTTTTCTTCTTCATAAAAAATGGTCCTAGTTCCACATTCCTTTCAAGAATTTTCATCTACTTTTATATCCCTCAATGGAGCAAGCCATATTTTCCCTTATATAAATCCTTCCATCTTGTACCCATAATCCCCCTTGTCAAAAGAACAACAAATTTCCCTCAACAATATTCTTCACCAATATAATCTACATGATAAACATTCTCTTTTGAATATGATCATTCAAGGAACTACAGGTATAGGCATTTTATTCCTCAATATGAGGATACAAATAGAATCATCTTAAACTTCAATTCAAAGACCCCGTCCATTATTATTGCTCACTTCAACAAGTGTTGCAGATGTCACCATTTTCAGGTCTATTATTGACATGTATTTGTGTATACCTATAAAGGATATGAAACCACTTGAAGAACATGCACTCTCATGTTTCCAACAGTCATTGCAAGACCTAAGGTACATTTTTATAGATGAAATGAGCTTCGTAGGACCAAACGATATGTCACTTATAGATCAACGCCTAAGGGAGGGGTTCCCCAAAAAGAATAATGAATCATTCACTAGGTGTTCCATCATTCTCAGTGATGACTTGGGTCAACATCCTCCTGTCAACAACATATCCATGTATGGAGGAAATTCTTATGGATCAACACTTTGGCAAAGCTTATCTGTATCGGTGACCCTCCTCACTATTTTCTACCAACAACGTCAGAGTCCTTAACTAAAATTTATTTAGTTAGGTTTTTCAAATAAAAATAAAAATGTTTAATATAATTATAATTGTAATAAAAATAATAATATAATATAAAAATATATTAAAGAATGTAACAGAAAATGTAATTATTATAATGGAATAATAAAAAAATAAGTATGCATTTTTTTAATGGATTTATGATGGATGATAGTTGAGAGTTGATATGTTTTGAATTATATCATTAGAAGATATGGTATATTAATTTAAAGTATGTTTTCTTTTAATAAATTTATGAGAGATGATAGTTGATAGTTGATAGTTGATATGTTTTTAATTATGTCATTAGAAGACATGGTATATTAATTTTATATGATCAGTTAAGTTGGAATTCCAAACCATTCAACCAATGAAAAATCTGTTGATTATTTTTAAATTAATAAAAATAAAAATATCATCCTAATAAACCATTCACCCAACCAAGAATGTATAGTTACCACTACTTACTCGAAAAGATAAATAACGAAAGTGAATATAAGATCCCTAGATCTCAAATAAAACATGGAGAAGCATTTTTCTAGAAAATCTGTGAACCCTTATATAGAAAGAGCGTACAATATTATGGTCTCAAATGTCTATTCCTTGGACATTATTAACCTAATTACAAGCACTTAAGTAGTTGATAGCATACAATAATAATAATATCAATTAGCACACGGTGAGTGAGGTTGCTATTTAAGCAAACATTTATTCTAATCATATCATAATATGATAGAGCTCAGCACTGAATGAAGAAGCTTCTCCAACCAAAACCGCTACACATTTGAGCACCACCAGGAAATCTGGTTTGCGCCACGCCATTGCAGTTGGGCTGGTTGTAAGCAGAAGCAGTCTGTCCTTGGTATACAAACTCATATCCTCCACGCAAAATGCTGTCTATATTAGAACATCCACATTTGCTGTATCGAGCAGCTTGATTATTGCAGCCAGGTCCCTTCCACACAGTGAAATAGCTGCCCATTGATGGCCTCGCCATAGCTATTACCAAAACCAAAAAACATACCCACACCATCAATCCCTTCATCATCATCATCATTAATAATGCGAGCTCCCAAACAGATCAAGTCTCACTACTACTCAAATGGGTAATTCGCTTCATATCCAAGCCTCGTTATTTATAGCCATTGTTACTCCTTATCACCTTGGTGACGATTTATTCATACTTGACTAGTTCTCCTTGACCAGTTAAGAGCTGGTGACGATTTATGCATACTAGGCCAGTTCTCCTACAAATATTATGACTTTTATGGAGAGTATGTATAAATGTAATGCGTATCTAGTCATTCTTTATGACTTTTTTTTGTTGGGGATATAAAGCAAGAAATATCTTAGAAAATCCAATTGGACCTAGCACTTAACGTAGCCATTATTATTATTATTATTTTTTTTGAAGGTCTTAAATTAATCCAGTCGTCTTTAGTTTAGATGTAAGGTTTGAGGAGTATTTATTTTATCAAAGTTGTTCGAATTAAGATTCTGATCTCATCCTTTATTAAGATATCTCACACCCAGCAAATATTAATTCCTCGTGGGCTCATTGTGAACTTAACAACTTCATCAATAGACCGACAACAAATTGACGTAGAATAAAACTCAAAATCTTAATTACAATAGTCAATAATATTGTAGACTATTGTACCATACAATAGTCTTATTTTTATGTACTGTAAATCTTAATTGTAAAATTAATAATAATATTAATTTCGTGCTATCTCATCTGCACCTGTTTTCAATTGATCCCGCTCCTTACCTACATTGTGCATTTCCTTTCCCTAATCTCTTCCATTTCACCACATGCTTTGCCTCATCACTTAAACTCTTTCGACTGATAATCTAAAATGGGTTGTGGCATGCAGAAATTCTACAGTTTCACGCAATATGTATACACAAACTTCACTATATAATATCTTTGCATGAATATAATTTATTGGTTTAATCCCATTGTCCCCCTATTCTAAATTCTTGTTCATCATTTTTTTCGTAACAAAGTTCATGCCTTTATATTGAGCCCTTTATGTCTCCATCACTTTTCATTCCTCCATCCACTCCCTTTCAATTTCCAAGCCGCTAACCCTCCCTCCAATACGGAGTGTGGGAGTATGTTGTTCGTTGAAATTCTTCCAATTGTCATATTGGCCTTCCTTAAATTCTTACTACCACTTCGAAATGCATATGGCGTGGATGCCAAGTAAATTGTATCCTGCATCAGTTTCTTGTAAGTGTTTACCTAGCAAGTCCCAAAGTGATAACCCATAGAGAGCTTGGCTCGGACAACTGAAATGCACAAATCGTGTACGACAAAGAATGCATTGAGTAATTAGAATCTCCCCACTAAAGACATGGGTACATTTCACTTTAGCAGTATTCTTAAGGGATCCGCTAGGTACATATATTCACTAGGCCGTCACATTTTATTCCGTATGAACCCTCTGCTTAACGGCATGCTCAAAATGCATCTCAATTCTCTATCTACTTTGCAAGGACACAGGCACATCATGCCTTATGGTTTTTGGAGCCTTACAGCAACAACAGTACAGAAGTAGCCTAAGAGTCCAGTTACTTTTCCAACTTCTAATATAGAACGAATTCAATTGTTGTTACGTATCTTATATATTAGAATGAAAAAATAAATAATAAACGGTCATTTTAAGACCCCACTATAGAGCACATAAGTATGTAGTTTGTTGTCACAACTCTGGATTTCAGCCCATAATAAATCTTAAGTCAAGATTGGTTGGTCTTATGGGTGGTTCTCTTTTTATTAACATGAATAAGACCGCATGCTAAATGTTGAGAATAGTTTAATTTTAGCAGAGTGATATTTCAGAGAACTGTAATGTGCTTTGCTATGGTAGGTAAGTGTTTATGAATCAAAACAGGGAAGCAAACGAACCATAATTCTTGTTATGGGCACATCCTACAGCCTGTCTAGGGGTAATGTTTTGTAGCACTTTGGTTTAAACATATGAGGGACGCCGGCATTGATAATACACCCAGGTTTGAATATTCGAGTAAGTCGATTCTGATGTTACTGCCCCCAAAAATCCCACAGCTTCTATTGTAATTCACCAGGTGCTTTTGAAAACAAAAGGATTGATACCTCAAGCCTTTTGGTTACCTGTTGACACATGACATGTTTCTCTGGCTTCTTGCTCTCTGCAAGAGATGGATTGAGCACATGATCAAATGGCAGATCACCCCATCCATTGTCTTTAACATCTATGAATGCTATATATCTGTTTGAAATAGTGATTAAGAATAATTCTAAAAAGAACATAACACCAGGGATCAAATGGCAGCTCAAACAGTGAATTGAGAATAATTTAAAAAACTAATAACAAGAATCAATTGGCGGCTCACAAAATCCATTGATGAATTTATACAAAACTAATGCTTATTCTTTTTCGAAATTAAAAAATACAAACCAAATGGTAGCAATCCACATCCAGTTTCCAGAACATCTAGTGCCATATTTTTTAAAATTGAAAATAAAATCTATAGCAAAAACTTAAAGAAACAACCTACCTTTTACAATTTCTCTCTCAGCCTCTCCCTTTGCAATCTTTTCTTTAGTATTCTTCCATTAAGAAATATTATAAGTATTATTTCCTTATTGTCTTTTTGAAAACTGTAGATCAAATCTTAATATCAATAATATAAAATCGTTTATGTCAATATTGATGGGTAATCCTTCATAGAAGCTATATATGTCTGCAAAATTGATGATTGGATAGATATACAACCCTTGAGTGATCTGCACTACAAATCCCACAACCATGTGCATGGGTTTATCTTGCACTAGCTAGAGCAACAAGGATTATAAGAGTGTCAGGGTTAATGAATGAAATGAACCAAACACACAACAATGTAACATAAGACTTAATTGTAGGAAATGGAACTTTTATTCATTACTGGGGAATGGCGAATATAGACATGGACAAACAATTACAAAGACTAAGACAAAAGACTCTTGTATAAAAATGGAAACGTATCCTTGCTTATCAGCTACACTACTTTAAAGGAATTAAAAACAAATGAATGTTATAGTAGAACCAAGAAAATTTATCTATTATTTTTGAAATGAGTGAAAGATAAAAAATATAAAGATATATCCTTTTATATTGTATGATACACTATATATGCACACATACAACTAATACTGAAAGCTACAACTAATGATAGGTGTTGGAGAGATAGTAAATGGTAGATACCCCCAAGAGCCTTGGTGGGACTGGAAAAGTATATAGTGCTGAGCATCATTGCCATGTGTGAAAATATGTGTGAAAATATGTAAGATATTTGCATTCACTCCAGAGCATCAAGTGAATGTGCATGTGTGTAAATAGGATGATAATGACATACTGAGTATATGGCTAGCATAGTAAGAAAAGTGTGTCATGTAAGTAGTATAATCAAGTTCTTGTAAGTGTAACCAAGATATGCATATGCAATGTATGAGTGGGATGGAATGGTATTTAATGCGTGAATGTGATAGGAGCAGCCCTCCCCTAGTGGGTGTGTATGAAATAAGGTCCATTTATAAAAGATCCCTTAAGAATCAAGAATTAAGAATAGAACAAGAGTGTGTCATTGGTATGAAAATATGTGCTAGAAAGATAGATTATAAATCGTAGAGTGTGAAAAGTGAATGCAATGAGGTTGATTTAATATTTACACCCTCAGTAGTCAATTATGAACGGCGGAATTAAAGTGTGTCATAGAGTAATAATGATACAATGTGTGTATCGAGGTGTGTATGAGTGTAAATAAATGTTAGTCATGAAGCGTTGAATGTGAAGTGTAGTAGTAGATACTAAAGGAAACTAATTGGAAAATAGACGTGGTCATTACAAATAAGAGTAGCCAAAGTATGGAGAGTGCATGCAAGGATGTATATCATGTATATAGAAAATAACATATGTACCATGAATAGAAGAATCCAAAAGTAGGCCTGAGGATAAAAGCATGAATATAGTAGCATAGGAGAATGGATAAATGTGTCAAAGTATACAAAGAGTGTAGATAAGAGCAAGTGTTGCATGAATTATAAAACAAAAGGAATGTAAAAATTTCTATGTGAATAGTATGGATAGGTAATTGTTGATTAGTGCATGTGACTATGAAGCGGGGAGAGTTAGATGCCCCCCAAGTGTGTGAGTAATGGAGATCTGTGAGAAGAGGTAAGAAGAGAGAGACCATGCCATGGTGGTGGATGTGGCAATGTGTCAGGGGTATCGGTATTGGTGTTAGGAGGATTAGAGTTGTCAAGGTAAGTTTTGGTATGTAGATCATATGGAAATTTTGTTTTGACACATGAAGAAGCTTGAAGTTGAGATTAAATGAGATCAAGTGCAAAAGGCCACTCAACCCTCCACCTCAACCCCAATTCATTATTCATACCATAGCTACTTCTCGCATACTGGTGTAGACTATCAGGTCATGTGTAGCAGGTGCCCAATTCCTTATTCCTCCTCACATAGAAGAAATATTAGAGACAAATCCTCTCTGATTTGTTTTCCTTCCCCAAGACTACCTAGATCACAACTGACTTATGGACCATCACCTCATCCTAATCCCCATTCCACTATGGAATATATTCGGCGTGACATTCTCACCTAAGTAGAGGATCAGATAGATGGCACCTTATTCACCATGAGATCTGAGGTGGACCAAGATGTTGTTATCAAACAACACACCATAGAGGACCTTGTGACTCATGCCTGAAGCCATATTGTGAGTCAAGTAGATGATATGGGTAGTGCGGAAAGTTGGGGGACTAAATAATGGACATCAAATCCTTAATTTTACGAACCGTGATTGCGGTTTATAAACCATGATCGCGGTATTAAAAACCGTGATCATGGTCTGTTTTTCCAAACTTAGGAAATTCCAAACCTAAAAGTGTGATTGCGATTTATAAAGCGTTCTCACGCTTTTATAAAGCATACTCACACTTTATAAAAATGACACTCACGCTTTATAAAAACCTTGATCGCACTTTATAAAGTGCGATTGTGGTTCTTTGATACCAAAACACAACAATGACCCTCATTTTTCCCACAATTTTAGAAATGTGATCACAGTTCTTACTGTATCATCAAATCTAATACTCAAGGCTCGGTAAATCTCTATTTTTACCGAATTAGAGCTTTGGGAGGTCATTATGGCATGTGAAAGGCCAAACACTTCAAATTTTCTCTTCCACAGAATTGAACCATGCCAAAAAATCAAAAACATGTCAAAATAATGGTACCATCGTGTAGGGGATATTGTTAGATTCCTATAAATATTGATTTTAAAGTGAATAGAATAAGATAAATATCATTTTATAATTTTTCACTAATAGGCCTTTAAGAAATTTTTTCCTATGAATGTTCATGTTTATGTTTAAGACTGTAACTTTTGTTTCACTTGTCAGAATGTGATAAAACCTATACCATCCCAAGCGTGGAAAAATTATATACATGTTTAAAAAAAAAGTATTTGATTTTGATATCTTTTGATGTAGTTATGGTGGGAAAATGGAAAGTTCTCTGTTTTCTAAAAATTTTTGGACCACTTTCATGAAAAAAATCATTAAAAGATATATCTTGCTCAAAACAATACAAAATAAAATCCATCCCAAGATAGATAGTGGTATCTAACTTTTCACCAAAGGGAAAAAAAATAATAAGTTTTGGTCATTCAAATCACAGGAAAACAGACTACAATCTTGCAGGTGTTTTAAAAAATAACCAAGTTCTAGAATTTGGAGTGTTTAATATAGCTAAACTTGTCCATTTTTTAGAAAAGTAGTATTTTAGAAAATAGATTCCTGATAATACGATTCATATTCATAGAAATTTTCCAATTTTAGTGCGCATATTGCTAATAATCCCTACAACTTGAAATTTTCGTATTTTTTGGAATACAAGGATAGGGATTTCATTCCTTATTATGAGGATACAAACATAATCATCTTAAATTTCAATTCAAACATCCCCTGCATTATTATCGCTCATTTGGGCATAGTCCTTTAAGAGCCTGGAGACCAAAAAATCATTCAATTTAGATGTGTAACTACGCAAAATGCGTGGCACCTAGAGACGTCTTGTCCGATCCAAAACCTAGGCATAGGGACCCTCGAAAATAGACTGTCTCGATTATTTCTTTCTCCAATCGGTTCTCTCGCTGCCCTATTGTTTGTAAACATGCAAAATAGTGCAGTTTGAGACAATGTAAGGCTGTCAAATGCTATATTTTGAAAATGGTGGGTCGTGGCACTGAACTGACTATGTCGACACATATAGGTGGCCAGATGAATGCTAGAGGAGGATTCATTTTGGTGCACAACAACATCGTTGCTTCTGGGCTACCTCATTCGAGTGTAGTCCCTTAAGAGCCGTGAGACCAATAAATTGTTCAACTTCGACGAGTGACTACGTGCACTCTATGGCACTTAAATATGTCTCATCTGATCTCACATCTTGGCATAAGGACTCTCTAAAATATCTTGTCTCAGTTTTTTCCTTATCCAATCAATGCTCTCTCTACCCTATTCTTTGCAAACGAGTGGTATATTGCAGTTTGAGACAGTGTAAGGCTGTCAAATGGTATATTTTACAAATGGTGGAACGTCGCACTAATCCGAATACGCTGACACATTTGGGTGGCCAGGTGAATTCTAGAGGAGGTTTCATTTTGATGCGTGACAACGTCGTTGCTTCCAAGATAACCTATTCAGGCGTAGTCCCTTAAGAGCCCTGAGAAGAAAAAATCATTCAACTTCGACGGGTGACTACGCACACTCCATGGTACCTAGAGATGTCTTGTATGATCCTACACCTTGGCGTAGGGACCCTATATAATAGTCTATATTAGTTTTTTCCTTCTCCAATCGGTTCTCTCACTGCCCTATTGTTTAGAAACGAGCCAAATAATGTAGTTTGAGATAGTGTAAGGCTGTCAAATGGTATATATTGTAAACTGCAGTAAACTGACTACTCCTAATTGTCCAAGCGGCTAGGTGGATGGTAGAGGATGTGTTGTTTTCATGTGCAACAACATCGTTTCTTCCGGGGTACCTTATTCAGGCGTAGTGCCTTAAGAGCCCTGAGACTAAAACATCGTTCAACTTCGATAGGTGACTATGCACACTCCGTGGAACCTAGAAACATCTCGTCCAATCATAGATTCAACATATTTCTTTCCTTGATGTAATGAAATAATAAATATTCTATTCCTTCTTCATTTTATTCTGTCGCAATAACTGCAAACACATGTCCTACAGAAAAACAAAGGTTTCAAATTTAAATTGTACATATCAAAATTTCAATGGACATAAGTCAATACAAAAATTGTAAATAACCATAAACACCTTATCACTCCAAAATTGAAATTTTGTCAAAGTCATTGGATGTTTCAACTTCATCTATAGAAACAAGTCATAATACTTGTGGAGGTTGACAACTAGGAAGCAGGGTTAGAGGCCTACAAATTTATCCATCCACCCATTCTTGTGAATCACACATAGCAGTGAAAAATTCGAAACAAGATACAAAAAAACATGTGAAATTTATTGTCCATGTGGCCCACAAAGTAGCATCTGAGCTACAAAATGAGTGCATATCACTAGACCCAATGGGTGTCATACAATCCTCGTAGTTAGAAATTTGTTGTTCCTCTATCAACCAAAAATATTTGTGAACTATGGAATTTTCTTGAGAACCTTGGGCCATGTTGTCAATACATCATTCCACTATACTCTTTGCATCTTTCAATTTAGCACCATCTTTGTACTTCAACTATTCTCTTAATAGATCTCTTTTCACACATGCCCCTACACTGTCACACTCTCCTTTTCCATGTCCAACCTCAGTGAAACTCCAAATATATTGCACACCCATCTTGACGTGCATACTGCTCATCCAAAAAATCATTCATGTATTATTAAACTGAGACGTGTAATTATTTGACCATATATAATATTTTTGGAAGTGGATGTCCCTATCAGACAAGTTTCCATAAAATAACTGGAAAAAACCTTGCACAAATTAAGTAGAATGAGTATGATCATCACTAATATAAAAGTGGTACTCTCTTAAAAAAAATTGATCATTCTCTGTACTATCAAGAGAAGGTATAAATGTTATATGCACAAAAATAGCAACTCGTACTGAGTTGTAATATTGTGATTAAACCTCCATTTGTGGTTGCAATGTGTAATTCTCTAAAAAATTGACCACTAAAACAATAGTACCAGTAGGAAATGTGTCTTTGCATATCTTGAACTATTCATCCAACCATCGAGCTCTGTGTGTATGCCTAGCATACTCATAAACAATTTCATCCTTCAATTTTCTCATAAATTGAAAAATAGGCGTATGTTCTGTAACTAGCTCACACCATTTAGACTCTTTTCCATCTTTCAACTTGTATGTAACTAATTTATATTTATCAAACTCAACTAAATTATGTCTTATTGCACCTTCAATTTTTTCTAATTTAGGTAATCCGTTGCATGTACCGCAACTTCCGTCTGAACAATCTTGACTATAAAATATTGTCCAACTTCTTTTTCACAAAATATCATAGGAATGAAATCCCTAGAAGATGTTGGTGGAACTTGAACACCAAATTTTGATAACATAGTCTCAGAATGAAAATTAGAATGGATACGTAAAAAATTAGCATAATGCATCGCAAATTCAACATGTGCCTACAACAACAAGTGGTGTGAGCGTGGTTAATTTTCACATAGAATGGTTTCAACATTTCAAAAAAATGTTGACTAATTTTAATTTCTAGATGCTCTTGTTCAAACATACGAAACAATTGAGTTTGAGTCATATATAAGAAATGCTTTGGATGTGGTTCATGATTAGTAGAACCAACTCTCTGTTTTACAACATATGTTGTGTTAGGTGAAACGCTAGTGTTATCATGCCAAAATTGAATAAAAAATTCTCTTATAGCATCAGAATTATCTTTTTCCGTAAGAAGTGCTCTAGCAGAAAATGCCCAAAAATAGGTGTTATTGAGTGATTGAAGGATATTACGTCTTTCAATTGCTTTCATTAGATTTTTTTGATTAACTTGGAACATTCAACTTGTTTACATAATCAAAAGTTGTTTTTTATTGATTCACTTACAACACTAGTAGCAGGTACATGACACACAATATTACTATCCCTAGTGCATCTCTTGACACCAACAGTGTGATGTGCATCATGAAGGTTTTCAATAATTGTAGAGGTTTGACCACATATATGTTAGCATTAGTTTAATATTGTTTAAATATCTAATACATTGTTATGGTGGACAGTTATAACTGTCACCCTCCACCCGCAGCCTTTATAAGGCTCAGCTCTCTTCTTTGTAATCACACAAAAACATTGGAATACATTGAATATTATTCTTGTGTTGTTCTGTATCTATCTCCTGCTCCTGCTTACATTGGTATCAGAGCAACAACATCTTCAGCCTGTGTGAAGCAGCGTGAGTAGAAGGAAAGAGGAGTTGTCTTCTATTTTTGGCGTGTCAGTGTTTCAATGACCTGTGGAGAAACCAGCGCATTGGAGGAGGAAATTCAGGGCAATTAAAGTCTAGCAAAGTAACTGTTGCATGGACCAAAATCTTGGTGACCTGTGTGTTGCATTTACGATAAGTCCAACAGCGCAATGACAGGAAGTGTCTGACCACCGTGCAAATCAAGGCAATGACCTGTGTCAGGTCTTACATTTTTGCAATGGCATGACTCTGCTCTCTGGTTTTTTGATCCCCTTTAGATGTTTATTGAGTCATGTGGTTTGGAATTTTCTTGCTAACCAAGTCAAATAAAATACAGACAAGGCTGACACGCAGCAGGAGAAAGAAGATCATTGCATGGAAATCAGACCTGCAACATTGATACGTGTATCAAGAATCTAGACCTGCGTTGGAGACTTAAACTATTGAAATTTTGATTTCAACCATCTTGTAACTGTCTCCAACCATTTTCTGCAAATACTCTCAAGAAGAAGACTCATAATCGATGATTGGCAAGTGGTGTATGGTTGTATTTTTTCTTAGACCTTGACAGATTTGTTTCATGTTTGGCTGACTAGTAATTTACTTCCTACTTCACCATTTTTTTTGTTTCGTTTCGTTAGTAGTTATTATGGACATTCACTTGGAAAAATAGTCGGGGTTAAACTTTCATACATGGATGATGAAGATTCAAATGCAACTTATGCATAAAAACTTATGGAGTATAGTAGATGGGAAAGAGAAAAAGCCCATAGACGTCGCCAAATTAGCAGAATGGCAGTGTAGAGATGATAAATCAAAAGCCATTATTGGCCTTGCTCTCTCCGATTCTAAACTCCATCATGTTGATCTCAATAAATCTTCCAAGGACATGTGGGATAATTTAAATCAATTATTTGGAGCGAAAGCAGTGAACGCGAAGTTTTCCCTAAAACTTCAATTATATAGATTCAAAATGGAAGAAAGCGTTTCTATTTCTAGTCACATTAATAATCTTCGGTCTCTGCTCCAACAACTAGAAGAAGTCAAAGTTGTGATAGAAGACGAGGATGCCAAAGCGATCCTATTAAACAGTCTATCTTCCAAATACAAAAATGTTGTTTTTACTCTCAGTCAAATTCAATCCAAATCTCTAGATGACATGATCGCGGCTCTTCTCGCAGAGGAAAAACACATAACTGATGATGTTGCAGAAGGTGATACTTAACAAGTAAGTGCACTTTATTCCACAAACAAAAAATTTCACAGGAGATCAGTTAAAAATAAACTAAGGCCTAAACAAGAGATTGAATGTCACTATTGTCAGAAGAAAGGTCATACAATGTGGAACTGTCATATCTGAGCAAGAGATGTTCTACAAGGAAATATAAAACACAATGGAGCTAATACTGCTCATATAGAAGATCCACAAGATTCTGACGAGAGTGAGGAAGTTGTTGATGAGATTGGCTTCACATCATCTCTAGTATTGTAAGCATCTATACAGGAGCACGGAGGATAACGGAGGCTAGAGGAAATCCAGCGACCTTTTGCAAGCCGCAAGCGACGAGGCCGCCGACAAAGATTGTGGTAGAATAAGGTATTGAAGACCTATTTCTCAATTTTTGGCTTGTTTATTTCAGTTTCATTTTTGTGTCGTGTTCCTGTTGTTTTGTTATTCAATAAAGTACAAATGATACGAAGTTTCCTATTTGGGACCTTCTAATTGAAGAGCGTCGTGGGGAACAGAAAAGCACTAAAAGCAGCACATGGTACTTGCCCTGGGTTCGTGGTAATCCTGTAAAACCACCGAGGTATCATCCTCTTGGGTTCGTGGTATGCATGTAAAACCACCAAGGTAAAATCCTCTTGGTTCGTGGTAATCCTGTAAAACCACCGAGGTGAAGAGTAGGAAAGTGTTCCTGTCCCTCTAGGTTTCTGGTCAACCTTAGAAAAACCATGTGAGACCATGTAGGCACATGCTTGTGTGAAGAACCTCTTTACGGTGTTCTCATTAAGGGGGGGATGTATTATCAGGAAATGTATAATTATACGATCAATGTATTAAGGGGGGGAATGTTAGCATTAGTTTAATATTGTTTAAATATCTAATACATTGTTATGGTGGACAATTATAACTGTCACCCTCCACCCGCAGCCTTTATAAGGCTTAGCTCTCTTCTTTGTAATCACACAAAAACATTGGAATACATTGAATATTATTCTTGTGCTGTTCTGTATCTATCTCATGCTCCTGCTTACAATATATTAGATTTTGCCAATCCTAAGGTGTTTAATGTAGGTTTCATTTTGATCAATTTCATCAAACTAACCAACAACTGACATCTTAAGGGATCATTTAAAATTTCAAAGTGATTATCGCAAATTTCAGTGGATTTTCTTCTGATTTTATGTTCAAAAAGCTTGTCAGACATTGGTTTTAAATTTTTTTCATCAATTTCAATACAATAATTAGGTTTCTTATGAAAAATCCTAGGATGTGTTTTTGTCAAATTTTGCTTGTCTACAGTTTCAACCTGAATTTTCTTATTCACATTTTCATTGTCTCCTTCAATTTCAACATTTCTACATCACGAGTATTTTATTCTTCTTCAACATTGACAGTAAAATCATCTTCATCATGACTATTTAATTCAACTTCAACATTAATAGTAGAAACATTACCTAGTTCCTCATTGCTTGCAATAGTAGGGGTTGAAGATGAACCTCTTCTTGATTCACGAAGATTCCGCATTCGCTCAACATTTTGAAATATGTTTTCCTCTTATTCATTTGGTGTTTTTTTACTTAATGACTTCCTTTTTTGACTTCGTTTCTTTTCTCCCATGATGTTTTGCTTCCAGTGATAACAAAAACATGCAGAAAATGACATAATTTCACAGCAATTCATACAGTAAATTCAAATAGTAAGATTCGCATGGTAATTATAACATTGGGATGTGTGTAAATATGATTTAGGAACTGCGATCGTGCTTTAAAAACCAAGCTCGTGGTTTATAAAGTATGATCGTGGTTCTTTTTATAAAACCTGCGATCGCGGTTTATAAATTGTGACCATGGTTCTATTTGTATCATCAAATCTGACCCTAAAGCTTTGGAAATCATTGATTTTCCTCAACCATAGTTATGGAAGGTCATTATGAACTGTAAAAGGTCAAAAAACTTCAAATTTTCTCGTCCACAGACTTGAACCATGCTGAAAAACTGAAAAACATTTCACAAAAGTGGTGCCATCGTGTAGGGTAGACTGTTAGCTTCGTAGAAATATTAATTTTAAAGTGAATAGAATAAGATAAATATTATTTTATAATTTTTTACTAACAATAGATCTTTAAGATATGTTTTCCTGTGAATGTTCATGTCTACGTTTAAGACTGCAACTTTTGTTTCACTTATCAAAATGTGATAAAATGTATACCATCCTAAGCATGGAAATATTTTGTACACGTTAATATATATATATATATATATATATATATATATATATATATATATATATATATATATATATGATTTTGATAGTTTTTGATGTAGGTATGCCGGGAAAATGGAAAGTGCTTTGTTTTCTAAATCTTTTTAGACCACTTTTATGGAAAAATTTCGAAAAAAAAATATTGCTCAAAAAAATAAAAAATAAAATCCATCCCAAGATAGACAACTACATCTAACGTTTCACCAAATGAAAAAAAATAACAAGATTTGGTCATCGAAATCGCGGGCAAACGGACTACAATCTTATAGGTTTTTTCAAAAGACAAAACCAAGTCATATAATTTTAAGTGTTTAATATAGTTAAACTTGACCATGTTTTAAAAAATTAGTAGTTTAGAAACTAGATTCCAGATGCTACGATTCATATTTATGTAAATGTTTCTAATTTTGAGTGCACGTATTCCTAATAATCCCTACAAGTTGAGAATTATCTTTTTTACAATATGATGTCCACTTATGACCCCTTTTTTGTCCACCAAATTGTTGCACTTACCCCTCTTACTCTTTGCCTCGATACCCTAGTTAAACAGACGATGAGAGTGCAAGTTATCTAGACACAGTTTTTCCTACCATACAGTCTTATGAATTTAATTTCATCTATCAAAATGTACCTTATATGTTGAAATGACTTTTGGAAATACAAGAGTGTCTATCACTCAAGTGGTTTCACATCCTTTATAAGAAAACACAAACATGTGTGAATAGTATACCCACAAATGGTGAAATTTGCAATACCTATTGGAGAGAGAAATAATAATGGAGAAAATGTCTAAATTGAAGTTTAAGATAGTTCTATTTGTATCCTCTTAATGAGGAATGAATTCCCTATACCTTTCATTCCTTGAATGATCATATTAGAAGGAGAATGTTTATCTTGGAGATTGTAGTGGTGAAGAATATTTTCAAGGGAAAGTTGTTATTCTATTGACAAGGGGGATTGTGAGTGCAAGGTGGAAGGATTTATCTAAGGGAAAATGTGGCTTTCTTAATTGAGGGACATAAAATTAGATGTAGATTCTTAGAAGTAATGTGGAACAACAGTATTGGTCTAGTTGTGATGATGAAGAAAAAATTGAAGGAACATTAAAGATACATTGAAAGAGGTTGGGAATTGAAGGCATAGAATGAACTAAACATTATAGTGTGTAGTATGGAACAAAAAATACTAAACATTTTTGTGATTTTAATTGTATATTATACGTGAAAAATTTCAGAATGATTAGATAATGACAAGCTAAAAATTTAAAAACCAATTTTTTTTAATATAATTCCTTATATTTATATATAATATTTAAAAATATTAAATTTAATTATGTATATGAATTTTTTTATAAAATATTAGTATTTACAGCTAGATGAAAGATTTTAGCTGTCAACAAATTTTGATTTGACAGGGACTGATAATTCAAAATTCCATGCCTTCTGGAGAGACTAATTTTACATTATAATTAAGATTTACAATATATAATAACAATACAATTATACTGTACAATAGTCTATAAGATTATAGTACAATATTACAAATTATTTTTATTAAGATTTTGAGTCTTTAATTGATATCAAAATTAATATTTATCTCAATCAGTCATTGGTTTATCGATGAGTTTATTAGGCTCATAATAAGTCTATAAGGGATTAATTTTTTCTTAGTGTAAAACTCTAGGCATCTTAATAAGGTATGAGGTCGGCCTAGGCTTCTTAGTAAAAGATGAGGTTGGGATCATGCCTCGAGTGAATTTAGTGGAATCGATACTCCTCAAACTTTTAAATTAGATACTCTTCATACCTTCCATCTAAAGTTAAGAATACTGAATTAATTCTAAACCTTAAAAAAAATGCCTACAAGATCTATGGAGTAGCATGCTTTATAGTATAAAAACAATGACATTTAGTGCCATGTACAATTTGTAATTCTAAGATATTTCTTTCTTTTATCTCCCTAGGAATAAGATCTTGATAATATCTCCATAAAGAATACATAAACATTCCATTTATACGTGCTCTCCTTAAAATTCATAATAAATTCATATCCTTTGAGATGAGGAGGAGATTAATTTATCTTTTATTAAAAGGTGTAACCATTAATATAGTCGTCAATGATAGCCTATATATTTGTAAGGTAATAAGGAGTAACAAAGGCTATAAATAATGAGGGTGGGATATAAAGTGAATTACCCATTTGATTTTTTGTGAGAGTTTCTCTGTTTGGGAGCTTCCATTACTGAATAATTAAGTACATAAATTAACCCAAGTAAACTAAGCAATAAAATGTGAAACCCTAGTTGTAAAGAGAGTAAGGAAAGCCTTAGTTGATTCGTAGTGAAATATGGAATGTCCCAAAGTGCTAACTGAATGAACATAAATGGAGAAGCGTCGCATAGATCCTTAGAAAAGTGTGCGAATTAACGATCTTCCTAAAATGGGCACTTGGAGAGGGATATGTGTGCATGTGGGTGCCCTAGACCTATTTCTAGGCACCCATTTCTGCATAAATGCTCAAGAAACCTCCTTTAAGTGGCCATGAGATATTCACTATTATTTTTCTTTGGTCACAATGAGGTTGCACAATCATCACCGGAGTCATTGGAAACCTATAATGAAGAAATTACCTGCAAAACCCTCAAAGAGACATCAAATCCTAAAAAATAAAGATGCAAAATGAGGGGTCAGACTAGCCTTAGCTGTGACAATGGTGAACTTACAATTCAACACTACACTAAATCTCATAACCAATGCAGTTCTATGTGCATGTTTTTGGAATCATACCCTGGGTGGCTCTTTTGCATGTCGCACTTGATAGCGAACAAAGTAGCTAGATGTAAAGAAATGTAATAGATGTGTGCATGGAATAAAATGAAATTCCCACCTATGAAGTGTATGTAGAATAACAAGCCTTTGTTTCCCTTGGATGGTGGTATATGCATGCAATGGAGCTCTTGGATACTTGATGAATGAAACCTTAGGCGGTCATATCTAATGTTTAGTGCTTGGTACTTTAATATGATCACATAACTTTATATTTTTATTATACCCTTGCTTGAATTTTGTAATTAACCCTGAAAAGGTCGACTACAAAAAATAGAAGATTCTCAAATGGATAGAAAGGACCCAAAACATGTTAACAAAGTATACTGAGGTTAGGGTTCCTAGAGGAGACGAGGGTGCCTGGTGTAGGTGTCTTGGCCAGGTGCTGGTGTTGAGGATGATAAATGTTGAGCTATAAAAAGGAAGACTGAGTAAATAAAGGTGTAAGACCAAAAAGTGGAAACAGAAAACAAAGAAACATGGCAAAGGACATGGGTTACTTAGTACTTTTCTTACTTAGGAATCATATGAATAGTACTATGTAATCAAGACTGAATAGTTTCCCAAAGTGCGTGATTTTGTGTCTATGGTTATACTTGTCTTGTAGGTTCATGATATACTAATTATTGGTAGCTCTTGTTCCCACATTCATACTATTCAGTGGGATCTTTCCACGTATCTTGACATGAAAAATATCAGGGTATTGCATCATTTATTTTGTTTATAAATTTCTTAGACAAAATCAGAGATTCATTTGAGTCATCAAAATTACACCCATGATCTTTTTCATCATTTTGACATGGTTGTCTAAAATATATACCCATCGTGTTTTCAATCTAGGGTTACCCTTAATACTACCTGCACCACTCCTCTTTGTGATCCTACCTTGTAAAGGAAGTTGGTTATAAGTATGATGTACTTGACCCATACTCGCCTTGATATTTCCTTTGTAGTAGGGCTTGTATCTCATTTTAGACATTATCCTCGCAGCTTTAACTAGAAAGCTACTAAAAGGAATTTTTAATATTTGTAAGTCACATAACACCTTGGAATACACCACACCAGAGGTTCAAATCAATTGGTTGGATATAATTATTCCAATTGGGTTGGTTCTATTGATGATAGGCGATCCACTTTTGGATATTTTTTTGTCTTATTTATTTTCAAGTTCCTTAGGTGTGCAAGAAGCAACAAACTATTGCACTTTCATTTATGAAGGTAGAGTATAGGGCAGTGGTTATGGTGATTCAACATATTCTTTGGATTTGATAGTTATTGATCGAGTTTAGATTCCCTTAGGATTCATTGACTGTACTTTGGCATGATAGCCAAAGTGTAATTCACATTTATAACAACCCTATTGAGCACTAGTAGACCAAGCATATTGAGGTTCACATGCACTTCATTAGTCATCACATTCAAGATGGATTTATTTTCTTAGAGTACATTCCAAATTAGATGTAGGTTGCCGATATATTTATGAATCTTTTTCATCACCTAACTACCTTGAGTTACGCATCATATTTGAGGTTGCAAAAGTTGTATTTTTGTGTGGTTGTGAGTACATCTTCCTTCTTCTTTCTCTTTCTTAGAGCATGATTTTATCCATTGAAAATTAGGGATATTTAGGTTTGTGGATATTAACATAGATTTAATACTCAACAAACTTTGCATTAAGTAGATGATGCAACAATGATAATGATTAACTTTTTTAATCCACCATACCAAGTTAAATATATTGTTTATTAAGATAACACAAAGCTCCAATATTTTCATGTTTTATGGTTATCAAATTCAACATGGCATGCCAAGTCCCCCTAGTAGGTCACTATCTCTACAATTATTTTCAGCACAACTAAGTGACATACCCTTAGAATGGTGTGTCCTCTAACTATCCACATAAAACAAGGGACGAAGTTGTTAAAAGTGGTTGTTTACCTTGGGAGTATTTAACGACAAGGGATTACTTACATATTTATCTCTATAAACATATCTTCAATATTATCTCCTTGACAATAATATCTTTATAATATCTTCAAAAAGACTAGATAGGAAATACATTTATACATGTTCTTCATAAAATTAATAATACATATGTATATTTTACGATTGGGAGGAGATTAATTTATCTTTTACAAAAATAATAATTTTCAAAAAGACATAAAAATTATTATGGTTGTCAAAGACTACCTAGATACTTCTAAGGATAAAAATCCAAGTATACATAAATAACTACATGTCAAGCTATGAAGCAGTCAAAAACTTTGGCCCAAGGTGATAAGGAGTAACAAAGGATATAAAACATAAACCACTTCAAGTTTATGTAATGAGGATGTTGATAGTGGAGGAGAAGTGGGTTTTCTTGAAGAAACAATACATTGAATTGATTGTGAAAAATTGGAAGGTTGTTTTTTTACAGTAAAGTACATTGTTGAATGGTCAAGTTGTATATATATATATATATATATTGAAATTGAAATGTTTATTTGGGATGTCGATTTGTAGAATTGAGTGTTGTATAATAGTGAAGGTTGCTTGAAGAACCCGTTTTTATTTGTTGGAGTGTGAAGCTATAATGGTGTCATCTTTATATAAAAAGAAGTTGTATATTATTTGAAAGACACAACAGTAGAGTCAGGTTAAGTAATAGTTATTGATGTAGTTGTGGTGATAGTAATATATGCTCCTCCTTTTTCTTATGTGTATGTAGGCACAATTTCATTTTGTTGTATCTTTCAAAATAAAATGGTATCTCGAGAAAATTAATTGTTGAAGTTGATAAGCGTAATGGTGGTTTTGACCTAATAAAATAGAAAATTGAGTGTAAAATTCCAATTGCACCATTAATGTGGCCAACTTCAACCAAGATATTGAAAGTAAAAATGACCTTTTGGTTGATGTAGAGAAGAAGTTTTGGTTTTAATTTATCATCATCAATGTGCCTTGTTCCATTATATCATGTGGTTTATGTATTTACATACATAGTAATGGGTACATTTAAATATTTTAAAATTTGCAAATTTTGTAGGTCAACTAAAGTATTTATTGCAAGCAAGTGGTTGGAGGAATGGAAAGTTTTTTTTCTAGAAGAGATAAAGAGGCATATAGGTTTTCGACATTATAAGTTCCCAAACCTCAATACTTGCATATGCATTTCATATTTTGGGAAAAAGGTTGTGAAACCTGATTTATGAAGGATTCTAACCTTGTTGGTAGGAAATTGTGTGGAGGGTCACTAATACAGATAAGCTTCACCAAAGTTTTGATTTATAAGAATTTCCTGCATACATGGATATGTTGTTGATAGGAGGAAGTTGACCCAAGTAACCACTGAGAATTATGGAACACCTAGAAAATGCTCCATTCTTCTTTTTGGGGAACCCCTCCCTTAGGCATTGATCTATAAGGGACATCTGATTTGGTCCTATGAATCTCATTTCATCTATATAAATGTACCTTATGTCTTGTAATGACTGTTGGAAACATGAGAGTGCATGTTCGTCAAATGGTTTCATATCCTTTATAGGTATACACAAACACATATCAATAATAGACCTTAAAATGGTGACATCTACAACACTTGTTGAAGTGAGAAATAATAATGGATGAGGTGTTTGAATTGAATTTTAAGATGATTCTATTTGTATCCTTGTAATGAAGAATGAAATCCCTATACCTGTAGTTCCTTGAATGATCATATTCAAAGGAGAATGTTTATCATTGATATTATGTGATGAATAATATTGTTGAGGGAAATTTGTTGTTCTATTGAAAAGGGGGATTGTGGGTATAAGGTGGAAGGATGTATATAAGGGAAAATATGGCTTTCTTGATTGAGAGATATAAAAGTAGATGAAAATTCTTGAAAGGAATGTGGAAAAACAATAGTGCTCCATTTTTTATGAAGAAAAAAAAGTTGAAGGGACATTAGAGAAACATTATAAGAGGTGGGGAGTTTAAGGCATGGAATAAAGGACACGGTATATTACAGAATAACAAATACTAAATAGATTTTGTAGATGAAAAATACATTTGTAATAAAAGGGGAAGCAAAGTAAGAGAAATATGTGTCCTTCACTATATGTAAGACCAATTGATTTTAATATACTATATTTTAGAGATGGAAAGGATGCGTAAAGAGGAAAATAATTTAAGTTTTGTATTGATTTTTACAAATATATTGGTTAAGGAAAATTCTCCATGGCAACCTAATTAAAATTTGTAATTAGATGGAACCATTTTAATTTTTGAAATGTATTTAGCATCTCCTCGTCATTATTCCATGATCTTAATAGTCACTGAAATGGGGGGATTTCCATGTGGATATTCTCACACTCAAGTTATTTTAAATTTTGGTGTATTTATAATAAATTATTGTATCTATAACAGTAATAGTTATAGTTACCTAACTATACCTGCGACAACACAATTCAATCTAGTAAAAAATTGTTAACGATTATAAAGATCAAAATGTGTGATCAAAAAATCATGTACTTTAGACACTCTTTAGTCCCATTCTCATACTACTATTTAGAAGGTTTTTGAGTAAAGAAATTACTAATCAACCATAGTCTTTTGGTCATATTACTTTATGTTCTTTCATCATTCCCGACCTCTTACCCCTACATTCCAAGTCTTTTATCTTTGGCTGGGGTGCCTTGGTCTCACAAGAGGCACCCCGATCCTTTTTGAACTTTCTTTCCACGTTTTGGGAAGTTTCTAGCTATTTTAGACTCTTATCTTTTGGGTGGTCGGTCATTTCAGGGTAAATTACAAAATTAGATCAATAAAGCCCTATAAATATAAAGTTATAAGACCATAGTGAAGGACCAAGCACTAGTCACTTTTCAGAGGAATGATGAAGATATGGAGGGAATCCGTGAGCACCAAAACGTTGCACTCAACCGCAAAATGATGTAGCTTCAAGATCAAAGAAAGAAATCATTCATGGAAGCAATGTCCATGTATTGAGGAAACAAAAGCTAAAAAAACAAAACTCTATTCCATTCCCCATGTGTTTCTCAAGATGAAAGGGTGTACAAATAGTAGTGGGGTATGTAACTCCACCAAAAATGTAGCCGTTAAGAAGTGGGAGTTACATTCCCGGAATAGCCGATCAAATGTAACTCCAATGACACTTTATGACATGTGTAAGAGCCATAATGACACCCTAGGACACCAAAGCATGGTGAGTCACCTATGTGAAGGTATTCCATGTATTTAAAATAAATACATGGAAAATAACCTACACCAACATCCCCCCTGAAGCATAGCTTAGGTGGAGACATAGATGAAAACAAGGAGAGAAGTGGGTCCCAGCAAGAATCCTAATGAGGTACCCACATACAAGAAGAAGTCTCAAGTAGTGAAGGAAAACCCAGTGGGAAAAACATCCACCACAAGAGAAAAAAACACTCTCTAATCTAAGAAAGATGCCAAATATGTGTCCCAGCCATAGATGAGCCTGAAAAGGTACCCATGTATAAAGAGGCAAACTCTGAGAAAAAAGAAGAAGAGAGAAGAAGAGGGAAACGAGAGGAATGCAGAAGATGCCATGGACAGATATGAACACTACAACTCTAGGAGGTCTCCCAAAAGAATGTCAATGATGAGATCCTATACCTCTTGAATGAAGAAGATCCACCCACACCGAGTTGTGTGCCTTCCCTTAGGAAGGAAAGAAATGATGTGCAAGATGTCTGCCCACTCCACAAAGGAAACTGAAGCTAGCAACATGAAGAACTCTAACTCTAGTGCACTAAAGTGTGACATAGGTCTAGCAAGTGAGTGCCAAGGAACTGAAGGTAATGCCATGTGCATAGAACTGTCAGAGTGAAAAAGAGGAACATCCGTAGAAAGGACATCTAAGTGATGTGAAGTGAACAAAACACCTTCCACAATAGAAAATGGATCCACAGCTGAGGGTGGATCAATGAAGGTCTCTAGAAAAGTTGAAGTGGTAAGAATCCCAGAAGGGGCACTCCCAACAACAAAGATGATGAAATCCTCTGAAACACCTGTAGATGGATGAGAAGCTTGTAGTGCATCACAAGTAGACTCTACAAAAAGACAATTAAAGTTAGGTAGATACTCATCCCAATGAGGGGGCTCAAAAAATAGAAGAGCGATGTCAAATAGGTACGAGTCATCCAATGAAGGTAAAGGAGTGGAAGGGTCCTCACACACTGAAGGTGGAAAAGAGGTGGGTGTAATGATAGTGTGATACTGAGTATGAAACTACTCGATATCTGATGAGATATGGGATGTGGCAACACTCTCTAGAATAGTGAGAGAAAGAGGAGAAGAATCCTCTATAGTACTCTTGACATTAGAACTGGGTGTAAAATCCTTGTCATCAAAAGTAGAATCAAATGAGCCAGTTTCAGTGGAACTGTCATCACACAAAGAAGAGGAGACAACTGAATCAGCAGTAGCAACAATGACGACAGTATGTGAAGGGTCTCCCTAAAGGGACTAAAGAATGCTCCAGACATGGTGAGGTGGATCTGAGTGTGCCACATGAAACCAGAGAGATCTGGAGACATGCATCATCATGTGACCAAAGGCATGGTCACAAGTGTTAAGGAAGTCCTCCAGATGACGATGATCAGTGGGTGCAGGAATGGGCCCTAGCAAGAAGGGTAAAAGACCCTCGTGGGTGAATTAACATTCCACGAAAGCACGCCAAGCTATATAGTCCCCTCTCCCGATGAGAAGTGGCAGAGGGTGTAAGGCGATCCTATGACACTCAAGTCTGGAAAGAAAAATCTCCATGATGTGGAATCAAAAGTGCAAGATGCACGAAAGCAAGACGTAGGACTCGGCCAATAATGCATTTGCATGTGAAAGCCCAAGAGTATAGTAAACCCCCCCAGAATGCGGCACTTTATAAAAGTAGTGTGTTTACAAAATTGACAATGCCATCACAAAAAGTGCAAGAAATCATGTAAATTTGACTAAAGAAGCACTCAAAAAAGAGCTGTGATCCAAAAGTTCTGGCATTACAACGATTCCCGCAACTGATGGAAAATGCCACTAAATGCTGCAAACACATTAAAAATGTTCTCGAAATGAGTACAAAGGGTATCGTGTGACTACTTGTTGGAAATAGAATCAAATTTCAGGCATAGTTTATTTTTCTTGTGATGGGGGATTAGCCTCTTGCCAACCCCAGACCTCACCCTTTGTCTTCAACACTCAAAGGAAGGACATTCAACCAAGCAAAATACAGTGTAAAAATTTATTACAATGCCATAATGGTAGGTTTTTATGACCTCAAAATGTTAAAAAGAGGATAATGATTTAATAGTAATCAATTCAAAATAAGAATTTTGACTACATTGTTGACCGAGCTGATGAGTTGTTGGGGTAAATTGTTGTGTAAACCCCAACCGAGCCATGTAGAGATGATGAATAGTCAGGAAAGTTTGAACATCAGTGAAGGAGGATGAAACAACTATATAGATGAATCTCAGGTCACGAAACTCGAGGAGTGTGCCGGGAGATACGTTGGGAATGTTGTAGGTTGAGCTGAACACATGGAATAACAGTTAAACTAAGAGGGCAGTGCAAACAATGTTCCATAAAGATGAGTCCATGTACTAGGAGCGGTTGAAACGCCCAAGGCTGGAAACGCAGGTGGAGCTGAACATGATGGAGCTGGATGGTAAGTAACAGCCTGAGTCAAACACACACATTGTAGGGTAGATTTCATTCATAGAGAACCTAGTGATTAGACTGTACAGAGGTGAATTTGACTCAGACCAGGCTGAGCAGGGGCAAAACACCAAGCTGGAGAGGGTAGGTCCAAGGGAGCACAAACTAGGGCCTCACAACATTGACAGCGGATCTCACACAAGCCAAAAAAATGCCAACAACAAGCATGGAGCCCAATGTAAACAGGTCACGAGGTGAGACAAATCCATGAGCATGCACCAGCAGAGGTTACAACATTCAAGGAAAATAACCCAAAAAGGTAGGATTCCACACTGAGCAAGGTTGAAGCACCAGGGGGGTGAAACGAGTCCACAACCAAACATGAGAAATCAACAAACAATGAGAAAATAACAAACAACGAGTTGTAAGTTGTTGTAAAAGGTTGTTACATGAGCAAACACTAGCATGGTCAGAGAAACAAGTTACAGGAAGCAAGAGCTAAGTCACTAGAAAGTTTTCAGTCAAACCAATGCAAGAATGGAGAACCAATGTAAACTAGCACAAAATACGTAGATCTACAACTTGGAATGCATTATACCTTAGGAAAGCACCTCTAAAGACACATGTAAACCCAGAGAATCGAGCGGTAAAATACACTAAACTCGAAAATATGCTAGAAACGCAAACAACAACCCTTGAAAAATGCAATTAGAGCACATGCAAATGATAGCTTGCACAAGAAACTACGCAACAGAGAGTAGTAAGCAACTATTGCGATCAACACGATTCTGATCCCCGTGCTCTGATACCATGTTGGAGGAATGATGAAGATCTGGAGGGAATCTGTGAGCACCAAAATGTTGCACTCAACTGCAAAATGATGTAGCTTCAAGATCAAAGAAAAAAATCATTCATGGAAGCAATGTGCATGCATTGAGGAAACAAAAGCTGAAAAAACCAAACTCTATTCCATTCCCCATGTGTTGCTCAAGATGAAAGGGTGTATAGATAGTAGTGGGGTGTGTAACTCCCCCACAAATGTAGCCATCGAGAAGTGGGAGTTATATTCCTAGAATAGCCGTTCAAATGTAACTCGAATGACTCTCTATGACATGTGTAAGGCCCATAATGACACCCCAGGACACCTAAGCATGGTGAATCACCTATGTGGATGTTTTCCATGTATTTAAAATAAATACATGGAAAATAACCTACACCAACATCACTACTATCATCCACCTAGGGTTGCATTCATCAAAGGAATTTTGATATCATTTGCATTCACTTAGCTCCATCACAAGAGACAAGGTTGGTTCATCTACATCACACAAGCATAGGAGGGTATTATATCATATTCATACACACATTCTATTAAATTTTCTACCCATAGTTATATTTCACTACTTTCACAAAGTGCGACTGGCACAAGAGCACCTAGGGCATGATTGCACACACTTGCACATAAAACTACATTGAGTCTGAGATGTAGTGCAATGCTCAGTTAGTAATTCCACCATTGTGGTAACTCCTTAATTTGCTTTTTTATTTTTGTAGGGTTTTATGCATTTTTAATGTGTTGTAGGTATTTTCTTCATCTTGGATTATCAGCGAAACTCAATGCATTACAAACCATATGATGTGATGCACACTGATGGTTTCAGACCACTTACAAAACTATAAAATTTAGTTTCAGGCCTTTCATGCAGATTAGGAAGCCCATTCTGCAGACTAGGGTGGCCATAGGTGCCCCGATCCTTCTCTAGGTGCCTCAGTCCTGAGAATCAGTCAAGATATGTCATTTTTAGGATCTCTGCGCAATCGTTCCTACCTCATGTTTCTCTAGTCACTTCTGCAACACAGTCCCACAAGTTCATCAAATCGGCTAAGTCACTTCCACAATTCTCTTACAAATTAGGGATTCTACTTTCATTAAACTAGTTTCTTGGGTCATTTTTCATAGTCAGTGACTACATTCATTTACTATATTTATATGATGTCCTAGATTACATTAACTACCTAAAATCTACATTTTTTAGTTAATAAAAATGCAAAAATTTATAACTCAAAACTATAATTAATATTATATTGAATTGAAATCCTTAATTTGTTTTACTATTTGGAATGGAGTATGTAGAAGGGATATTCAAATATGTTGTAAGTGCAAAATGACTTGTACCTCTGACTATGTTATAAGGAAAAACTATGTGAGTGAGACATTATTGAGAATGTGTTTACATTGGCAGTGGTATCCATAAAAGAAAAAAGCATTCCATCAATCTCAGTGTCCTAGGTGGAGAGGTGAGGTCAAAATAGGAAGAAGGAAAGTGAAATTTGGTGGATTTAATCGTAGAGTCTCTTTATCTATTTCGTATAGATAGGGAAGTGTGCATATGGTTGAACCCCTAGTGTGTATGGAATTTCTCACCATAGGCCAACCAAGAGACAAAATCCAATAAAAAGGATATCCTTCAAAATATATAACCCAACCATTGTCAACCTGAACAACCACAAGTAGCTATCTTAACCCTAGTCACTCTTACAAACATGGGTTAAATTTGACATTGTTTAAAGATGTTTTTCATAATTTTAGTTATAAAATACTTGCAAATTTATTTAAACTATGACTATCATTTCCATAAATATTTATATACTAACTATATTAATATACATAAATATATATTACAAATTGTTAAATAAACCAAGAATATTATTTAATATATTTTATTAATATGATTTTCATTAGAATATATATATATATATAGTTTTCAAGGGTCTCTTATAACTAGAACAAGAGCACCTAGGGCATGATTGCACACACTTGCATATAGAACTACATCGGGTCTGAGATGAAGTGTAATGATCAATTAGTAATTCCACCATTGTGGTAACTCCATTTGCATTTTTATCTTTTTAAGGTTTGATTCTTGTTTTGGAGTATTGTAGGTCTTTTGTTCATCTTGGATTATCGGCAATAGGCAATGCAGTACAACAAATATGATGCGACACAGTGATGGTTTCAAACTACTTAAAGAAACTATGAAATTCAGTTCGAGACCTTTCACACAAATCAGGGCACCCATTTTGCAGACTATAGTGCCCATAGGCGGCTCAATCCTTCTCTAGGCACCTTAGTCCAAAGAATCATTCTAGGTCTATCATTTTAATGATCTCTCCACAGTCGTTCCTACCTCTTGTTTCTCCAATCACTTCTACGACACAATCCCAAAAGTTCTCCAATCACATATTAGGGATTCTACTTTCATTAGATTAGTTGCTTGGGTCATTTTTCATAGTCATTTACTGCATTCATTTAATATATTTACATGATGTTCTAGATTATATTAAATACCTAAAATCTAAATTTTTAGTTAATCAAAATGTAAAAATTGATAACTCAAAACTATGATGGATATTATATCAAATTGAGATCCTTAATTTGTTTTACTATTTGGAATGGAGTATGTAGAAGGGATATTCAAATATGTTATAAGTGCAAAATTACTTGTACCTCTGACTATATTATAAGGCCAAAATATGTGAGCGAGACATTATCGAGCATGTGTTTACATTGGCATTGGCATCCGTAAAAGGAAAAATCATTCCATCAATCTCAGTGTCCTAGGTGGAGAGGTGAGGTCAAGATAGGAAGGAGGAAAATGAAATTTGGTGGATTTAATTGTAGAGTATCTTTCTCTATTTCATGTAGATAGGCAAGCATGTATATGGTTGAATCCCTAATGTGTATGGCCTTGCTCACCATATGCCAACAAAGAGACAAAATCCAATAAAAGGGATATCCTTGAAAACAAATAACCCAACCAATGTCATCCTGAACAACCACAAGTAGCTATCTTAACCCTAGTCCCTCTTATAAACATGGGTTAAATTTGACATTGTTTAAAGATGTTTTTCATAATTTTAGTTATAAAATAATTGTAAATTTATTTAAACTATGAGCATTATTTCCATAAATATTTATATATTAACTATATTAATATACATAAATATATATTACAAATTATTAAATAAACCAAGAAAAGTATTTTATATATTTTATTAATATGATTGTCATTCGAATATATATATATATATATATATATATATATATATATATATATATATATATCCTTGTTTAACATATCAACAATGTGTTCGACAACATATTAGGCTCCGAATGTAAATACATCCCTTTCAAAAGCCTCCACAAAATTAGTGTGAGGTTAGAAGGGAGTTTATTGACAGGAAAAGTGTTCCAGTCAGGGCCTCTCTCACATTGATTCAACAATAAGATCAATGAAACCTTCAATGAAATGATCCTTTGAGAGTCATCGATGAAGACATAAACTCACATCATCAAGAGGATACTAAGGTTATGACTCATAGAAACTCACATCATCATGAGAGGAAATAATCATGTAAGGGAGAATCAAAGTAATAAGCAATATGGATATCTATATGGCATTGGAGAAACAATTACTATGGTTATGCATGGATGTAATGGGGAAAACATTATGGTGCATGGAATCACATGAATGATCAACATGTACCGTATGAAAGGAAGTCAAGTGGGAACAATTGTGGTTATATCAAGTAAAGAGTGGGCCTAAATTAGAATTAGGTATTACCCACTCAATAAGAGTAATATAAATGCATATCTCAATTAGATGAATATCATTGTGAGATATGTAATGTATGTCAATATTTTTCTATTGAGTAGAAGGATTTGGAGGTATCCCCCTTAAAGTAGAATTTGCATATTTGGAGATTTGGTAGATTCGTTCCTTATTGAGTATTATAGGGTGTTGTCCTACCTTAAGTCTATTATTAAGAATATATTAGATATTAGAGATTTGTGGGATACTTATATCTCTTTTGTTGTTTTGATCTTTATTTATTTTACATATTTTCTATATTATTATATATGTGAAGATTTAACAATAGTTTCAATCTAGTTATAGTAATGTGTAAGGACAAAACAATATATTTCTAGAGAAAAATTATGGGCTTATAAATCCACGGTTTGGAAAAAATATTACAATATTTTGGTAGACATCTTCCAGAAAAAGAAAAATCTTTTCAATGTGAGTCAAACAGACATTAAATTTAAAGTAAAATTAAAATTGAACAAAGACATTACAACCCACCAACACGACTTTGAAATTCCAGGTTGGTTGGAGATGAGATAGCAAAAAATTAATATTATTTTTAATTTTATAATTAATATTTATAGTACATAAAAATAAGACTATTGCACGGTACAATAGTCTACAATATTATAGACTATTGTAATTAAGATTTTGAGTTTTTATTCTACGTCAATTCATTGTTGGTCTATTGATGAAGTTGTTAAGTTCATAATGAGCCCATGAGGAATTAATATTTGTTGAGTGTAAGATATCTTAATAAAGGATGAGACCGGAATCATAACTCGAACGACTTTGATAGAATGAATACTCCTAAAACCTTACATCTAAACTAATTTGTAAACTTTGTGTAATTGCTAGTATTATAAAACTGTAACAATTATAAAACTATAAAGTGGAATCATATCCAAATCCTCATATATATTCTTCAGCTCAATTCTACCTATGAGCCATGAAATTAAATTTAACTTGCTCCTCCAACTGACACCAAATTCTTAACATTATTTTCTTTATCTCAAGTGCGCCCTTTATATACGACTTTTATGCTATCTGTGATCCGACATATCATTAAAAAATAAGGCATGTCTGAAAAAATGATCATGTGTCAACTATGGCCTCAAGTGATAAGGATTAACATATAATATTTAACTCAAGACCCATTTATCCTCTATAGATTTTTCAGTACATGACACGCCTAACAATAGCTATAAATAATGAAGCTGTGATATGAAGTGAATTACCCATTTGAGTTGTGAAATTTTATCTGTTTGGGAGCTTGCATTATTAACGATGATATTGAAGAAGGGATTGATGGTGTGGATATGTTATTTGGTTTTAGTCATAAGTATGGCATGTTGGAAAATCAAGTCAGAATTTATTGTGCAACTAATATCTGTCTTCCCCCAGATTTAGTTCTCTGACATATCAGATTTGCATTTAATTATGACTACTGCACATTTACTTTTTTGGTTGATTATTCTCCTTGATTATCTCTTGTCAGAAATTTTGTTTTGACTTATAAGGAAAGTTTTTTGTGTAGGTGATTATTATTAAAAACATCATGTTTTATTGTAAGGAGGAGAAGAAGAAGGAGGAATATTAAATTTAGGAGAAGAAGGAAAATACACAGTCCCAGCTCAAGTCCTGACTAGTTTTGTTGAAATAATTCCTTCATTTCAATGTTGTTATTGTATGCATGAAATTTTTGTGTGTAGCTATATCTGTTGTTCATTCGTCGAATATATATATATATCTGTGTGTGTGTGTGTGTGTGTGTGTGTGTGTGTGTGTGTGTGTGTATCTGTGTGTGTGTGTGTGTGTATTGCTGAAGAAATTTGATGCCTAGACCTGTGTTATTTGCAGCCATGTGTTATTTTATTTTGATGTTATAAATTTTTGTAGCTTCTCCTTTTTCCCTGTTTTGCATCATTTAAATCAATTACATTATATTTTATATTGCTGTCCAAAAATTATGTAGTTTCTGTAGATTTTGTAGTTTTCATAGATCCTCACATTCCCTTCATCTAGTATCAGAGCCAGGCTAAACTCTACTTCTATTCTTTTTCTAGGTTATTTGTTTTGGTAGCCATTAATGGCTTCTATGTCTGGCACATCACTGGTTAGTGTGAAAACTCTTATTTTCATAGGAAAGAACTATGAGTATTGGTCTTTGACCATGAAATATTTTTTTCGGTCTCAATACATTTGGGAAATGGCTAAAAATGGTTACTAGGAACCAGCAGACCAGGCAGCATACAATGCTCTTACACAAGCTCAAAAGGATGTCTTGAAGGAACAGAGGAAGAAGGATGGGAAATCATTGTTTTATATCCATCAAGTGATGCATGAGAGCATACTCCCAAGAGTTGTAGTAGCAAAGCAAGCCAAGGAAGTATGGGAAACACTCCAGATAATGTATCAAGGTATGGAAAAGGTTAAAAATACTAAATTACAGCTCCTTAGAACAAAATTTGAAAATTTATCAATGAGAAAGTCAGATTCAATAGAGTCTTTCTTTACTCATGTTGCCGGTCTGATAAATCAAACCAAGTCCCATGGAGAGGTCATCAAGGATAGGAAGGTTGTTGTGACGGTACTTAGAAGCCTCCCTACTAAATTTGATCCTGTATTTGTGGCTCTAGAGGAAACCAAATATTTGAACTAGTTTAGTGTTGATGAACTACATGCCTCTCTTATCAATCATGAATATAGATGGAATAGATCAAATAGTTCAGTTGAAAATGCATTTTCATCTCAGATTTCTATAAATCATGGAAGAGGAAGGAGGAGTTTCATTCCTAGAGGTAGAGGGAGAAGTTCTCCTAGAAGTGGATGTAGTACTAGTCATGTAAATGCTAGTGGTAGAGGTCAAAATAAGAATTTCAATCACCCAAGTGGCAAAATATTTGACAAATCACACATTCAATGTCACTATTGTAAGAAGTTTGGGCATTATGCTCATGAATGCAAGAAAAAACAATATGATCAGCAAAAGCAAGGTCAAAATCAATCAAGTAGCACTCCCTCAGGTAGCATGTTCATTGCATGCACGAAGATTACTAAAGCAATTCCTACAAACTCTCCAGTTGAGTGCAATGTTATTCAAGAAAGCCCATGTTACATATGGTATTTAGATTCAGGCTGCAGTAATCACATGATAGGTAATAAAGAGTTTTTTATAGCTTGGAAGAATTAGTTCAAACTGATGTTACACTTGATAAAAACAACAAAGTCATTGTTTTGGGTAAAGGTACGGTTAATATTCTAACCAAAAAGGGGGAGCTGAAATTTATGCCTAATATATATTATGTTGCTGGTCTACAACATAACTTGATGAGCATTGGAAAACTAATACAAAAGGGCTATAGAGTGTACTTGGAAAACAATGAGTGTGTTATTTTGGACAATCTTCCAAGCAATATGCTTATTGCCAAGGTACAAATGACTACAAACCACATGTTTCCATTAAAAATAAGGCTGGCTATGAAAGGAAAAACAACTCAAGCTTTTCATGAGATAAATATTGTATATTCTGGAGAACTTTTAAGGAAGAAGATACAAAATCAGCAGTAGCCAAAGACAGCTACGAAAAATTTCAAAACAGCTATGGAAATGTTCAAAACAGCCACAAAAAGGTTCAAGATAGATACGAAAAATGTCCAAGACAGCTACGGAAATTGTCCAAGACAGCTACGGAAATGTCCAAGACAGCTACGGAAATGGCTAGAACAGCTTTAAAGATGAAAAAGATGTTTCTGTAGAAACTCAAGCAATGTTTCAATAAGTGGTAAAGGATGATTCTTGGCTATGACATTTTAGATTTGGGCATTTATATTTTGGAGTGCTGAAATTACTACATATGAAGAATATGGTAAAAGGTTGCCATTAATTGAGAAACTAGAAATATTTTGTGAAGAATGTATTACGGGCAAACAATATAGAGAGTCATTTTCGTTGGCAAGGAAAATAGAGGTACAACTCCACTTGAGATTGTGCATTTAGGTATTTGTGGGAAAATCCAAACAACGTCTATAGGAGGCTGCATTTATTTTCTTACTTTTATTCATGATTTCACAACAAAAAATTGGGTTTATTTCTTAAAACACAAATCTAATGCATTTTCTTATTTCCAGTAGTTCAAGGCACTTGTGAAGAAGCAAAGTGGCCACTCCATCAAGGTCTAAGAATGGATGGAGGTGGTGAATTTATATCTAATGAATTTATAAATTTTTGCAGATCTCATGGCATACACAAGCAATTTACAGCCCATGACACACCTCAGCAAAATGGTGTGGCGGAGAGGAAGAACTGAACAATTATGGAGATGGCTTGTAGCATGATGGAATCCAAACATCTACCAAATGAATATTAGGCTGAGGCAGTGGCAACTACTGTTTACATCATGAATATGTGCCCAACAAAGAGCGTAAGAAAAAAAGTCCCTCAAGAGGCTTAGACAAGAAGGAAACATAGTGTTTCTCATTTGAAGGTATTTGGATGCATAGCATATGTGCATGTTCCAGATGAGTTGAGAAATAAGTTAGATAATAAAGGAGAAAAATGTATATTTGTGGTTACTGAGAGGAAACAAAAGCATATAAGTTGTTTGATCCTATCAATAGGAAAGTTATAATCAGCCGTGATGTTCAGTTTATGGAGGATGAAGCATGGGATGGAAGCATAGAGAGGAATGTCAGAATTGTAGCTGCTGTCCCAAATGACAATATGGTAGATGAAGTGTTTCCAACACCAAATATAACTCAAACATCAGCTCCTTCCAATCCTGGGATGGTACCACAAGTTGCAGCTCAAGCTACACCTTCATTCACACCAAGGAGATCTTCAAGGCTTCTTTCCACACCAACAGGATAGAAAACTTCACAAGCATCTACACTGGCATCTACATCAATCAGTATCCTTTGAGCAACACCATCTAGCACTCCAAGTAATTCTTCATCTCCGGATCCAACTCTAGCAAGCATGATGCCACAAAAAATAAGGATTTTGATTGAGTTATATAATGTTGACACAACTAATTCATTTCCAGCTTTTGATTTATTTTCTCATATTGATGATGCATTAACATTTGAAGAGGCTGTGAGTAGTGATATATGGGAAAAAGCCATGGATGAGGAGATCGAATCCATTGAAAAGAACAAAACATGGGAGTTGGTTGATTTGCTGGAAGGCAAAGATGTAGTTAGTGTCAAATGGATTTATAATACTAAACAAGATACTGATCGGAAAGTGCACAAACTTAAAGCAAGGCTAGTTGCAAGGGGATTTACACAACATTTTGATATAGACTTCAATGATATATTTTCTCCGGTTGCTCAGTTGGATACAGTTAGGACTGTTTTAGCTATTGCTACCCACAACAAGTGGCTTGTATATCCAATGGATGTAAAGTCTACATTTTTAAATGGTTATTTAGAGGATGAAGTGTATGTGGAATAGCCACAAGGCTATGATCTACTGGGTCATGAAGAAAAGGTGTATAGGTTGAAGAAGGCACTCTATGGATTGAAGCAAGCTCAAAGAGCTTGGTACATCTGCATTGACTCCTATCTCATTCAAAATGGTTTCCAAAGGAGTGGTTGTGAACCAAAATTGTACATCAAGGTCAACAAGCAAGGTAATATTTTGATTGTTTGCTTGTATGTGGATGATCTAATTTTTACCAACAATCTAAACATAGATTATTTCAAATTAGTAATGAAGAATGAATTTGAAATGACTGATTTGGGTCTTACGAGGTATTTATTTGGGATTGAAGTCCATCAATCCAATGATGGTATATTTATTTCTCAATCTAAATATGCAAATGAAGTTTTGAAGAGATTTAATATGGAAAGGTCCAAGGTATCCCCAACACCAGTTATTTAAAGGATGAAGTTAAGCAAGGAAGATGATGGAGCATGTGTGGATTCTACATTGTTCAAGAAGCTGGTTGGAAGCCTTATATACTTAACAGCCACAAGGCTGGATATTATGTACAGTGTAAGTTTGATTTCAAGGTTTATGGAGTCTCCAAAAGACTCACATTGGCAAGACGGTAAGAGGATATTGAGGTATGTAAGTGGTACAAAGAATTTTGGTATATTGTATTCCACTTCAGATGATTTCAGCCTTGTTGGGTGCACTGATAGTGATTGTGTGGGCAGAATAGATGATAGGAAAATCACTTCTGGGTATACTTTTCACTTTGGTATAGGTGTTGTGTCATGGGCATCAAAGAAACAACCCATTATGACCCTTTCTTTAGTTGAAGCTGAGTGTGTGGTAGCCACTAGTGCTGTGTGTCAAGCTATTTGGATGTTTGGATGTTGAAATATTTGATGCATGACCAAAAGGAATCCACTATAGTATCCTGTGATAACAATTTTGGCATATCATTATCTAAAAATCACTTGTTTCACAAGAGAACTAAGCATATTGATACAAGGTATCATTTTATCAGAGAGCTTGTAAGCAACAAAGAAATTTTTCTTGATTTTTGTAGGTCTGAAGATCAATTGGCTGACAATTTACAAAAGCATTGGAAAAAGAGACATTTGAGTATTTACGAAGTGGCTTAGGAGTTTGTGACTTTGCACAAGTTAGCAGCTCTGGAAAATTGTCACTTAGCTCCAGAAATGCTACAATAGTTTTTGAACAAACTAGATTCAAATTTCCATGATTTGCAGCTGTTCATAATTAAGGGGGAATGTTGGAAAATCAAATTAGAATTTATTGTGCAACTAATATCTGTCTTCCCCTAGATTTAGCTCTCTGACATATCAGATTTGCATTTAATTATGATTGTTGCACATTTACTTTTTTGGTTGATTATTGTCCCTAATTATCTCTTGTCAGAGATTTTGTGTTGACTTGTAAGGCAAGTCTTTTGTGTAGGTGATTATTATTAAAAACATCTTGTTTTATTATAAGGAGGAGAAGAAGGAAAATGCGCACTGCCAGCTCAAATATGAACTGGTTTTGCTGAAAGAATTCCTTCATTTCAATGTTGTTATTGTATGCATGAAATTTTTGTGTGCAGCTATAGCTGTTGTTCATTCCTCGAATATATATATATATATATGTATTTCTGAAGAAATTTGATGCCCAGAACTATGTTATTTGTACCCAAATGTTTTATTTTATTTTGTTGTTATAAATTTTTGTAGGTTCTCATTTTTTTCCTGTTTTGCATCATTTAAATCTGCTACATTATATTTTCTATTGCTGTCCAAAGATTCTGTAGTTTCTATACATTCTACAATTTCCGTAGATCCTCGCATTCCCTTCATGGCAAGGCCATCAATGGGAAGCTATTTTACTGTGTGGAAGGGACCTGGTTACAATAATCAAGTTGCTCGATACATCAAATGTGGGTGTTCTAATATAGACAACAATTTGCGTGGAGGATATGAGTTTGTATACCAAGGACAAATTGCTTCTACTTACAACCAGCCCAACTGTAATGGCATGGCGCAAACCAGATTTTCTAGCGGTGCTCAAATGTGTAGTGGTTTTGGTTGGAGAAGCTTCTTCATTCAGTGTTGAGCTGATTATGACTATGATTCAGAATAAATTTTGTTGCGTAAATAGTAACCTCCCTCACCCTGTGCTAATTAATATTATTATTATTGTATGCTATCAACTACTTAAGTGCTTTTAATTATGTTAATAATGTCCAAGGAGTAGACATTGGAGACCATAATATTGTAAGTTCTTTATGTATAAGGGTTCACAGATTTTCTAGAAAAAGGCTTCTCCATGTTTTATTTGAGAGGTAGGGATCTTATATTCACTTTTGTTATTTATATTTTCCAATAAATAATGGTAACTATACATTCATGGTTGGGTGAATGGTTTATTAGGATGATATTTTTATTTTTATTAATTTAAATATAATTAATAGATTTTTCATTGGTTGAATGGTTTGGAATTCCAACTCAAATGACAGTATTAAATTAATATACTATGTCTTCTAATGACATAATTCAAAACATATCAAGTGTCAATTATCATCCATCATAAATCTATTAAAAAACATACTTTAAATTAATATGCAATATCTTCTAATGATAAAATTCAATACATATCAATTGTCAACTATCATCCATCATAAATCGATAAAAAACATGCATACTTATTTTTTTATTATTCCATTATAATAATTACATTTTCCCTTACATTATTTAATATATTTTTATATTATGTTATTATTTTTATTAAAACTAGCAATCGCATGTGCATAATGCAATGTGAACACCGAATGGTATATGTTATTTGATTTTGAAGGTTATTACTTACTTTTATACTTGATGTTGATAAGGGGTGTCGATTACATGACTATTTGTTAGCGCAAAACAAGGCCAACTGGAATATTTTTCTTACAATCCCAAGACCCCTGTCGGTTGCTGTAACTTCTGTCTTGCAATAAATTGGCCAAATGGGTATAAGATTTTGACTGATAAAAGCATGAAAAATGGATAACTATAGTTTGTACTTGAAGATAAAAATAGTCAAAGGAGGTGGTGAGAGAGGATAAAAAGATGACCAGAAAGATACCCGAATTTGAAAGTGAAACAAAATTGAATGGATTTGGAGGTGGTGGATGGATTGTTGTTGCTTATGTCTTTGACTAGACAGTGGACACCTACCAAAAATTGTCTCTTGTTAGACTTTTTATGGGAGTAAAGAAGTGCAGGAGTGTAATTACATGTCTACCTCTTTGATAGAGTTGCAATGTGTGTTTATAATTAGTTTTCTATAAATAAGCACACACATAATTGAAGTTCTACCCTCTATCTCTATCCACTTTTTGTAACATTATCTTCTTAAAGCATGAAGATCCTAAACTTAACAAATTGTCTACTTCGCAATGTTTTTCGTATCGCTGGCATTAATAGAACTCAAACCAGAAAAATCAAGGAGTGTGCTCAATTCCACTAGATTTCCCAGGGATATTGATGTTTTTCTTAATCACTTTGTAAAGAAAGTACAAGCAATTGGGTGATTTTTAGAGCATAACAAATAAATTAGTCATCTAAATCATTAGAACACATGCCAACCTCTACATTTTTGAACTAATAACCTTTTGCTAGAGAATTCCATATATATATATATATATATAGGCAGGATCACCTCAAATAATAAAAACTTTGACAAAAACTCAAAGAAATAGAAGGTATTTAGTATATGAGCTAGGGAATATCATCCTTAAATCAGTCAAATAAGCCTGAACCATTTAGATGTAAGACATCCGATACAACCGAGTAGGACACGAGCTTATATATTATATTTTAAAAATTCAATTCCCATAAGGATTTCATGTATGAATGTAAATATTTTTGCTAAATAAAGAATACTCACGAAGTCCAAACATCTTATGACACAAAACAAGAAATACCTAATTGATCCAATCATGGCATCAAGAAAATCGAACACTACCCAACAAGTAAAGGTGATACACTAGACAAAACAAATCCTTTTTTCTTATTCCAAACCAAACTACCAAGCCACAACTTAAAACTATGATAAAAATAAAGTAAACAAGAAAAATATTCCTTTAAAACAATCTATACAACATGTTTTATGATTAATAGAAACCCTTGACCCATTTTAATCAATCTTCATTCTAGAGAAAAAAAATTCTATTCCCACGACATACCCTGAACATGAAGAGTAAACCTAGATCAAGTAAAAATTAACACATCCTCCATACCCATAAAACAAATCTAAGAGAATTTGAAAAATTAAATCAATTCAAAAACCCTAAAACGTTTACTTTAGATACTTAAACTCACCTATGCAATAAGAGGAATCCAATTGCATTGAAGGGTAGAATTCAACACTTTCTACCCCTCATTCCAAAGCACATTAAACAAAATAATACTCTGCATCTTAAACCTTCGAGATAACAACTAATCAAATAACTCTAAAACATTAACATTAAATCAAACTTATCTCTTGTCTGGTGTCTTTCTTTATCCTTCAAAAGTGTTTTTAATCTCCACACCAATCTCAAGCTAGATTACAGGTTTTCTACAGCCATTTTCCAACCAAAAAGAAAATATTGAACCCTCGACCATCAACAACACATGATAATGAATGCCAAGACCATTCCAAAATCAATTAACATTCATTAGGCAAATCCAAAACTGTCTGATACAATAAAATCTGCAGAAACCTTCAAATTGGGCCGCAAAAACATGTAACTTCACTAATTTTACCAAACACTAATTTGACCTAAAACGGTTGTCCAAAAAATGCAAATACCTTTGAAAAATAGCTAAAATTGATAGATGCACAAGAAGAATGTATTGCTATGTTTTAAATAATACAGTGCACGCCTTTATATAGGCCGATAGGGAGCGCTGTGAGGGAGACGGTTATTCAACTGTCCACTAACAAATACTAACACACAAATACTAACAAATGTATTAATTTTCTAACATTCCCCCCCTTAATACATTGCTCTTACAAATGTACCCCCTAAATAAATCAAACTTCACCTTGCCGAGAGGCTTGGTGAGAATATCTGCAATCTGAGAATCAGTAGGGCAGTACTAGAGCTGAATTTGGTGGTTCAAGACCTGTTCACGAATGTAGTGACATTCGACCTCAATATGCTTTGTTCGTTCATGAAAAACAGGATTCTTCACAAGCTTCAACACACCTTGATTGTCGCAGTGAATGATGGGAGGTTTCTCTTCAGGAATCCCTATATCTACAAGAATGCGATGTAACCAAATTGCTTCGCACACAGCTCCTCGTGCAGCGCGGTATTCAGCCTCAGTGGATGAGAGAGCAACAACAGTTTGCTTCTTGCTGATCCACGAAGATAGGTCCAGACCCGAGATGAAAAACATATCCTGAAGTGGATTTCCTGTCATCAACGGATCCTGCATAGTCCGAGTCTGTATATCCCTGTAAGAAGAACTGAGTATTCTTCTGATACTCCAGACCAAAGTCAACTGTACCTCAGACATATCTCAACACATGCTTTGCTGCTATCCAATGACATTTCTTCGGCTCCTGCATAAATCTGGCGAGATAGCTCACCGCAAAGCAAAGATCTGGTCTGGTATAAGTCAAGTAAATGAGACTCCCCACAAGCTGCCTGTAGTGAGTGCCATCTACCTGTGGTAAATCCTGGAATCTAGATAATTGCAAACCTTTTTGCATTGCTGTGGACATTGGTTTACAATCTGACATCCCATACTTTTCCAGGAGTGTCTTGGCATATTTCATCTGGGAGACGAATATATGATTCTTCTTCTACCATATCTCTAAGCCAAGACAATAGTGAAGTAGCCCCAAATCAGTCATGTCGAAGGATTTCTTCAGATCATTCTTTACATCATCTACAATATTGTCAGAACTTCCTGTGATCACAAGATCATCTACGTACAAAATCAGAATGACAATCTCTGTTCCTACCTTCTTGATATACAAATTTGTATCTGAGGGGCTACGAGTGAATCCATGCTGTAATAGGTGATCATCAATTTTTATATACCATGCCCTAGGTGCTTGTTTGAGTCCATAGAGAGACTTTATCAGACGACATACCTTGTGTGGTTGATGCTCATCTACAAACCCTTCAGGTTGGGCCATGTACACTTCTTCTTGTAGATCACCATTTAGAAAAGCACTCTTGACATCCATCTGTTGAAGTTTCCATCCATTTTGTGCTGCTAGTGCACATACAACTCTGATGGTTTTGATCTTTGCAGTGGGTGCAAAGGTATCGTCATAGTCAATTCCTTCTTGCTGAGCATAACCCTTTGCAACAAGTCGTGCTTTGTGTTTGTCGATTGAACCATCTGCCTTATATTTTGTTTTGAAAATCCATTTGCAGCCAATGGATTTCTTACCTGGAGGCAGATCGAGAAGTTCCCATGTCCAATTCTGAATCAGGGAATCATATTCATCATCCATAGCCTATTTCTACTGTGGTTGGTCTAATGCCTCACGAACAGTGTCAGGTTCGGTGCTCTCAACAACTGAACTCATGAGTGTAAAATTTACCTCATGTCTTGCTTGACTTCGTGTTCTAACTCCCGTAGAAGTACCAGGAAGTGAGTTCAGGTGTGCATCCCTGATAGTACTCTGGACCCATTTCGGACGTTGGCACTGCTGATGTGAAGATGTGTTTTCCAGTGTGCCAAGATCAACGAACAAGTCTCCACTCAGCTCTTCTTCGCTCTGAGAAGAATCATCTTGCGCATCATCTGGATGTGTGAGCAATCTATGTGACGAGGTCGGTACTGGATCTCCATTGTGTGGCAAGGAGTCAAAGGACGACTCATCACATACCACATCTCGACTCTCGTAGATCTTCTTCGTCTCAAGATCCATGAGACGATATGCCTTTGAGGTAGTACTATACCCCAAGAAAAGACATGGCAGTGTCTTTGGATCGATCTTCTTCCTTCTCTTATCTGGAACATGCATATATGCAGTACAACCAAAAACTCTTAAATGATAAATAGAAGGTTTACGACCAGTCCATACCTCTTCTGATGTCTTGTTCTACAAGATCTTCGTGGGTGCCCGGTTGAGTAAATACACTGCTGTCTGGACTGCTTCCGCCCAAAACTGATCCTCCAACTTGGCGGTTGAGAGCATACAATGAGCCATCTCCATGACAGTCCTGTTGTGGCGCTCGGAAATCCCGTTCTGTTGGGGCGTATAGGGGGCAGTCAAATGTTGCTGAATGCCATGCTACTTCAGGTATGCTAAGAACTTCTTTGACACAAACTCCCCCCCTCAATCTGAGTGGAGGAGAAGAAGAGGCTTCCCAGACTGCCTGGTGGCTTGCTGGTAGAAGGTCTGGAAATTTGCAAGTGCCTCACTCTTCTTCCGAAGGAAATATACCCACATTTTCTGTGAGTAATCATCAATGATGAGCTAAAAGTATGCAAAACCTTGAAAGCTAGCTGGCAAGGGTCCACACAGATCGGTGTGAATGACCTGAAGAGGCTCTGTAGAATGATAAGAGCTCTGTTTGAATGGACCTCTATGTTGTTTGCCCGCAAGACATCCTGAGCAAACAGGTAAGGAATGGGAGTTAGTTGCAACAGTCTATCTCTCTTCCTTCATGCACCAGCAAAAACGTACACCAAAAAATGGGACAGGGAACCACAATTCACGCGGCACTAGTCTACTCTTCACGCGGGAGTCTGCTCTTCCTCTCTTCCTCCATGCACGACCTCGACCTGCTCTGAAACCAATGATAGACGCACAAGAAGAATGTATTGCTATGTTTTAAATAATACAGTGCACGCCTTTATATAGGCCGATAGGGAGTGCTGTGAGGGAGACGGTTATTCAACTGTCCACTAACAAATACTAACACACAAATACTAACAAATGTATTAATTTTCTAACAAAAATGTCTCTGCACCTGTCAAAAGTAACCTAATTTTGTAAACGACCGAAAAGGCCTTTCCCATAGGGGGAATGCCTTCAGGGTGAAGGTCCTTTTTAATACTTTGCATGTTTTCCACTTAATTTGCAATTATCACCAATAAAAAAAAATAAAGATATGATTCCTTCTAATTGTGCACATCATATTTTGAAACATAGATAATACAAAAACAAACATCAATTCTTAGATAATGTTATATTTTCACAGCCCTAAATGTTTAAACACTATGTAAGGAAATTTTTTAAATAATCATGCTTGTCAAATCAAAATTTGTTGACAACCCATTCTCATCCTTACCTATAAAATAAAATGATATAAGAATAATAGTTATCCAAACTATATTTTAAAATTAAAATATTCCAATGATAGATTAATAGTTATCCAAACAATAGGTAACAATTTATCTTATAAATATATATTAAAAGGTTATTTTCAAAATTTTATGACTTTTTCATTAACATTGACAAGTGTAAAATGAGAAAAATAGGCTACAGTCAATTTCCAAGCCAATAGCATATTAAGATTTGTAGGTAACTACCTATTACTCTCTATGTGATTGGGGTATAGATTTTAAGAAGCTATGCATTCAAACTGAATTTTTTGAGAAGCTACTCGATCAAATTATAAATAAGATTTTCTGGACAAGATCTAATTACGATTTAAAACATAAACATTGCACTTGATCTGTTTGAGGTGACATATTTTCAGAACTAACTATGCATTCGAAAGTATCTTGTGGCTTGTGTGAGAAGCTACTTAGTCAATTATAAATAAGATTTTAAGATTTTAGGTATATAGATATTCATTTTCAGATGAATACAACTTCATGTAATATTTTCACATCTTCATGGGGGAAAAGGTATTCTTTCCCTCATTTGACTTATATCATGCAATTCTATAATTCCCTTGATAATAGAAATGTTTCTAGCACCTTTAAGATTTACAGGTAGAATCTTGTGTTTCAGGTGTGCAAATGTTGCTATTGATTGTATTATTTTTATGTAGATGTCCCCTGTGTGTGTAGGTACGTTATAGTCAATTTTAGGATGCTATTGAATAGGGTTTAATAAGGAAACAATCAAATCATTGTATCCATTACTATCAGAGTAATTAAATACTTTAAGTTGAGAAATAAATGAAGTATTATATCATTTGGTATGAAGGCAAATGAAAAACCAATAATATATTTTTGCCTAAGATGTGAGGCATAAGAAATCTACACACAAAGAACATACAAAGTTAGGATGTTTCAAAATTTGAGACAAGGTCTTACATGTCTAAGAACATTACAAGGGAGTTAAAATATGAAGTATTAAGCAAGAAGATATCAATCTAATGGTTCTTATCTTGGATTTTATGCATATCACATTGATTAGTAATTTTTTACATTCTCTTTATATTTCTCAAAAAATCATGAAACTATACCATATGATAAAGATATTACTATTTTTTTATTGGCTTCTTAAAGCTAGGAAAAAAAATTTATGTGAAAGTCAAATGGACATCAAATTTAATGCAAAGAATTAAAATTATATGGTGCCATTTACAGATCTCACACTTTGATGCCATTGCAAAATGTCTATCAGTATAAATATTTTATTTTTGCATGTATACTAATTGATTATATGATCATTCATGAGCACAAACTCGCTAATGGTGTCATAGTTGGGTAGTAGATCACTATCAACTCCTGACCTATGAGTTATTATGAGAGCATCATCCCAGAGTACACCATGTATGGAATTTATCCCATGGTTGTCATAGCTCATGAGATTTTGTATTTGCAAAAACTTTTACAATTCAATAGCCATTATCTTTTGTGAATTATATGTATTATGCAATCTCTCTGAATGATAACAATTAATACATGTGCTTGATCTTAATTTCACCATTATACTTCTGTTGATACTTCTTGACTGCATAACAGAGCATCAAGTTTACATGTTCTTCAAGGATAGGTGATGATTCCAAAGAGGATACAAGTAAAGATAACATTGAGCTTGCATCGTAAAGAAGCATATTCCCCAATTTACATAGCAGGATTAGACTATGTTGAAGGAAAAGGGTTGCATACAACTCATAATCGTGATGTCAGTAGCATTAATGTTATTGTGAGTCAAAATTTCTTGTTTTTGATCATCAAGACCATCTGCAACTTTCTGAACATTTGTCAGATAAAAATCCTCTCCCAAAGGCCTATTGTTGCCTATATGACCAGAAGTTTTCCTCTCTTGCGAATTGAAATAGAATTCCCTGATCTTTGACTCATTTGATGTAGCACCCATTCCTTTCAATTTTTCTATGTTGTGTTTTGGGAAGAAACCATTCTCCTTGACAACTTTGGGTGTGGTTTTTCTACATAAATAGTCATTGTTAAAGCCCTCGCTCTATTTTTATTTGTTGCTTTCTTTCTAGAATGGCCCCTATATGATACCTCCACCTCTAATGTTCTTGATGATGTAAAATGATATTTGTTGATAGGATTAGCTAAATTCATACTTGCAGAGACATCTTCATTTGTGGCTCATGTTTTTTTTCTTATAACCATTTTCAAGTCCACATTCCCTGATAATTGCTTCCTCTACCTCTTTCCCTGATTATTCTTAGGTTCTCTATCTTCCCCATTTGCACACCTATTTTCAATTGATCCCTTACCCACATTGTGCATTTCCTTTCCCTAATCTCTTCTGTTTCACCACCTATTTTTCCTCATCACTTAAACTCTTTTGACCGATAATCTAAAATGGTTTGTGGCATGAAGAAATTCTACAGTTTCATGTAATATGTATACACAAACTTCAATATATAATTTATTTGCATGAATGATACATTATATAATTTATTGGTTTAATCCCATTGTCCCCCTAATCTAAGTTCTTGTTTATCAATTTTTTTGGTAACAAAGTTCATGCCTTTATATTGAACCCTTTATGTCTCCATCACTTTTCATTCCTCCATCCACTCCCTTTCAATTTCCAAGCCGCTAACCCTCCCTCCAATATGGAGTGTGGGAATATGTTGTTCCTTCAAATTATTTCAATTTTCAGATTGGCCTTCCTTAAATTCTTACTACCACTTCGAAATGTATATGGTGTGGATGCCAAGTAAATTGTATCCTGCATCAGTTTCTTGTAAGTGTTTAACTAGCAAGTCCCAAAGTGATAACCCATAGAGAGCTCAGCTCAGACAATTAAAACTCAAAAATAGTGTACGATGAAGAATGCATTGAGTGATTAGAATCTCCCCCTCTACTCAATAAAGATATGGGTACATTTCACTTTACCAGTATTCTTAAGAAATCCACTGAGTACATCTATTCATTTGGCCGTCACATTTTATTCCCTCCAAACCCTCTACTTAAGGGCATGCTCAAAATACATCTTAATTCTCTATCTATTTTGTAAGGACACAAACACATCAGGCCTTATGGTTTTGGAGCCTTATAGCAACAAAAGTACAAAATTAGCCTAAGAGTCCAGGTACTTTTCCAACTTCTAATATAGAATGAATTCAATTGTTGTTACTTATCTTATATATTAGAATGAAAAAACAAATATTAAACAGTCATTGTAAGACCCCACTATAGAGCACATAAGTATGTAGTTTGTTGACACAACTCTGGATTTCAGCCCATAATAAATTTTAAGTCAAGATTGGTTGGTCTTGTGGGTGATTCTCTTTTTATTAATATGAATAAAACTACATGCTAAATGTTGAGAATTGTTTAATTTTAGGAGATTGATATTTCAGAGAATTGTAAAGTGTTTGTGAATCAAAATAGGGAAGAAAACGAACCATAATTCTTGTTATGGGCACATCCTATAGCCTGTCTGGGGGTAATTTTTTGTAGCACTTTGGTTTAAACATATGAGGGAGCTGACATTGATAATACACCCTGATTTGAAAATTTGAGTAAGTCAATCTTGATGTTTTTGCCCCCAAAAATCCCACATCCTCTATTATAATTCACCACATGCTTTTGAAAAAACAAGGGTTGATACCTCAAGCATTTCGGTTACCTGTTAACACATGACACATTCCCCCAGCTTCTTACTTTCTGCAAGAGATGGATTAAGCACATGATCAAATGGAAGCTCACCCCACCCATTGTTTGTAACATCTATGAATGCTATATCTTTGTTTGAAATAGTGATTAAGAATAATTCTAAACATAACATAACACCAGGGATCAAATGGCATCTCAAACAATGAATTGAGAATAATTTAAAAAACTAATAACAAGAATCAATTGGCAGCTCATGAAATCCATTGATGAATTTATGCAAAACTAATGCTTATTCTTTTTCGAAATTAAAATAAAAACCAAATGGTAGCAAGCCACATTTGGTTTCTAGAACATCTAGTGCAATATTTTTTTAATTGAAAATAAAATCTATGGAAAAAACTTAAAGAAAAAACCTACCTTTTACATGTTCTCTCTCATCCTCTCCCTTTGCAATCATTTCTCGAGTATTCTTCCATTAATAAATATCGTAATTATTATTTCTTTCTTGTCTTTTTAAAAAATCTAGATTCAATCTTAATATCAATAAGATAAGATTGTTTATGTCAATATTCATTTGTAATCCTTCATGGAAGCTATATATGTATGCAATATTGATGATTGGATAGATATACAACCATTGAGTGATCTACACTACAAATCCCATGACCATGTGCATGGGTATATCTTGCACTGGCTATAGTAACAAAGATTATAAGAGTGTCAGGGTTAATGAATGCAATGAACCAAACACACAACAATGTAACTTAAGAATTAATTGTAGGAAATTGAACTTTTATTCATTAATGGTGAATGGTGAATACAGATATGTACAAACAATTACAAATACTAAGACAAAAGACTCTTGTATAAAATGGAAACGTATCCTTGCTTATCGTCTACACTACTTTGAAGGTATTAAAAAAAAATGAATGTTATAATAGAACCAAGAAAATTTATCTATTGTATTTGAAATGAGTGAAAGACCAAAAGTCTAAAGATATCTCCTTATATATCATATGATACACTATATATGCATACATACAACTGATACTGAAAGTTATAACTAACAATAGGTGTTGGACATATAGTAAATGGTAGATGCCCTCAGAAGCCTTGGTGGGATTGGAAAAGGATACATTGTTCAGCATCATTTCCATGTTTGGAAATATGTAAGATATTTGCATTCACTCCAAAACATCAAGTGAACGTGCATGTGCGTGTATAAGAAGATAATGACATACTAAGTATATGGCTACCATAGTAAGAAAAGTGCATCATGTAAGTAATATAAGCAAACAAGAGTAAGTGTAACCAGGATATGCATATGCAGTGTCTGAGAGGGATGGAATAGTATCTAATGCGTGAATCTGATAGGAGCATCCCACCCCTAGTGGGTGTGTATGAAATGAGATCCATTTATAAAAGATCCCTCAACAATCAATAATTAACCATAGAACAAGAGTGTTTCATCTTGAAATGGTTTGAAAATGTGTGCTAGAAAGATAGATCATAAAGCATAGAGTGTGAAAAGTGAATGCAGTGAGGTTGATTTAAGATTTAGACCCTCAATAGTCAAGTATGAACCGTGGAACTAAAGTGTGTCATAGAGTAATAACGATGCAATGTGTGTATCAAGGCGTGTAGGAGTGCAAAGAAAGATTAGTCATGAAGTGTTGAACTTGAAGTGCAGTAGTAAATACTAAAGGAAATTGATTGGGAGCTTTTGGAAAATAGATGTGATCATTTAAAATAAGAGTAGCCAAAGTATGGTGAGTGCATGCAAGGATGTATACTGCGTATACAGAAAATAACTTATGTATCATGAATAGAAGAATCCATAAGTAGGCCTGAGGAGAAAAGCATGTACATAGTAGCATAGGAGCAAGGATAAATGTGTCAAGGTATGCACATAGTGTAGATAAGAGAAAGTGTTGAGTGAATTATAAAACAAAAGGAATGTAAACACGTCGATGCGGATAGTATGGATAGGTAATTGTTGTTAAGTGTATGTGAATGTGAAGGGGGTAGAGTTAGATGCAACCCAAGTGTGCAATTAATGGAGATCTGTGTGATGAGGTAAGAAGAGAGAGACCATGCCATGATGGTGGATGTGGAAATGTGTCAAGGGTATCGGTATTGGTGTTAGGAGGATTAGAGTTCCTAAAGTAATTTGTGGTATGGAGAACAAATGGAAATTTTATTTTGACACATGAAGAAGCTTAAAGTTGAGATTAAATGAGATCAAGTTCAGAATGCCACTCAACCATCCACCTCAACCCCACTTCATTATTCACACCATAGCTACTTCTCACATATTGATGTAGATTGTCAGTTCATGCGTAGTAGGTGCCCAATTCCCAAATCCTCTTCATATAGAAATAAGATTAGAGACAAATCCTCTCTGATTCATCGTCCTTCCCCCAGACAAACTAAATCACAACTGACTTATGGAAAATCACGTCATCTTGATCCCCATACCACAATGGAATATATTTGGCAAGACATTCTCACTCGAGTAGAGGATCAGATAGATGACACCTTACTCACCATGATATCTGAGGTGGACCAACATGTTGTTATCAAACAAAACACCATAGAGAACCTCATGACTCGTGGCCAAAGCCATATTGTGAATCAAGTAGATGATATGGGTAAGTGTAGAAAGTTGGGGGACTAAAAAATGGAAATCAAATCCTAAATTTTATGAACCACAATTACAGTTTATAAACCATGATCATTGTATTAAAAACCGTGATAGCATTCTGTTTTTTCAAACTTGGAAAATTCCAAACATAAAAGTGCAATTGTGCTTTATAAAGCATGCTTGCACTTTATAAAAATCGTGATCACACTTTATAAAGCGCAATCGTGGGTCTTTGATACCAAAAAAAAGTAACGACTCTCATTTTTCCCACCATTTTAGAACAACGATCGCGTTTTATAAACCGTGATTGTGGTTCTTACTGTATCATAAAATCTAATCCTCAAGGCTCGATAAATATTTTTTTTTACTAAACTAGAGCTTCGAGAGGTCACTATGGTGTTTGAAAGGCCAAAAACTTCAAATTTTCTCTTCCACAGTATTGAACCATTCCAAAAAATTAAAATAATGTCAAAATAATTGTACCATCGCATAGGGTATATTGTTAGCTTTGTATAAATATTGATTTTTAAGTGATTAGAATAAGATATGAAGGAGTGTAGGATGACGGTCTAGAAGGAATACATGTGCACCAAACAGTTGCACTTCACCAAGAAAGAAGTTGCAAGCTAAGGCAAGCAAACTTGTAAGAAGCAATGTGCATGCATAGAAAACTCAAGATTCAAAAATGGAGTGGAATAGAATGCTCCTAGATTGCCATGGACCAAAAAGAGGAGTACAAATAGGGGAGTGAATGTGTAACTCCCATGTAAGAAAATATTCTTCCATAATGGAGAAGAGGAGTTACTTTCCCAAATGGGAATGTAACTCCTATGACACACTTACACATACGACAGATTCTGTAAGAGAATCTGTCATAACTAAAATGACACCTAAGTCCATGTCCACCTAAGTGAGATGACTCACATGGTGTAGGTGGAAATAACACTAAATAATTAAATAAAGTGATAAAAAAAAACCTACACCAACACCCCCCTTCATTGAAACTAGGATGGGGCAAGGTAAGTCAACAAGACAAACAAAAAATGGGTCCCGGCTATAAGATTGATGAGGTACCCATGCACAAAAGGTCTCAGTTAGTGAGGGGAAAACCCAGTGGAAAAAACATCAACTTACAAGAGATAGTAAACAAAACTCTCCTAAACTACCAAGAAGAAGGAGAGAAGAAGGAGACTATCCTACCTCCCAAGAAGATGATCCAGTCACGAGCTACCCTGTGCTGAGTGAAGAGGAGGAAGAGGATCCCTGAAGTGCCAAGGTGTTGTTCCAATCAAGGGAACAATGCTCCGTATGTGAGGTGGAAAATCCATCTGCTCCATGAAGAAGTGTAGATCTGGAAGCAATGTCAATGAAGGAAGGTGGAATGCCCTGAACTTATGAAGAAGTTTACCCAATGCCTAATGAGTCCTAAATCATAGTACCTGCTCCCTGAAGTGTCTGAAGTGGGCCAGAAGTAGGCAGAGCAAGAGAAAACTCCTTAAGATGTGGCAAGTGATATGTGGATGGTGGAGGTGGGTCCCCATCATCATGGAAATCAACTATGCTAGAAGAGATGTCCAAAGCATCAGAAATGGGCTCAGAAGTGTCCTCAAGTCCAGCTGAGTCGGATGAAGAATTTGAAGGAGGATCAAAGTGAGAGAATGAGTACAACCGAGTGTGATGGTCAGCTATACCAACTGCAACAATAGCATCATTGTGGATCTCTCTAACATAAACTGAGTCCAGAGTGAACTCAACTCACAAGCCTTGTCCAAGATGAGTGATCTGATAGACTGGAAGAAGGTTTGTTGAAAGTAAAGGGATATTTAAAACATTATTGAAAGTAACACCACTTACTTCAACTGATCCTCTTCCAAAAACCTGTGTAGTGGTGTTGTCACCAAGCTAAATAGAGAACGTGTCACATGGCTCAAGTGAATCAAACTCAATGTCGGATGATGCCATGTGATGAGTTGCACCTGAATCAATGATCCATGTAAGGGTAGGTGGCACAACTATCACTAGACCTCTTCCCTTTGGTTTCTCCTTGTTGGATTCTTTTACTTTTTATTTCTCTTGTACTTTCTCTTTTTCACCCTATTTTTCCTTAGAACTGTCATGGGATGATGAAGGTGTTTTGAGAGAATCTGGGACTCCAATATTGTGCTTCTCAAGCAGATCAAAGAGGAGAGAAATATTTTTCTTCAAACACTTTTATTCATCTTGCATGCTGTGGCAGTATCCACATTTGATTTGTTCTTTGGAATTTCGGGAGGTGGAAGAGGAGGTGAAGAGTTGTTTTGGGGTTTGTCCTTCTTTTGATGATCCATTTTCTTCTCCTTAGAAGATCTCAGTTTTTCCTTTCCAGCAATGAGAGCATGGGATTTTGTGGATTTCAAGCTACCAATTTGAATCAATTTAATTTGTTACCTGATCAAATCTATAATAAACTCATCAAGAGAGGGCATAAACTAACTTTTTCCAAGTGCTCTTTTTCTTGCATGGAAGGTGGAGACAAATACGGAGTATTCGAGACCAAGTTTGGTAAGGACAGATAAAATGAGTTGAGATTCCTTTTTTTGTATTCCACAATCTTCTAACTGCAATTTGAGTGATATGAATTTGGAGAAGAAGTCTTGAAGGGTGTCAAAATCATTGGGACTAAGGCTTATTAGGCTATTCTCAAGTTCATGTCCCCACATTTCATGTTGTTTCCCAAATTTTTTTTTGAGAGTATCCAAAACCTCTTTGGGTGTGGTGGAAGAGGAAATGTGAAAATGCAGCTCTGGAGATACACACATGGTCATGAACCCAATGGCTTCATCACACTTATCAAGCCACTTTTCTCTGTCTCTTTCATCATCAGGTTCAGCTTGCAGACCGGTGGTAATGCGTAACAATTTATTTCCTTGTAAGGTAGTGTTCATAGCATTCATCCATTCTTGATAGTTGAATGGGGTGAGCAAAGGAACACCATGATTATCCATGACAGAAAATAAATGTGCGAAAAAGGAAAGATACCCCCCAAAAAGTGGCACTTTATAACATAGTGCATTTTACAAAAATAATATTCCCATCATGTAGATTAAAGAAAAACATCTAATTTTGACTAAAGAAGTGCTAAAAAAGGAGCAACGAGTCAAAAGTTATGGCATAAAGAAATTCCCGCAACTGATTAAAAAATGCTAATTAGCCCTGCAGAACATTTAAAAAGTACCCAAAACACATCCAAAAGGTATCGTGTTTGTGCCCGTTGGAAATGACGTCAAATTTTAGTGGGGCTTTGTTTTGACTGCGAGGGGGGATTAGCCTCCTACCAATCCTGGACCTCACCCTCCATCTTCGACACTCAAAGGAAGGGCCACAAATACAAGTAAAATGCCCAGATTTTAAGATAGCCAATAATGTGAAATGTTTTAATACCTTAAAACATTTAGAAAAAGGTCTGATCTGATTTATATTACCTTCAAACACTCCGGGTGTTTAAAATCCATTCAACTTGGTTTTTGTTTGACTGAACCAAGTCAGGTGCTCAACTTGGTTTTTTAGTTTTGCTGCTGCGCTGGAAGGTGAACAACCACATGTTTCAATAGGGACAGCCACGTGTTGGAAAAGGAATGTGTAGAAAAATTTCCATGAGCAGAGACCAGTCATTAGTGGATTAAAAAACACCCAATGTGCAGACACTTGTTACTGAAAGAGATTAAAAATGTTGAGTTTTGTGCTTGTTATGCAGCAAAAAAATCCACGAGAAGGTTTTTGGCACGTGTAGACACTGCTGTAGCAAAAAAAAACCCACACAAAAGGTTTTTGGCATGTATAGACACTGCTGTAGCAAAAAAACGCCCACAAAAAAGGTTGTTGGCATGTGTAGACACTGTTGTAGCAAAAAAAATGCCCACACAGAAGGTAGAAGGCACTTGTAAACACTGCTGTAGCAAAAAAACGCCCACACAAAAGGTTGTTGGCACGTGTAGACACTATTGTAGCAAAAAAATGCCCACACAGAAGGTAGAAGGCACGTATAATACTGCTGAAGCAAAAAATGACCATACAGAAGGAATAAACAACAACCACAAGCTAGAAATGAAGGTTGTAAACATGAGTTGCAGTTGAGGCTAAAGCAGGTTGCAAGAAAAACATGTTCTCAACAATGCAAGCCACAAAAAAAATGATTTTATCAATAAGGCAGTGAGTATTTTCGACAACATGGAGAGCTTGGACAGAGATGGTCTTGAGAGGCTCTTCCAACCATAAAAAACTCGAAACTGGCACCTCAAACCTGCAAGATTTCGAACCTGAACACAGCGACAACTAGCAAGAAGCATGCAAAACAAACCACTGATAGTGAACCTTGCACAAGAAACTACATGGTGTAGCAACAATGGCGAGCAACGTGATTCCAATCCCCAAGCTTTGATACCATGAAGGAGTGTAGGATAAGGGTCTAGAAGGAATACACGTGCACCAAACAACTGCACTTCACCAAGAAAGGAGTTACAAGATAAGGCAAAAAAACTTGTAAGAAGCAATGTGCATGCATAGAAAACTCAAGATTCAAAAATGGAGTGGAATAGAATGCTCTTCGATTGCCATGGACCAAAAAGAGGAGTACAAGTAGCGGAGTGAATGTGTAACTCCCATGTAAGAAAAGATTCCTCCATAATGGGGAAGAGGAGTTACTTTCCCAAATGAGAATGTAGCTCCTATGACACACTTACACATATGACAGATTCTTTAAAAGAATCTGTCATTACTAAAATGTCACCTAAGTCCATGTCCACCTAAGTGAGATGACTCACATGGTGTAGGTGGAAATAACACTAAATAATTAAATAAAGTGATCAAAAAACACCTACACCAACAAGATAAATATCATTTTACAATTTTTTGCTAACAGTAGGCCTTTAAGAAACTTATTCCTATTAATATTCATGTTTATGTTTAAGACTATAACTTTAGATTTCACTTGTGAGAATGTGATAAAACCTATACAATCCCAAGCATGGAAAAATTATATACATGTTTAAAACAAAGTATCTGATTTCAATATCTTTTGATGTAGTTATGGCGGGAAAATGGAAAGTGCTTCGTTTTCTAAATTTTTGGGACCACTTTCACGGAAAACATCATAAAACAAAATATATTGCTCAAAAAAATATAAAATAAAATCCATCCCAAGGTAGATGGCGTTATCTAACTATTCAGGAAAGGGAAAAAAAATTTGGTCATCCAAATCATGGGAAACGAGCTACAATCTTCTAGGTGTTTGAAAACAAAATACAACAAGTCATATAATTTAGAGTTTTTAATATAGATAAACTTGTCTATTTTTAATTTTTTTTAGTAGTTTAGAAACTAGATTCGGGATGCTACAATTCATATTGATATAATGTTTTCCACTTTTTAGTGTGCATATTGCTAATAATCCCTACAAGTTGATATTTTCCTATTTTTTGCAATATGACGTCCACTTATGACCCATTTTTGGTCCCCCAACTTGCTGCACTTACCCATATTATTACTGGTACTCAATAATCATTCAATTATCGTGGCTAGATATCTCCCTTATAATACCTCGACAATATGTTTCTTTGGCTTGGGCTCTCACCCCCTTGGGTTTTACACACATCTCCAAAAATCTTATCCTTGTTTAGCCTCTCCGCCCCACTTGGGTTTATCATCAGCTCTCTTTTTCCTTGACATCTCCTACCGTTGGAATGTCACGGTCTTGATTCTACATATTTTTTCTTTGATTCACCCTAGAATTTCTTAGTGGATTGCCATGGTATTGTGTATCCTCTCTTAGGTCCTTGACCTCGCATGAATTTATCTTCCTTCCCACCAAATTTATTTCCTAAATATCATTATCGTTGTTCCTAATTATAATGATTATTACCATATGCATGCATGAGAAAATAAAGGAAAATGATAAGAAAAGCATCAACATCAACAAATACCACCATCATCAAAATCATCTCACACATACATGCATGTGCACATGCACATGCACATGCTTACGCACACATACACGCACACGCACACACACACACACATGTACAAACACACGCACACTCACCCACACATGCATGCACATGTACATGCACACGTGCACGTGCACCCACACACACACGTGCACGTGCACCCACACACACACGTGCACACACACATGCACACATGCACATGCACACGCACATGCACACACACACATACACATGCACACACACACGCACATGCACATGAACACACATATATTATGCATCGAAAAAAATACATCAACCACATCTATGTCCTCTACACTGGTCCAAATGGGCCATTGATTAGAATTCCATGTGTAGGGATCCCCTATGACACTATTTGGATGTACTGGCGTAACAACTAATATGTCAGAATTTCTCTCACTATCGGCCTTTACACTCATTGAACTAATCTCAAGGAATCGATTGCTATGAAAAATTGAATCCCTATGGACCTATTCATTGAAAATCTCTCATATATCCATGGTGTCAAGGAAACCATAGTCCTCTGTTCTCTCCGTTAGGCCCTGTATAAATTTTGCACTAGTTGTACCCATATAGTGGTCCCCTAAATGAATAATGTACCCTTCTCAACCACATCTATGCAGAAGGCCATCAGATATAATGGAATGGTCATATCTTCCTTGTGAATGTGTGCCATGGTAATGCCCAGAACCACATTTTGGATAGCCAGAATCCCTTCCTCAAATACCATGATGTGCTGAACATTGAGAATCCCCTTATCATATGTATCACTTCCTATGGCACATGTGGCCAAGGATCTCCTCTCTATAATATCAGAGGTAATATTGCAATACATGTGATCCCCCTCAATATTTAAGCCCAATATCCCATGCACATCCTGAAAAGTCATAGTCATCTCAATTATCTCGCCTACCCACCACCAAAAGGTGTTGGCCTAAGGATCCCACATGGTCAAGAACATATTTGGTAAATCTAATCTCAATGATATCCTTGGCATCTAAATGATGCCCCCAAAGCCCCATCTATGTAGTTGTGCTACCTATGCATATGTCAATTTGGAAATCAATCCATTCAGCTATGCCACATCAACCACCTGCCATAGGCGGATCCTCTAATATCCATGCATTCAAAAATCAATAAAATCCAAGCATTACATTCTTGAAAAATCAATTTAATATCTCAAATTATAAAAATTCACATGTTTTTCTAATATTCCTTATGCCATCATCCCTTTGATTTATGCCATCATCCCATGTCAATATTATTGATAGTCCCCGATGCCATTGGCCTTGCTATTCCAAGGGGCTAATGGTGTCAAGATTCGTAGGACTACGATTTTCAAAAAGAAAAAAGAAAAATAATACAAAATGACAAAGCTAAAATGAAAAAGATAGAGATGCATACCTGATGTCCATGAAGAGTGTAGTAGAAATGCGTCAAAGGACTAGACAAAAGTGTGGAACGAAAAAAATATGGAGGAGTGTGGAAACTAAAGATGAACAATAAAAAAAGAAAAAGTGATGAGAGTGAACCAAGGGTGGAATGCATGTGTAGATTCTACGGTGTATAATGTACCTGCATGGTTGGTAAAGCATGTACTATTGTGAAGTGATGTTGTTGAAAATGATGTTGTTGTTGCCTCCAATTTGACTACTTGTTTCTCATATGGTCAGACCTGCAAGGAGAGAATGATCAAGTAGTCAAATATGTATGTATGTATGTGTAAAAATGCAATGTAAAAGACACATGTATATTTAAAATACTCAAATGTAAATGAAACATGTGCACCCGATCCATGTTGAGAAGGAGAGTGTATAAGGATATCCTGTGCTACACATTTTTTGAGCGATCTCACGCCACCCTGACTGAAGAAGTGTAGGGAGGAAATTCTTTGTGTCTTCCAAGCTCTTTCTAAAAGTAGCGAGCTAAAAATATGTGTATAAAATGTAATAGAATGTGTGCATGGAAATAATATAATCCCCTCCTATTCTTGTGTGATGCAGATGAACTAACCATGTCTCTTTTGATGGAGCTAAGTGAATGCAAATGATCTCAAAATTACTTTGATGAATGTAACCCTAGGTGGATGATAGTAGTGATTAATGCTTGGTCCCTCATTATGGTCATATAACTTTATATTTATAGGGTTCTCTTGATATAATTTCATAATTTACCCCAAAATGGATGACCACCAAAAAATTAAGAAGCTAAAAAAGATAGAAAGTTCTCTAAAAGTGGCAGGAAAGTTAAAAAACGATGGAGGCACCCTTGGTGGGACCAGGGCACCCATGAGAACCCTAGTACTATGAGGTCAGGACTACAAAACCTTCTAAATAATATTATGAGACCGGGACTAAATAGTCTCTAAACTGTATGATTTTATAACTACACATTTCGATCTTTATAATCGTTAACAAGTTTTTACTAGATTGAATTATGCCATCGTATGTATAGTTAGGCAATTGTGACTATCATTGTTATAGATACAATAATTTATTATAAAAACACAAAAATTCAAAATAATTTGAGTGTGAGAATATCCACATGGAAATCTCCCCATTTCAATGACTATTAATAACATGGTATAGTGACGAGGCGATGCTAAATACATTTCCAAAATGAAAATGGTTCCATCTAATTACAAATTTTGATTGGGTTGCCATGGACAATTTTCCTTAACCAATATATTTGTAAAAAAAAAACGTATTTCATAGTACTTCAAATATTTTCCTCTTTGTGCATCCTTTATGTCTCTAACTTCTAGCATAGCAAAATAAATTAGTCTTACATGTAGTGAATGACACATGTTTATCTTACTTTACTTCCCATTATATTACAAATACATTTTCTATCTACAAAATATGTTTAGTATTTTTTGTTTTGCAATGTACCATGTCCTTAATTCCATGCCTTAAATTCCCCACCACTTACAATGTTTCTCTAATGTTCCTTCAAAAAAAAATTCTTCATAAAAAGTGGACCACTACTGTTGTTCCACATTCCTTTCAATAATTTTCATCTACTTTTATATTCCTTAATTGAGAAAGCCACATTTTCTCTTAGATAAATCCTCCCACCTTGTACCCATAATCCCCCTTGTAAACAAAACAAAAAATTTCCCTCAACAATATTATTCACCACTATAATCTCCAAGATAAACATTCTTCTTTGAATATTCAATCATTCAAGGAAGTAAAAGGATAGGTATTTCATTCCTCGTTATGAGGATACAAATAGAATCATCTTCAACTTCAATTCAAACATCCCCTCCATTATTATTGCTCACTCTAACAGGTGTTGTAGATTTCACCACTTTTGGGTCTACTATTCACATGTTATTTTGTATACCTATAAAGGATATGAAACCACTTGATGAACATGCACTCTCATGTTTTGAACAATCATTACAAGGCATAAGGTACATTTTAATACATGAAATGAGCTTTATAGGACCAAATTTGATGTCCCTTATAGATCAACACCTAAGGGAGGGGTTCCTCAAAAAGAAGAATGAGTCATTCTCTAGGTGTTCCATCATTCTGATTGGTGACTTGGGTCAACTTCCTCCATTCAAAAACATATCCATGTATGGAGGAAATTCTTATGGATTAGCACTTTGGTGAAGCTTATCTGTATCAGTGACCCTCAACTCAATTTTCTGTTAACAATGTTAAAATCCTTCACAAATCAAGTTTCATAGCCTCTTTTTCGACATATGAAATGCATATGAAAATCTTGAGGTTTGGGAACTTATAATGTCGAAAACCTATATGCCTCTTTGTCTCTTCCAGAAAAAAAATATTTCCATTCCTCTAAACACTTGTTTGCAATAAATACTTTAGTTGACCTACATAACTTACAAATGTTACAATATTTAAATGTACCTATTACTCATGTAAATACATAAAACACCTGACATAATGGAACAAGACAGGTTGATGATGATAAATTAAAAAAAAAAACTCCTTCTCTGCAACAACCAAAAGGTCATTCTAACTTCCAATGTCTTGGTTGAAGTTGGTCTTGTTAATGGTGCAATTGGAATTTTACACTCAATTTTATTTTTTGTCATGTCAAAACCACCATTGCATTCTAGTGTCTCTCTCTATTTCATTTAGATAAGGAAATGCACATATGGTTGAATGAATCTATAGATAGATTTCTAGTAATGATTATATCATCCACATATAAACGAACAATCAAAATTTTATCTTGCTCATTGATCTTGATGAATAAGGTAGGCTCACTGTTGCTCCTACTGAAACCATTATGTATCAAATAAGAATCAATCATATTATACCATACTCTAGGTCCTTGCTTGAGACCATAGAGCGCTTTTCTCAACTTGTATACATTTCCTTCATGAACTTTAATCTCATAACCTTTTGGCTGATTCACATAAACTTATTTTTCAAGAAAACCATTCAAGAATACTTATTTTACATCCATATGATAAAGAGACCATTTATTTTGAGCTGTAATTTCTAAAACCATTCTTACCACGTCCAAATTTTCTATAGGTGTAAACATCTCTTGTAATCTACTCCATATTGTTGTGAAAACCCTCTTGCAAACAGCCTTAATTTATATTTTTGTACTTTACCATCAATAGTATATTTGGTCTTGTAGACCCACTTTACACCTATCATGTCCTTTCCTTCTAGAAGATTTACCAATTCCCATGTCTGATTCTTCTCTATGGCATCTTTCTCATCACACATAACTTGAACCCAAACTTCATTGTTTCTAGCCTATTCAAAATATAATGGATCTGCAACTTGAGAAAATAATGCAAAAAATTGAAAAAGCGTTGTATCAACATCATAAATCTCACTAAGACTCCTTGTTTTCCACTGCAAAGGGCTATCAGATGATATAGTTTTTTGTACTAAAGGAGTTTCTTCTGGTGTTCTTCATGGTGTCTATTGCATGGTTGAAGAGGAATAAAATCTTGGAGACCTCCTAGATGTAGATGGAGGTGTAGCTTGTGCTAAAATTTGTGGTGCATGTCTAAGATTCAAAGAAGATACAATACCTTGTCACTCTATAATTTCAGTTTCCATATCATCATGAGGAATAAATGCTACTATACTGAATGTTTTCTCAATACTTCCATTCCATTCCTCATTTTCAAAAAACTGTACATCTATATTGATTATGAACTTTCTGGTAACTGGATTAAATAACTTATAAGGTTTTGTATTCTCTGAATATCTAACAAATATGAACTTTTCTCTTTTATTGGCTAACTTATTTCTTAGCTTATCAGGAACATGTGTGTATGCCACACAACTAAAGATTCTAAAATAAGAAACATTGTGTTTCCTATTAGTCGAAGCTTGGTGAGGAACCATATTTCGAACAATTTTCGTTTGACACCTATTTATGATGTAAACTTCAGTTTCTATTGCTTATTTCCAATACTCATCTGAAAGATGATACACCTTCATCATACTTATCGCCATCTCCATGATGGTTATCTACTACACCATTCTGTTGTGGTGTATATCTGGTAGTAAATTTCTTATGTATACCATGATATTTTAAAAAAATCAGAAAATCATTGGAAACATACTCACCTCCTCTATTTGTCCTCAGAATTTTGATGTAATACCCACTTTGTTTTTCCGCTAAGGTATTGAAATACTAAAATATATCAAAATAATATGATTTTTTTCTCAAACATTACACCCATGTCTTCCTTTTATAGTCATCACTAAATGTCATAAAAATTGAGCAACCTCTAATAGAATTTGTTTACATCGATCCACAAAAATCTGAGTGAACAATTTCAAGTGGTGCACTTGCTCTTGTTATTTTACCAACTGGGAAGGATTATATGTGTTGCTTCCCCAAAATACAACCTTCACAAACTCTCTCTAGTTTCTGAATTAAAGGAAAACATTTTACCATATTTTTTCTATGTAAAAAAATCAAACCTCCAAAATTTAAATGACCAAACCTGAGATGTCATAGCCACGATTCATCTTTTTTAATTGACTGAAAAGTTGATTCAATTTATTTAGCTCTGGACTGATTTGTAGTATGACCTCCGGATGTGGCTTGTCTAATATTCAATGGAAACACTATGTTGCTTGTCATCTTCACTTTAGCAACTAGATGAGTACTTGGAGATTTATCCATGATCACACATTCATTGTCTTCAATGTAAATTTTTTATCCTTTTTATACCAATTGACCAATGCTCATAGCATTATTCTTCAAACCTGTAACATAATAAACATCCTACATCATATGTTTCTCCCTCTTTTTATTTCCAAGGGTAACCTCTATCTTTACTCACTTATCCAAATTATAAAATAATTTTAAGGTACCTGACATGTGATTATTGCAACCAGAATCTAAATACAACACATCGCTAGGACTCTTTTGTGATATATTACACTCAATAGGCGATGCTTCGGAAATCTTTGTGCATGAAAAAAAATCAGAGCTTGGAGTAGAGCTTCCAACCTGATTTTTATTTTTTTTGTTCTAATCATACTCATTTTTCTTGCAATAGTGACACTGCACATGCAACTTATCCTGTCTCTAAACTGAAAAATGATTTTGATTTTTCTCTTGACTATTTCCTCTTCCACTCGAGTTTGATGGACCATTGTTGCATCCTTTAGATGAAATTCTTCCTTTGCCTCTAAGGCTGAAACTTCCTCTTTCTCTTCCATGATTTCCTGATACCTGTGATGAAAAATCTTGATCTACAATTGCATGTGATCTATTTAACCTGTGTTCATGATTTATTAGTGATGCATACAACTCATCGATTAAAAACTAAATTAGATCCTTATTTTCTTCAATAACAACTACCAAAGGATCAAATATTTCAGGAAAAATTGTAAGAAACTTTTTAATAATCCTTCTCTCTCTAATAGTTTCACCATGAGATTTAATTTGATTGACTAAAACAACTACAAAAGTAAAGAATGATTCTACGGAATCTGAATCTTTCATTGACATATTTTCAAAATCTCTTCGAAGTAATTGTAGCTTTGCAGTTTTTACTTTCTCTTTACCTTGATACATAACTTGGAGAGTTTCCCATGTAATTTGTGCTTTATTGGCTATTTCCACACTACGTAGGATGCTCTCATGCATGGCTTGATGAATAAAGAAAATATATTTTCCGTATTTATTTATTAATTCCTTCAAGGTGTCTTTCTCTACATGTGAGAGTGTGTTATATGATGTTGCATCTATAGGATCTGTGTACCCATTCTCTATGATTTCCCACACATCTTGGGATCTGGATAGATCCTTCATGGTTAATGACCAATACTCATCATTCTTTCCTATAAATTGTAGTGTCTACATATTAGATATAGAATCCATCACATGTTGTCAATTAGAAACTTGCTGACAAAATCCATGCTCTAATACCAATTTGTAAAAATTAGGAAAATATAATATTGAAACACATAAATAAAATAAGAAATATTGCAAATAAATAGATTATTTCAAACTCAAATCAACACTTCTGTGCATATATATCTTTTCCCATGTCAGATCTTCAACTCTATAAAATATGTGTGTATATGTGTAAAAACACTTACAATTACTGTGGGAAGAAAATAGATCAGAAGAAGAATGGAGAGTAAATAGCTCTCAACACCTTATGTTATTATGAAGAAGCACATACATTTTATAGGAGAAACAATAAACAATATTCGCCTAAACTGAAGGAGGAAGATATGGATGTAGGTGAGAGAATAATGGAATACAACAAGGAAGAGAGAAATAAGGGATAATATAAAAAAAACACACCTAAAATATAATCTATGCTACGTATGATAACATTCCCCCCCTTATTACATTATTCTTGCAAAAGTGACCCCTGAAAAGTTCAAATTTCACTTTTCCAAGAGATTTTGTGAGAATGTCGGTAACTTGTGCTTCTGTAGGACAGTACTAGAGCTGAATGTGATAGTTCAAGATGCACTCTCAAATGAAATGACAATCAATCTCAACATGTTTTGTTCGTTCATGAAAAATAGGATTATGCACGAGCTTCAAGACACTTTGATTATCGCGATAGAGAATATGTGAATGTTTTTTAGGAATTCTCATATCATCTAAAATACGACGTAACCATATCACTTCTCACACAACTCCTCGTGCGGCACGATATTCTGCCTTTGTGGATGAGATAGAAATAATATTCTACTTCTTGCTTATACACGAGATGGGTCCAGATCTGAGATGAAATATGTATCCTGTAGTTGACTTCGTGTCATCAACAGATTCAGAATGGTCTAAGTCGACGTATCCCTGTAAAAATAATTGATCATTCTTCTTATATTTCAGACCATAATCAAATGTTCCTCGGACATATCTCAATACATGCTTTGCTGTTGTCCAGTGACATTACTTTGGCTCCTGTATGAACCTAGAAAGATAGCTGATGGAAAAGCATAGATCTGGTCTGGTATATGTCAAGTAGATGAGCCCTCCAATAATTTGCTTGTAGAGTGTAGCATCTACTTGAGGTGAGTCTTGGAATCTTGAAAGTTGCAAGCCTTTTTCCATGGGAGTGGATATAAGTTTACAATCAGACATTCTATACTTTTCCATGAGTGTCTTGGCATACTTTATCTCAGAGAAAAATATGTGATGCTCCTTTTTCCATATTTCCAAGCTAAGAGAGTAATGTAGTAGCCCCAAATCTGTCATGTTGAAGGTTCTTTTGAGATCATTCTTCATAATATCAACCTAATCTTCTGAACTGCCAATGATCACAAGATCATCTACATATAAAACAAGAATGACAATTTCTTTGCCTACCTTATTTATATATAAATTTAAATCTGAGGGGCTACAAGTGAACCCATGCTGCAAAAGGTGATCATCGATCTTAATATACCATGCCCGTGGAGCTTGTTTCAGTCCATATAGTGATTTGATGAGATGACATACCTTCTTAGGATGTTCTTCATCAATAAATCCTTTAGGTTGAGTCATGTACACTTCTTCTTTCAGATCACCATTTAGGAAATCACTATTGACATCCATCTATTTAAGTCTCCATCCTTTTTGTGCTACTAGTGCGCAAACAACTCTGATGGTCTTGATCTTCACAGTGAGTGCAAAGGTTTCTTCATAGTTGATGCCCTCTTTCTAAGCATATCCTTTTGCTACAAGACGTGCTTTATGTTTTTCGATGGATCCATCTACCTTATATTTTGTCTTGAAAACCCATTTTAAGCCTATGGTTTTCTTTCCTATAGGCACATCAACAAGTTCCCATGTCTGATTTTTCATAAGTGAGCCATATTTTGTATCCATGGCTTCCTTCCACTGATTTTGATTGAGTGCTTCACAATTTTTTTTTGGCTCAGAGCTATTAATTAGTAAAATCATGAGTGAAAATTTTACCTCATTTCTTGTTTGACTCCTTGTTTTGACTCCAGATGATGTATCTGGGAGTTTTTGCAAATGTGAGTCCTTGATGGTGCTTTGTACCCACTTCGAACAAGAAATTGGCTGCTTTTGAGAAGAAATCTGACGTTGCCATGTGGATTGATGTGGAGTCACATTATCCAGTTCTCCAAGGTCAACAAATAGCTCTCCTAGAAACATTTTTTATCTTAGAGTAATCTCCTCTAGCTAATCATCTGATTCAGAGACTAGTCAGTGAGAGGTGGTAGGAAGTGGATCTTTTGTTGATACTATTGAGTCAAAGGATGAATCATCACAAACCATGTCCCAACTCTTGTATATTTTCTTTGTCTCAGGATCCATGAGACGATATGCCTTCGAGGTAGTGTTGTAGCCAAGAAGGATACACGGGAGTGTCTTTGGCTCTACATTCTTTCTCTTCTGAGCTGGGACATGCATGTATGTTGTGCAACCAAATACACGCAAATGAAAAATGGATGGCTTTCTAGCAGTCCATACCTCTTCTGGCGTTTTATTTTGTAGAATCTTTATCGATGCTTTGTTGAGAAGATATATAACTATCTGTACTACTTCAGCCCAATAGCATTCTTCTAGCTTTGTAGTTGTTAGCATGCAGCGAGCCATCTCCATCACTATGTGATTATGAAACTCAACAATGCCATTCTGTTGGGGTGTGTAGGGATCAATCAAGTGCTTCTTAATGCTTTGTTGGTTCAGGAATGCCAAGAACTTATTTGATGTGAATTCCCCTCCTCGATCTGAGTGAAATAGAATAAGAGGTTGGTTGGTCTCTTTCACAACACGATGATAGAAGTTCTGGAAATGTTGAAGAGCCTCACTTTTCTTCTTCAGGAAAAACACCCACATCTTGTGGGAGTGGTAATCCATGAATAGTTGAAAGTACTTATATCCTGAAAATGAAGTAGGTAGAGGGCCATTCAGATCGGTATGAACTACCTCTAGACGCTTCTTGGCATGGAAAGTGCTTGTCTGAAATGAATCCCTGTGTTGTTTTCCTGTAAGACAGCCAGGGAAAATAGGAAAGGAACTGGACAATTTTGGTAGTCCATGGACCATTGCTTTTGAACTCATCTAGTGCAATGAACTAACTAACAATTGTCCATATCTAAAATGCCAGAGTGCATTAGATTGAATTGTTGATGCAGATAAAGCAATTGTAGAAGATGAAATAGTATCTAAAGCAAATAACTTATCTTTGAGAAATGCTCTAGCAATAATTGTACCTTGTCACGAGATCAAACATGATTTGATGCCATTTTGACAAAGAAATTCTACCTTTAGATGAATATTCAATAGCTGAGTTACTGACAGAAGGTTGCTAGTCAAGCCAGGAACATATAGTACCTTTGTAAGTGTACATTTTTGTGGTCCTAGAGGAATGGTAACATTTCAAATTCCTTTTGCAATGTACTCTTTGTCATCAGCTATCCGAACCTGATCTCCAGTGGGTTCTTCATTGAGGGAATCAAATAGCTCCTTGTCACCTGACATGTTCTTACTTGGCACCTGAGTCTATCAGCCAGACTCTCTTTGTGGTTGGTGAATTCTGAGAAACAAGTACAAGATTCTTACCAAAATCTTCTCCTTCTGATGTCTCTTCATCAAACTCGTTATCTTATTGAGCTGTGAGATGCCTCTTTTGCTTTCGCCAGTGGGGACATCATTTGGAATTTTGAAAATATTTGTTCCCTGATGTGCTTGTTTGACTTGAAAACCCTTGTTTCAAGCTATTGTACCAGCAGTGATCAGTGTCGCGAGTGTTGGTTTTGCAAATTTGACACCACCTCTTTGACTTTTGATCTTTCTGTTGTTGTTTTGGTTGTACTTGATTTGTCTTCTCTGGGGGACCCTTCCGATTCTTCTGGAAATGGTGTGGATTTGAGAACAGAGATTTAGCCTGAGACTCTTCTTAGGATGAATTGATGGCCTCTTCCTTCTACAACAAATTCACAAGTTCTTCGAATTCCACTGTTTATTTAGAGACATTCAGTGTTGTAACGAACACTCAAAATTGTGAAGGTAGTGCTCTCAGGGTGATTGGCATGAGAAGTTTGTCATCCACCATTTCACCGAGTGCTAATAACTCGGATCGCAACTTAGCCACGTGAATTAGGAATTCCTCAACTTTCTCATTTGAACCAATAGAGAGGGTGTGTAGCTTTGATTGAAGATGGAGGATCTTAGTCTGATTTTTGGCTTCATAAATTGTTGCCAGCTTGTCCCAAGCCTCCTTTAGTTTCTCGACATTCTGAACATGGGTTTGCACATCATCTGATCAGCTGATCGAGGCTTTGGAAATAGCAATCTCATAACCATAATCCTTAAAATTTAAGGATTGTTCACATCGAGGCTTTGGTTCATTACTTTAATAATTTGTCAGGAGCAGTGGGAATGGGCACAGATCCAGTCACGATGCCCCATAATCCTTCAAACTGAAGGATTGTTTGCATCTTGGTTTTACAGACCACAAAATTAGGCCCTTTAAGCAACTCAGCATCGAAGAGGAGCAACTTTGGAGAAAACATTTTTTTATATAAAATAATAATAAAAAAACTTCTTTTTTAATTTATTTCAAGAGATATTACAATAATGACTCATTGTTGTATAGTACTAGCTCATAGATGCTCTCGATACTCGCGTACTGAGATGACGACGATGCTTGGTGTGGTGTTCTTCTTCGTCTTCACTGTCGGCATCATACCCTGCATCTAATTCTTCCTAAACTCTCTTTGCTTGGCAGCTGACGTCGAAAAGGAAATATTCAATAAGTCCTCCTCGAACTAGCTCGTCGAAGGCTAGATTTCCAGTGTTTCGAAGCTCGTTGAGTAGTGCAAAGTATAACCCAAAGCTCTCAAAAGATTCTTCATGGTGTTCTCTATCTTGCAAGTTGATGTTCCGGCTTTCGGCAGTGGCGATTGTGTTATTCACGCTATCAATCAAGTTATCTACACTCGACATTCGGTGTAATGTTTGTAGTATCTCCAAGTTTCTTCTCCTCGTGCCATTCTACCTCTTCACGCAGGTAGCTGGTTTGTTCCTCCACGCAGCAACAAGTGACACACTCCAAACTTTATGTTATTTGCATGCAGGTCTTCATGTAATTACATGCAGGCCACTCCTCTACAATTCTTCCACTTCGCAAGATCTTTTAATAGCAAGGCAAAGTGTGTGCTCAACACTAAACACCATGCAACATGTAGCACTAAACTTCACTTTATTTGCTCCTTCACACAGATTTCCCTCTTATGTAGTTTTCACGCAAGCAACAAAAGAGAACCCAGAGTGGTGGATGGAAGGAGTGAAGTGGTGGTAGGGGGCATGCAATGACATGCGTGGAAGATTTAGAACAACAGTAGAAGACAAACTAAAGGAGGTTCACCTTTCCATGAAAAAAAATGATAAGTGCACAGGAAGGTTTCCACGTAGTTCAGATTAGAAATTCCATGCAAAAAATCAACACCAAACTCCACGCATTGATTTGCCTCCTCACGTAGCTGAAAAAACTAAACACATCATTGTAAATTCAGACTCCAAGGTGTTGATTTCCACGCATAACAGAAAGAACAAAAAATTCAACGCTTTTCCTTTCTTTTTTGTCCACGGTTTTTTTATTTAGCTTTCCACGCACTACTCTTAATATTCCACGTGAGCCATCTGTAGGTGAAGATATTCAAGTCTTTCTCTTTATCCAACAAACAAATCTCAACAATTTCGACGCTCCAGAACTAGATGCTCAACCTCCTATGTGTTGCAGATCAGGTCTCTCCTTTCCAACGCACAGGCAGAGATCAAATTTTCTCTGATACCAAAATGTGGGAAGCAAATAGATCACAAGAATAATGGAGAGTAAATAGCTCTCAACACCTTATGTTATTATGAAGAAGCACATACATTTTATAGGAGAAACAATAAACAATATTCCCCTAAATTGAAGGAGTAGGATATAGATGTAGGTGAGAGAATAATGGAATACAACAAGGAAGAGAGAAATAAGAGATAATATAAAAACAAACACACCTAAAATATAAGCTATGCTACGTATGCTAACAATTACCTCTAATATAAAGATGAGTTTTTTCTAACAATAAAACACTCAACTCTTAAAAATAGAAGATCAACTAAAAATAACACATGTTTTTGTGCAATACAAAGCTTTTGACTTATTTGATTTATTAGTTTTTCCTAAAATTAGGAACATCTATTTAAAATAATATATGCATGAAAATGAACTTTATTTTTAATTTTCCGGAAAATAGCAATCAAGGCATGTGGGAGAAATTATCTATTTCCAACAAAAACTAAGAATAAACTATACATTCTTAGTTGAGTGAATGGTTTATTAAGATGATATTTTAATTTTTATTAAATTAAAAATAATTAACATATTTTTCATTATTTGAATGGTTTGGAATTCCAACTTAAGTGACAATATAAAATTAATTACAGGGGAGGCATGGCTACCCTTCAGTCACGTCTCTATGACGACGGTGTGCAGATTCCGGCTTCTTGTCATAATGTCAGTGCTGTAATTTTGGATTTATATATTTGGACCTCTCGAGGGACCCACCACATCACTGGTTCAACCGAATTCAACATGCTTCGACTCATTTTACCTTAACCAGTTGGATGAATTCGAAACGCAAATAAATCCTTACAATAAAACAATCTTTAACTCTCGAGATGATATTTCGCAGAAATTAGGTGTTGCATCTAAATAGTGCACTATGCTTGGCATTCACTTGGTTGTAACAAATGTGGTTTGTTGAGACGCAAGTGGGAAATAGGAGAATATGTAGGAAGAGGCATGCTACTCTTTTTGACCTTCCACTATGGATCCAGAGACAACACAACTCATCTCTTCTTCATTGGATAGATTCAGAAATTTTTATTCAAGCTACTTTCTATCCATTGCTTATGATGATCCTTCTGAGTCAAAGGATTCCAATTACTGCAATGAGATGAAAAGGCTGCATCAAGTTAATAATAGTGTTCTCTCCCCCTTTGATGTTTTGTGGGTTTTGGAAGTGCAATACAAGAATATACCCATTCTTTCCAAAGTTATTTGGGGTATCCCCTATACAGACGCATTTCCCGGGTGGTTTTCTGAATCCTCATTCAGGGTCGACATGATTAATGTTGAAGAAGAGTACAGTGTTAAAGGTGGGTTGCCAACAACAATGTCATGGAAAAAGTGTTGAAGGATGGTAGTTTTTGGGAGCACTTTGTGGACCATATTATGTTGAGATGGATTGTGATAAAGAGGAGAACATGGCAGGCTGCTAATATTTCAAGTTGAGTTGGATTGCGATGAACAAATCATGACATATTGCCTTACAAGTTTGTTTACTAAGAGTTGTTAAGTTTGTGTTCTACAACTGTTAACAGCTGTATAAAAAATTTGTTGTTTTCACGCCGATCAAAGTTTCCTTCTTCATCGTCTTATTCTCCGGTGGAGGGGATTTTATACTGTCCTGCAAAGTGCATTAAAAATTATCATTTCATTTCCCCCTTAATGCTAGCTACAACGCAATGTTCCCAAACCAAAATTTTAATGAGAATTATAGAATAGGAATAGACAAATGCAATGTTCCCACGAGATTGGAAGGTGTGCCATATATTTTGAGCTTCTATCACTGAACTGATGCTCACGCCCGTCAGAATCCACCTCTGTAACAACCATATTACTTACTTATTCTTTGTATCAATCCAAATATTGAATGGAATATATAGACAAACAAATAGTTTTATTACGTACTATTTTGTCAAGGCAAAGGTAAAGTACGATGGAGGAATACGTAAATGACATAACCACATCAATGATGGAATGCCACTAGAGTTAGTCAAAAGTTCGGTATTTGAGAGAGGAGCAATTGCAGCACCCCAAACATTATCCGACCTCACAATTTCCCTGCACAATCATTCATAGGTAAGTAGGATGTAATTACTTCATTAATTTTTTTGCTTCCTAATTATTCAGCAACAATTAATTGTTACAACTCACATCATGTTGTTGGATGTATAAATTGTATAGCCAACTGCAGTTCCGCAGATATTGGCATACTGAGCGTAACTGCAAATACACACCTATAAACCATCTAAAAAAAGTGTAGTATCTGAATATCCATGTACGTGTGATTTCACTTTCCGGTGACCGAATCGGGAGATCGATAACAATCAATGAGGTGTAATATGTTACACAGAAAAAGGCGATCATGGCGGCAAGTCTGACTATCACCGATTCACCACTATGATAATATGCGCACTTGTCATCGATAATGTACCAAACCACTAATTAATTAATTAAAACTATTGAAACGTGTAAAGTGCAATGCAAAGTGCAATGCAAACCAAACCACTAATTAATTAATTAAAACTATTGAAACGTTTGTGGGTTTTGATTTTTGATATTTACTTACCTTTTCGTTTGGTAAGACCATCATCGTCAAAGTTCTTGAGAGTGGAGAGTTTCACCAAAATAAAAAGTATAAATCAGTAAACAAATATGGTTTTTTGTTTTGTTCAAATATCTACAATGCATTTTCCAATTATTTTCTTCCAAAGATAACAAAAGGAGATTTTAGGTCGCAGGGGAGGAAATCATGGCAACATCTCATTCTATGATTCTATTACTCGAGAAATTACCTCACCAGATAGAGGAATATCCTCGCATGTTGCAGAAAAATCTATCATCACTGTACTTCTTATAGCCTACCAATACCTTGCAAACAACTATTTTCAAATCTTGTTCATTTGAGGAGGCATACTGGCTGTTCTATTTTCCTGCTCACCCATCTTCTGTCAACTAGCAGCTAGATAATTTAGGTTTTTGCATGCTTCCAAGTTATCAAACTCTACTTCCATACAAACACCACCTTCTCCAGTTAAAGCGCCTCGAGTCTTATTAGAACTTTCATGGAAAACCAACATTATAAATTTGTATATTATTTCATTGATATTACCTGTTACAAATGAATTTCAAAAACTGAGAAAATTAAATACATAGGGTCAACTTAAAAAAATAGTTTAAACATAATTTATTACATGTAATGAGAATACAAAGATGAAAAAGGTCTCTCTTTTGTGTTACTAGGCAACAAAATAATTTTGGGCCCAGTAAATTTATGGTTCTTAAAACATGAAAAAGTTATGAGTTTTTCCTTCAAACACGGTTCTCCTTGAAGCGTTGTTTCTCCATGTGCTTAATAGTGCCTCTTTATATTTATTTTGGCTGATTTTTTTCTCCCTTGTGGCTGATCCATGTTGCCTTTGTGGATTATTTTTGTGCCTATGTGGCATTTGTTGTAATGTCCTTTGGGATTCGTTCTTCTTCTTGGGCTGTGTCCTCTTCTGGCCACCAGTTTACTATGTAACACTTTGTATTATTATTTTTTATAATATAAAGGTGGTTCCAATAGTAAAACTCGGTTCTCTTATTTTTTCGTAGTGAATATTACCAATCTTATTAATTACTAAGCTTGAAATGATTCAGTTTTAAAAAAACATATTTGGTCTATAATATTTAATTATGTGCTTTATAATATATGCACATTACATCTCATATGTACATCATAAGGATTCCATTTTATTTAAAGTATGATACAAATCACTTTTATATGTTTGACTCCTTTTTATTTGATCTATACCTATTTTAAAATCAAAACCTTAGCATTTACATCTAGGTAGGGCATTATACCTCGCGTTCCTCTCTAATGTTGACAACTTGCCTTATCATTATCATTAAAACTCTCATTTTATCCATTTACAATTTCCCCCTTTGTTTTCTTTAATTGGATCGCCATTTTCCCCAGGGAATCCATTGATTTCCTTAGTAATACAACATCATTCCAAGGATCCTCTAGATCTATGACCATGAGAAAGGGTGATGAGTAGATAATGACATAAATGAGAGATGGAGTTACGTGTAGTAGATTCCTATGTAGATAGTGCAAAATCTGGTCACAATTCTAAATCCATATATATATATATATATATAGGATTATAACTTCATCACTTTTAAGATTCCTTAAAGTTGATGTATAGACACATTTTGATTCACAATTAACTGTGATTCTAAGCTTCATGCCAAAAAACCTGATAGCCTAGGTTACACTTGTTGATGCTATTAACAACCCTCTACCCTCAGGATCACAGAATGTGTCAAAACTGAAAAACAACCAAGTTAAAATTTGCATAGTACTATATCTTCTTGTTTAAAAGCCATTTGGCCTAACTCAAGTGTGCTCAAGCCAACACATTGTATCACACAAGCCTTATGGATCTACAATGATGAATACTTTGCTAGACACTTCTCATTAGAAACTGATGCCTTACATACTACACTTCCCATCTCATTGCTCCTAGGTTGTTGTTGGTTATCAAAGATTGTTGCCACCTCTTCCTCATACTACCAATCCATGTATGTCATTATTTACAATACTTCCTCATGCAAAATTAATGGAAATGACACTTCGACATAACTATTTATATACAACCAATTTTCAAACTCCATTCTGTCCATATCACTTCCGAAAAATATCCTTTCATCACATACGCAATATAAAATCAAAAAACAAGTTTTATAATTCTATATTTAGGTAGACTGTTAAAGAGGCTTACTAAATTAGGCTAAGAATCATTTCTTGAACTGCACATGCCATAATAACATTTTCCCAACGGCCACCAATCTCAAAAGAAATGATAACTAGATCATACCAAGCCAAGAACTCAAATTCTAATCTAACACTATGATCAATAAGATGAAATAAATTCACGAGAATAAATTTACATAATCATTTGCAAACAAATGAGCAACACTATCATATATTATTATGGAACCCAATGAAATACAACGAGAATGATACTTTTTTATATAGGCAAGGAATAACAATATAAGAACCACTCAAGGTCGTAGATCAAGCCATAAATTAACAAAAGAAATATTCATCAAAGAACTATCCAAGACCATATATTTAGGAAATAACTAGACATCAAGGATCTAGTCAATACCATAGATCAAGGAAAGAACTATAGCTAACAACTAGATAATATCTTCCTAATATCTAAATAAAATAAAATAAATATCCACACACATAGGTGGGTGAGGATAAATACAATAAAGGTAATTAAAGTACTTGGGTGAACATGAGCTAAGGAAAATACCTACTCTAACACCTCCCTCAAGTGAAACTAGGGGCCCAAAATAAAAGTGGCATATCCACAGTATGAGTCTCAGAAACAAGGCCTAATGAGGTACTCATGTAAAATATATCCATGAATAAATCTCGAACCAAAAGAAAGAAATAGTCTTGATAGAAGGAAAGAGAAAGAAGAAGAAGGAATATGCTCTCATGAACAACGCCCTTGAAAAACTTCTGAAACCCCAAGAATGCCACGTAACTGATGGTAGAAAGGTTATGTAAAAGGCTTCGTAAAGATTTATGTGACCTACTATTGAGTCAAAATGTAATCCAAGTAAAGAAATACTCCTTGAATGTCCTAACGAATGAAGTGGATGTGTATCTTAATATGTTTGGTCCACTGGTGCTCAACTGGGTTTTGAGAAATGTGAATTGCACTTTGGTTGTAACACCAAAGTTTATTTTTTGAATCCTGTGGGAATCCAAACTCTATCAATAACTATCAAAACTAAAGAATCTGTTGACTCGTTATAACTGCCGCCCATACTCTACCTCTGAAGATGAAAGTGCAATATCGTGTTGATTTTTACACGCCCAAGAAATTGGAGAAGAACCAAGACAAAAAATATAGCTAGAAGTGGAACACTGGCCATCAATAGAACCTACCCAATCTAAATTTGTAAATCCAACCAACTGAGTAGAACCCCTAATGTAGTGTAGAGAAAAGTGGGAAGTGCCCTTCAAATAGCGCAAAATCCTTTTAGCAGCCTACCAGTGACTACTATGAGGAGAATGTGCAAACCGAGATACAATCCCTACTACAAATGAAATATCTGGGTGAGTATGGGTCAAGTGCATGAGACTTTCAACCAATTTCCTATACAAAGTAGGATCACAAAGTGGAGTGGTACGTATGAAAGTAAGAGTAACCCCAGACTAAAAAGGAGATTTATTTAGTTTGCAATCAAGCATATAAAAGAAATGAAGAGGATCATGGGTGTAATTTTACAGACTCAAATGAATTCCTGAATCTATCTGAGAAATCTAAAAATTAAGGAAATAATACAATAACTCAAGATCTTTCATGTCAAATTGTGTAGAAGGAGCCCTCTGAATAGTCTGAATGTGGGAAGAAGAGTTGCCAGTAAGTAGCAGATCATCAACATACAAGATAAGTATCACAATATCCTCACCAAAATGTTCGAGATACAATGTATGATTAGAATGGAAACAAACAAAACTAGTAGATAGAAGAAAAGAATTCAGCTTCTCATACCATTCCTAAGCGACTTGTTTGAGATTGTAGAGAAACGTTCAGAGTCTACAAATAAGAATAAAAACTTGAATAAATCCAATCGGTTGTTCCATGTATATTTCCTCTTATAAATCTCCATGTAATAAGGCACTCTTCACATCCCTCTGGTATATGGGCCACCCTTGTGATGAAAAAATAACAAGTATAAGGAGTGCATAATCCATTTTTACAAAGGATGCAAAGGTCTCAGAGTAATCAATACCTTCAACTTTTGAAAAAACCTTTGCAATAAGACAATCCTTATAATTTTCAATGGAACCATCAACTGTATATTTGGTTCAGTAAACCCACTTACACCTAACCATATTTATTCTTTTAGGAAGAGATACTAAATCCCAAGTATGATTCTTCATAAAAGAAGAATACTCAGATGTCATCACATCATCTCAGTCCTGTATCTCATGAGCCTTTGAAAAATACCGAGCATCCTAAAAAACTACCTAACACAAAATTCCAAAACCTGTAAAATGTGTGGATTGATGGCTAGTGGGTGGAAGATCCTGTATGAAAGGTTCTTCCTCAGAAACTATAGTATGATCCCACTTAGGAATAATGAAAACATCAATGGGAATAGGATCCTCAATGGTAAATATAACCTCCTCATTCACTTCCTCAAAGAAAGGATCGTCAATATGAGGTGAAGAAGGAGGAATGGAATAAGATGAAGAATCATGAGGATTGAAACACTCATAAAAATGAACGTGTGATCGAAAAATAACGGCATGAGTATCAGTATCTAAAATTCGATAAGCTCTCATGTCCTCACAATATCGTAGAAAAATCAAGGGCGTTCTCTTCTCATCCAAATAGTTTATTTTATTATTTGGAACAAAGGCCCAGTCATGGCTCCTAAAGAATAAAAAAATGAGACATCTAGCCTAGTTTTGGACCAAGCTTCCTCTGGAGTCAAATGCTTAAGTTCTATGTGTGGTGTGTGATTCTAAATATAGTAAGCACAATTAACTGCTTCTGCCCAGTAGATAGGAGGTAAATCTCTATAATTAATCATACAGTTATCCATTTCCTTCAAAGTTATATTTTTCCATTCTATTAATCCATTTTGATGTGGAGTATAAGGAACAAAATATTGGTGAATAATTCCTTGAGTTTTCAAAAATTTAGAAAACTCATTGCTGAAGTACTCCACCCCATTATCAGTGTGAAGGTTCTTTATGTAACTAGAATATTGTTTCTCGACCAAAGCCTTGAATACTTTGAAGTGTGAAAAACATCAATTTTGTACTTGAAAAAATAAACCCAAGTACGCCTCGAGAAATTATCAATAAAAGTGCATACTTAGCTCCATTGAAAGAGGGTGTAGGAAAAACCATCAAGTCACTATACACAAGCTCAAGTGGTGAAGAATATCTCTTAGACAAATTCTTGGGAAAAGGATATTGGTGTTGTTTCCCTAATGCACAAGCATGAAAAACTCCCTCAAGAAAAGAAAATATAATAAGACCATCAACCATACCATGAGTTCTCAACTCCTTCAAATATTTGTGATTAAGATGTCCAAATCTCTCCTGCTAAAGCTTACTCTCTGAATCTGCATGAGAAACCAATCCTATCCCTATAGAGGAAGTGTCATAAAAACCCTAAAAGTGATAAGTCTAGAACTATGATCAACAATACCTTGAGAAACAAGTGAATGAGGCTCAGAAAAAAAATTTACTTCTACCCCATGTGGTTTAAAAGTCACTGTTTTTCCTTTACCAAAATGACAAATTTGATATACAGAAACAAATTTTTGTGTGATGTTAGGAACATATAATGCATCTTGTATATTGCCACCATCAAGGTTTATATCACCTTTTCTTTTAACAAAAAGAAAGGAATAATCTTCAACCTCAAATTTGGAAGTAGAACTCAAACCTAGAGATATAAAAAACTCCTTGGAAGAAGTCACGTGATGAGAAGCACTATGATCTATAACCCAATTTTTTGCAAGTGGTGAATGAGATCTCCCAACAACATTAAGTGCCTTTTCATGCTGATTAGAAAGAGTTTGAGTGGAAATAGAAATTTTGTGTTTTTTGACTACATCCTTTAAGGCTTGCATTCGCTTATAACACCTATGTTATTCATGATCAATACCCCCATAAAAGATCATGAAAGGCTATACTTATTCTTGGATTTAGAAGACTCCTCGGTTTAGGTACATTTTTCTTTAGGTTTAAGAGAACTTTGAGATTGAGAAGAGGTGGATTTGGTTTTAATTTTTGGTTTTCCCTTGCTCTTAGGATTAGATGCAACTAATGTCTTTTGAGAGGTGGAAGACTCAAGGTGAGACAATTTGGATTCTTCCCTAGTAATTATTTCACAAAATATTTATAAGTCATGCATTTTGAATGTGTCACCTAAGGCATCCATGCTAAAGAAAAAATTAGAAGAAAATATTTCGAATGGTCCTCTCAACTTGGATAGAATCAAGTAAACACTCTTCATCTTTCTTATCTCTTGCATTCCCCTTCAATTATGTCAAAAAAATTTTGAACTTGGTAAGATAGTCTATAATTGTTGGAAAATCTTCAATATTAAGAGAGGTGATCTCAATTCTAAGTTACATGGATCTCATATGATCTAGCTTACCAAATAAATCATCTAATTCCTCACATATTTTGAAAGAAGAGTCACCATTTTCCAAATGAAACAAAATACTATCACTTACATAAGATCCTATTAAACCCATACTCTCATCAAATTTTCACTGGTACTAAAATTTCTCATATCCTCTAATGAACACTGGTTGTTCTGAAGATGTTAAAGCCCATAATCCTTTCCGCTTAATTAGTTTTTCCATTCTTAGTGATGACACCCTAAACTTTACAAAGAAAATTGCATGACTAAAAAAGGAAAACTAACACCATTGACATCTATCTAGCAAAGGCTCTAAGTCTAGGAATGTAGCATTAAGATAGAATCTTAAAGGAATGCTTAACTAGTATGAAAAAATTAAAAAAATTTGAACTAAGCATGCTTACTAATATGCTTGAATTACCTAACATGGGCGTAAATAGACCTAAGAGGGAAATCAAATGGTTTTTATTGCTACTCTAAACAAGGTGAAATGGCCTCTCCCGATGACTACTTGGTCATTTTGGATATCCATCTACTAACCCCATTGAAGGATTTAAGCAAGGATTGAACTTGGTTATATATTATATTTATTATATGAGATGCAAATCAAAGCATGATGTAAAATATAAAGGAATGAGGTGCACCCTTTTTATAGTTTTCCTTTTGGGAGAAACTTGTATTTCGGTGCATGTGGGACTAAAATCCCCAAATTAGATTAGAATTACTAATCATGATTAGGCCTTGTTAATCACAATTAGTGAATTACAAAGTCATTAAGAGGTGTGAAACCTTAATCAACTGCTTAGGATCAACTAGGAGGCTAGGATAAGCTTTTAAAGCTTTTTGAGACCTTATAGAGGTGAATGAGGTGATTTTGAGTGGTCGAAAGAGGGGTTTGAGTCAATATTAGGGTATATTTACCAAAACAAGGGCAACATAGGCTTAATTATCTAATAAACACTGCTTGTCTGTTTTGAAGAGGATTTTGACTTACGATTTGCTGTAAAGTGGCATATTGAATGCGAAAAGGGTTCCACAATCAATAAAGCATTGTTAATTGGCCAAAGTGGTAAGAAACACTAGTTAACTAGAAAATAGTACTAATTATAATGGAATTGGGAAGAATAAGAGTGATTTATGTGCATTTTGGCAATAAGATTGCAAAACTAGAATTTAGGTGTCTACATTTGCCCATGTTTGAGGTGAAGTCAGTGAGTTCACTTCAAATATAGTAGACAAGTGTAAAACAAGTAAATTTTTGAAGAAAAATTAGTAGGATGAATTATGTCCCCTCGATTGTCGATGGGGTGATTAAAGAAGTCAATCGACAATCGAAAATATGATCAAAATGGATAGAATAAAATACATCAGAACGGGTGCAAAACCCTTAAGTATTGAGAATGTATAAGGACAGGGATAAACCTGGTTGTTTATTGTGTCGGGTGATTTAGAAGAAAAATTAATAGTGGTAGTAAATGATAATGGAAAAGAAATTATTAATGGAGAAATATAGGACAAGCCCAATCTTTGCATCCAACCTTTCCATAAGAAACCAGTTTATATCATTTTACCCCTAGGTTTACATCCTCAGCCTTTATTTAAAATAAGAAAAAGTATAATATAACATTAAAAAATACATTAATAACATTTTTTAACTTTTAAAATATGTAACTCCATACAACATACATTATTCAATGAAATATGAGAAATTAAAAAGATATTTAGCTCTATGCAACATACATTATGCAATACAATACGAGAAAGTAAACCAAATAACCTAACAGAGAAAGTAGTGCAATCACACCCCTTCAAGTAAATAACGTCTTGTACCCATGTTTTTGTTATCAAGTTATGGTTCTCAAATGTTTGTGTTGTAATGAAAAGGGTTAAAAATTATGCCCCAAGCAATAACACATGCGAGGGAAAAACGGAGGACACAAGTAGTCCTATGGAAATACTTTCGTACACTATGACACAGTCTCTGACATCTCATTGTTGCATGGGAGTTCCGATGTAGTATGCAACCAAGATTTTGTTAATGGAGGTAGATCACGATGATCCACAAGTCGTTTGAGACAAGAACAATAACAAAACATCAGAAAGGTGGTTTTGTTGAACCAATTTCGATGTTCGATGGGAAATGCCACTAACACAAGATTTAGATGTGTACATGGTTTTTACTATTTTTTTGAATTTTTAAATGTTTTACCAATTTTTTTTGGCTTTGATTTATTGAAATGTTTTCTCATTTTTTTATATTTTTGTATTTTTTAAAAAGTGGTACCGATAAGGTCACTTAGCATGATAAAATACAAAAAACATGCTAGAAATTTCCTTGATAAGGAAGACCAGGCATGATTTCTTATCAAGAGTAATATTATCCCTGATCTCAATAATCATGGTGAGCTTATACTCAATAGATGATTGTGGTTTATCATGAAACGTGGATTTGATATGCGGGATATTGAGGTGCATTGATGTCCATTGATGTGCATTTTTAAAGCACGTTTGATTATGAACTTTAAGATTTTTTAATTTATTGTGAGCTTTAGAGCTCTTGGAAATTTTTATTTGTGCCTGATGAAGGAACCGTTTTGGTTTCCTATAATCTACTATGTGAATTGTATGATCCTGAGAAGTGGGAGAAGAAAGTGGGTGAATAGAATTGATGTGAGGAATGACAGTGGGATTTCCACAATCACTGATAGAAGGAAAATGTGATGGATGTGAAGGGTACAGTCCAAGAATTGAAGAGGATGGGCTACCGGGAGGTATCCCATAGACTGAAGATAAAGGATGAAAATGATGTGGCCCTAAGATTGAAGATGAAGGACTTCCTAGTGGTGTCCCATAGATGGAAGATGAAGGACTACCTAGAGGTGTCCCAAGAATCGAAGATGAGGGACTTCTAGGACGTACCCCCAATATAGATGGAGATGGTATTTTGGGAGGTGAGCCACATATAGAGGATGTGGGGCTACTTGGAGGTGGAAAACATATAGAAGAATACGATGGGCTACCAAGTGGTTACCCAAGGTAAGATTATGATGGAGGAATCCTGATAGACAAAGAATGATGTGAAGAAAAGATAAGATCTTCCTCAATGGCCTTAGGATCTTCCTTAGTATTCTGATAAAAGGAATCAATTTCTTATTCCCAATACGCAAGTATATTAAGGTTAATATTAAATCCCTGATTGTAATCCTCTAGAATAATGCCATCATGTGACCCCAGGAATTTTGTGATCATCTCCTCATCTTGAGATGAATCAATCGGTATGGGTATTTGTTCATTGACTAGATAAGGTTGATTAGAAGAAATGGATCCAACTGGTGTGGAAGATTGAGAAGATGATGACTCAAGACATGAATTTGGATTTTACCAAATATTCAATGGAGGAAGATTTTTTCAAGTCATTGAATAGGGGAGGTCCTGCAAAACAAGGGAGGACATCGGCTCAAAAACCAAATTAGAATTTTCATAAGATCAAGGTGAATATGAAGAATCAGAATAATAGTTTGGATCAGAGTCAGAAGAAGAGTGGGAGGAACCTGAATAATAATTTGGATCAGAAGTGTTCAAATCATACCACCATCTATGACATGAAGGTGGGGAATAGGGTACGAGATCTAGTTGTGATAGGCATCCTTTGATGGGAATGTTGAAACCTAGGTTCCTTACTATCATAAGTATGTGAAATTGCGTGATAATCAATATTTTTTGGCACATTCCTAGACATAGATAGTCTATGGGGATATCATAGGGGTTATTGTGTTGACATGTTCAATAGGTGTATCTACACAAACCAATTAGAGCATCAAAATGATTATCCTCATTAGACACATAATTAGCATTCTTTTCCTGATTATGTTTAGGAAGATTCTTCATATTAGGGGATTTGTTAGGAGTGGATGAATCCATCTCCACATGGGCACTTTCAATTAAGTCTTGGATGTAGTGCTTGCAACTTCAAACACTTATCTGTTTTGTGACCTTTAACATGGTGGAATTGGAAATATTCATTATCTTTAAACCATGATGGTTTAGGCGCATCATCTTCATCAGGCATAGTTTTCAGATATCTAACCATATTAACCACCTCTAGTTGTTTTATTATTAATGACATTAAGTCAAAAAGAGGAGTGAAATTACGACGCGTATACTCCATAAGCGGAGCTCCTTCTTCAAGCTTTAAAGGAGTGTTTTTTTCAACATCTTGTACTCGTTTAAAGTCTACTATCTAGTCAATAACTGAAATTTTTGTTTCTACTAGGAATAAAATTTGTTTTATCGTTAGATTTAGAATCTTTGTGTTCATAGGAGAAAGTTTTTAGAGTCCCCCTAGCTAACAATTCCTTTTCAATTTTGACTCCTTTTTTCTATTACCTCTTCGAACGTGTTATAATAATGCATTTTCAAGTAGAATGTAATGTCTAGATGGAGGTTGGGGAACAAATATTCCTATCATCTACTTTCCGGGTAGGGAACAAGGGAAGCGACTAGGTAACCCTCTACATCTTTTTAAAAATGTAGTGAAGTTTCCATTGTTTCATTGCTTCGAATTGCAGAGATCTAACATGGAAATGTCGTTTTCTATATTGAAAGAGAAGTGTCATATGAAACTCTCTGGTAGTTCTGACAATGTTGATATGGATCCCTTAGGGATATGCACAAACCATTCTAGCGATGTTGCTCCTAAACTTTGTGGAAACAAATGCATAAGATAATTGTCGTTGAATGCCACCTCTTGATATGTCATATAAAATTATTTTATATGATCGTGAGGGCGCCCTTTTCCCTTATATTTAACAAATTTTGGAAAATTAAAATGTCTTGGGAAACGTACCTACATCATGGCTTTGTCAAATGGGTAAGGACATAACTCATCAAACTGATATTTCTTGCTATTGTTACTAGTTTCACCCTCTTGTAATGATTAAATGGCATTCTTCATAGTTGACAACTCTTGAATTAAAATTGGATCTTGTGTGGGTGGAAGAGTAGGTCTATAAAAAGGGTTAGGCTTAGGTGTATGACCTACTCTTTGTTGCCAGATTATCTTCATAAGGATCTCTTTGTTCCTCCCGTCGAGGAGTGTTTATTGGGAATTCATAAAATGAAACTTTAGGTTTTGCCTTTGGTATAGTTTATTGCACAAATTTTTGGTTTTTCCTTTTCTATAAGCAAAGCGAAACTTGAGAATTGGTGAGTGAGGGCTTGGACCTATTGCTCTAATGTAACCTCTTTAATAGGTATTTCATGACGATATTCATTAGGAGGAGGTTACGCATGATGAACATGTTCTTTATGGTCTTCGTAAAGAATCTTAATAGGAGGAAAATGATAGTCCCCATCATTTTCAAATGGTATCTCCTCATTATTCTGGTGTGTAGAAGTGCAGGCATGACCTAGATTTAAAATTTCCTTAAGAGTGTGATGAGGGAGGTCTACTTCTTCTTCTCCCCAAACCATGCCAAAAATAAGAGAAGGGTCTACCATGGAAGGTAATTTGGCTCCTATTTCCAGAACCTGCATAAGAAATTCATGTTTTTTATGAAAAATTTAGTCATCAAAATGGGTAGAATGAAGCTCTACATCTGCGTGAGAAGACTCCTCCTCTACACCACTATGGTCAACCATGAGATTATCCTCCACAATAGGGTTGTCACCTCTAAATATATTTTCTTCCAACTTTTGTGACCCCATCCTCGTAGTAGGAATTACTTACAATAGAAGGTACAATGCAAAATATTCCCACTAAGGTTTATTAACAGGGGACCCTAGTCAAATTTGTACAGCTTAACGACCCTAAGTTGTTAAAACAAGGTGATTATAGAATAACCACAAAAGTGATAGGCCAAAACAAACGTATGAACTAAAGAACAATGAAAAAGCTACCCTAGCAAGGTAATATATGAAACAAGTTTTCCTTACAATAATAAAATGACATACAATGCTCAAAATTATAGTTATACCAAATAGTGTATTCTCTAAGATTCCATCTAGATAGGTTTGAAACCAAATAGTGACAACACAATATCACCAATTGGGTCAAGTTTGCAATAAGCAAGGCCTAAATTTTAAGAGAATGTGTTGGCGAGAAAATTTGTCTTGTAGATAAATTGGTGAGTTTCAAGCCAATGCTATGGGAATATAAGTCCCTCTACTTGAACGGTGAAACTTCCATATGTACATGCGTGACAAAGTGTATTTAAATGGTGACCTTTCGACCAGAGATCCAATAGGGGCACTCTACTGACCTTGTGGCAAAGCTAGCAATTTCTCACTATAGAAGAAATTTGTATGAGAAGGGGAAACGGAGTGAGAATGGATATAAGAGAAACTAATGTTGTGAGTAGAATCTCAGATGCCCACACACATTAACTAGAAATTTCATTTACATGCATTTATAATTAGAAGAAAAAAAAATCCGCAGAAGAAGCTATAAGACCGAATGAACCCCATTTGTCGCAAAGTGCCAATCAATTTCTTAATCAAAGAGGTAATAATTTCTTCTTTTTATTATTAAAGCTCAAGCAAAGTTTGTACTTAGCTTTAGAATGGAAGAAACTTGAGGAAGAAGAGGAAAAAGAAGAAGAATGGCGTTTTCTGTCTTTTCCAAGCACAAAGCACTCTGGAATTTTCAAAAATCAATCGCCATCCCTTGGAATGACGTCGAGAAGCCATTATATCCTTTGTAAAAAATGGTTACAATCTTTACAAATCCTTGACGCCTTTTCAAATACCTTTTTTGTGAAGAAAACGCTCATGGTGGGTTAAAAACTAGATCTTGCAAAGAAACCATTACAGTCGATTTTCCAGTTTAAATATAGACCATTTGATTTGCTTCTATATGTTTGAAATCAGGTCATCCATGTGGCAGGAATGGATTGGAGCGGTTATGGGGGAAAGACCTTTGCATTTTGTGATTTTTTAGAGATTTGGCAATTTGGAAAAAAATTGGCCCGCACCCCCGCTTTGACTTTTCAACTTAGACACATGGCACCTTCTGATTGGAAATGGGATCATGGCCCTTTTATCAACATTTTAACCTTTTTTGAAAAAAGGCTATAAAAATCAATTTCCTCCGTCAGCCCACTGCTCCAATTTGACTAGGTCATGTGGCAGGCTTCACCTTTGACTTTATTCCTGCGAGCTTAAACTTTGATTTTTACCTTTATAGCCTGATCGGAGCTGTGGGTCATTTTCAAAATTTTCACCCTTTTTACATAGAGCCTCAAAAACACAAACTTCTCTGCCGACCCGCTTCCTTGATTTGACTAGGACACATGACACATTCTGGTTGGAGACAGGGTCGCGACTCTTTTCTAAACATTTTAACATTTTTTGGAAAAAAAGGCTCAAAAACTAAATTTCCTCCATCAAAAAATAAATTTCCACCATCATTTTTTGGATTTTGACATGTGGCATCCTCTGATTGGTTACGAAATTTGAGGAAGCGGTGAACCTTTATCCTTTTTAACCTTTTTTAGTAAAAAGGCTTAAAAATTTGAAGCTCTCCATTGGCCTGCCCTTACACTTTTGAATTTTTTGGCCGATTTGACTTTTCAGGTCCCAAATGTCCCAATTGAACTTGTGCAACCTAGGACAAAAACTTATGCTTTTTCCATAATTGGAAATTTAAGATTTTCGGGTCCCAAGTGTCCCAATTGAAATTTTGCATCTTGGGACAAAATCTTTCACTTTTTCTGCAATCGAAAATTTCAGCTTTTCGGGTCCCAAGTGTTCCAATTGAACTTGTGCAGCGGGACAAAAACTTCCGCTTTTTTCACAATCAGAAATTTCATCTTTTCTGGTCCACAGGGAAAATTTACCATTTTTGCCAAAAGTTACCAAAAGTGTTAAGTTCACCAAAAAAACCGTTCCTCCCCATCGAATAGGATCTGGCCATGTACTTACATTCATTGGAGCCAAAATTTGACAGGGAAAAGACACCTGTCATCCCGAATGTGGAAAAAAGACATAGAGGAAAAGAAATTCGTCATTTTGATTCCAATTTTTTAATTTCCTTCGTGAACCAGAGGCTTGGAGGCAAAACAATGATTTTATGACCTAGGCCATAGAATATGCGAAAAATTTCGATCACAGAGGAGATTGTAAAGAGGATATTTTGTGCACAGACCGAGAGATGGAGATTCTCAAAACGAGTAAAATAGACATTTAAACAGCACTAGGGCACGACTTTTGCTAAATTCTTGAATCTTTAACTTAGCTTAAACACCAATAAAGGACATGAGCTCAAAAAAATTGAATTTGGCTATGAAAACGTAGAGCATTTTTAAGGAGACAACAATTAGCTCTAGTTTGGGGACATGGCGTGAACTGGGCATGGCTAGGGCACGACATGAGGATCCAGAATATCAAGTTTCAAAACATATTATTTTGACCAATACCTTATCCATTGGGCCTTACAAAGTCATGTAAAATTATGAGAAAGAATGGAAGAAGGAGAAAAAACACAAAAAACCAAACAAAACAAAACCAGAACCACATAATAGAAGAAGGAAAAACAGGCCTACAAAAATCACATATGGTACAATATGGGGGACAACCGGCTTTCATTAATGATACTATTTCAAATATTTCCCACTTTGAGGAAATTTTAACGGCATTCCATCCAAGTATGAGAGGATAAAAAAATTCTCACAAGTTCCATGAATTTGGAATGGGCCGAGCCATAATGAATCAAAATTTCCATGGCTGCCCTTTGGTTCTCTTCTCTTCTCCCATAGCAGAACAAAATCTCCAACCTTGAATTCTCTTGTCTTTTCCTTCTTGTCAGATTTATTGTTCACTTTCAATTGGTGTTCTTTAATTTTATCCACCACTTGGCATCTACTTTCTTTCAGCTTTTCCAGGAAGAGGATCCTCTTGTCAATGGAGTCTTTGTATTGACAATCTTCTATTTCTTACAGAAACTTGAGAGCTGGCATCTCAATTGTGAGGGGAATCTCTACCTCAACTCCATACAATATTTAGAAAGGTGACATACATATTGCCTTCTTAGGAGTGATCCTATCAGCCCACAATGCATCATATAACTTCTTCTACTAGTTCCTTTGATTCTCATCTACCAGCTTGCGAACAATGGTAATAATATTTTTGTTGCTTGAATCAACCTACCCATTTCCCTATGGGTAGTAGTCAGAAGAGTGACATAAGGAGATTCCAAAGTCATAAAAAAACTCTGTGAGCTCCTTGGAAGAGAAATAGGTGGCATTTTCTACAACAATTTTCTGTGGTATTCAAAAACAAACAATGATATTCTCCTTGATGAAGTTGCAAACTGTTTCAGAGTTGGCTTGGTTGATTGGGATGGATTCCACCCATTTAGTGAAGTAATCAGTTATAGTGATTACATATGTATGTCCTATAATAGAATGAAGATTCAAAACACTAATAAAATCTAGCCCCCATTGCTGAGATGGTTCTTCAATCACCACAGGAATGAGTGGCAGCACAGCTAGTTGTGGATTTCCAAATTTTTTTTGACATGCTTTGCATTTGGAAACCCAATCCTGAGTGTCTGCAAATATGGAGGGCCAATAATATATCCCTCTGATGATCTTATGTGTGGTGACCATTGTTGAAAAATTTCCACCACAAGCTTGATCATGATATTCTTTGAGAGAAACTTTCTTGTTACTCCTTATCTACACACCTGAGGAAACAACCATCTAGGCCTCTCTTGTAAAGTGCATGATTCCAGATCACAAACTTGACTGCCTTTAGCTTGAGTGTCCTTATTTGTTTGTAATCAATATGAGGAGGGAATTCTCCATAAGTGAGATAGTAAGAAATTTCATCATACCACTCATCAGTAGTGGTGACAAAGAGCACCTGTGGACTTTTTCCTGAACAAGTTGAGAAAACACCATCCTTTTCTCCCAGCTGAGCTTTGAGAGCTTCATCTTCAATAATCAGCTTGCACAAACCTTTTCCTCTTACCATATTAGAGGGTCTAATCTCCAAATCATACTCTTGGGTCTTTGCAATCGAGCTTCCTCTCTTATGCCCAGGATCTTGTTGAGTCAAAATGGACTTGATTGCACTTCCATGAACCATCACCGCTATATGGGAATTGAGAATGTAGTATCTGAAACTTTTAACAACTTTGACCATTGCATAGCCATGTTTCTCCAATTGGTTGTACTTTAGCTCATGATTTTTCAAAGGACAACTCATGAAAGAAATGGGTGCTTTCAAACCTTCATCATTTTTCTGAACAAGGAGAACAAAGAGTGTATGTTTTGATGCATAGAAATACATGATGAACTCCTTGCTGAAATCTGAGGATACAAGAGTTGAAGCTTTGGCAATGGCATTCTTGATCTCCTCAAATGTTGTTTTTCCTTCCTTATTCCACTTGAAACTTGTGTGAGGTTTCATCAATGAAGTTATATGCTTAGTCAGTTTAGAGAACTCAGGCACAAAAAAATGAAGGAAGTTTACCTTTCCAAAGAATGAATGAACTCCCTTCTTGCTGGTTGGTAAGGCTAGTTTTTGGATAGCTCCGACCCTCTTATGATCAATGTGTGCTCTATGTTTGTTCACAATGTGTCCCAGCAAGTTACCTTCTGTGAGTCCATCCTAAAAACATCACCAAAATAAATGCAAGAACCAAGCAATGTAATAATACTCCCAAGCAATACAATAAGAGCCCCCCAGATTTTGGCACTTTATAATGAGTGCATATTACAATATGACACTTTGTAATTCTATTTTCATTCTTAAAATAAATATTTTTAATGGGAAGAGTACGAAAAACAAGTGTTTTTGAAAAAAATGACACTGAAAACCGATTTGCAAATCAAAAGATACAAGCTTTACAATTTTACGCTTTGTTATTTATTTTAGTTGCCACTAAAACAAAATAAAATTCTCTTGCCTTCACCACACAAATAAAATGAAATGGGGTTGGAATTAATCACCTACTAGTAGGAATCACAAACTTAAGCCATCATATGACTATATCATATGACCATGGGCTAAGGATTTAAATGGGTGTTTTAAGGTTTTACCACCTTTTGGATCCAATGGACGGATCTGTTTTGCATAAAAAATGTACGCAACAACAAAATGCAAACAAATTTCGAATATATGAATGTACAAAAATAATGTTTGTAAAATAAAACTCACATACATATGTTAGCATCAATATTCTTCTCTAATACCATAAAAGGAACGATAATTAAATCTTACCAAGCCAAGAAGTCAAATGCTAATCAAACAACACATAAGATGAAAGCAATTTGCCAGAATAACTTTAAATAAATGTTTACAAACAAATGAGCAGCAATATCATATATTATTATGAAACTCAATGAAATATAATGAGAATGAGCCTTGCTTATATAGACAATGAATAACAATCTAAGAACCAGTCACGGTTGTAGATCAAACCATAAATCAAGGAAAGAACTAGTCATAAAATAACTAGTCAAGACCATAGATTTAGGAAAGAACTATACCTAACAACTAGATAATATCCCCCTAATATCTAAATAAAATAAAACAAATATCCACACACATAAGTGGGTGAGGATAAAGACAATAAAGGTAAATAAAGTAGCTAGGTGAACATGAGTTAAGGTAAATACCTACTCTAACAAATCTATGGTGGCACATGTAAAACCAATGTCCAGTGGGCTATTGTAGAGTGTCCAATGATTGAAACATAGGGAAAAAGAGAAGCACCGATGTTGAAACCATATGGAATTCAGTAGTGGATTCCATTCCAACATATATCCAACACCCCAATACATAAACAATATAATTTCATCATACACGAGTAGGGGAGGTTATAGAGACAGGGCCATGGATTGTGAACTAGGCAGGAGTTATCATGGGTGTATAAAATCTAACATGTGGACGACATCCATTTTTGACATTTACTTGTGACATCAATCAAGATTCCATGACTTAATTATGTAACTTGTATCTGTCGGAGGAATGACAAAGATCTGGAGGGAATCTGTGAGCATCAAAATGTTGCACTCAACCACAAAACGATGTAGCTTTAAGATCAAAGCAAGAAATCACCCATGAGAGAAATGTACACGAATTAAGGAAAAAATGGATCAAATCCCATACATCATTCCATTCCCCTTTATTTCTCAATAAGAAAGGGTGTACATATAGTAGTGGGGTGTGTAACTCCCCAACAAATGTAGTCGTTAAGAGGTGGGAGTTACATTCCCGAAATAGCCAGTCAAATGTAACTCCCATGACACTCTATGATGTGTGTAAGGCCATAATGACACCCTAGGACACATAAGCATGGTGAATCACCTATGTGGAGGAATCCCATGTACCTAAAATATATGCATGGTGAATATCCCACACCAACAGTATCAACATGGAACTGCTAACTTTATTTTAAGGTCATATAACATTGTTCTTATCAGTCTAAATTGGTTTGAATTTGACGTAAAAAATGCATCTGGGGAGTTTATTTGGAGTGTTCTATTTATTGTAAAACTTTTAATTTATATTTGAGTACTTTATTATGAAAATCATATTTTGTAAGGGATCTTTACTTGAAGCACGAATAAAGGAGGATGCAAGACTACTATCACTTAACCCATTGTAAATACTACCCTCTGCTTTGATAACACGTCCACCACTACTATACTCAACACTTATTGTATCAAAAGTGACATTTCTGTTCAAGGTGTATCAAATGTAATCATGTTTATTGAAACTAAAATTGCCCACTAAAGGCTACCATTCATGATATAAGTACTGTAAATGTATAAATGTCTCATTATGTGCACATAGATATACATGTATTTGATGTTGTTAAAAATGATTTGCAACTTTAAATGTATGAAACTGTAACAAAATTAAATGTACATATACAACATTCCAATGTAATGTTTCATATATATTCCTACACTACCACTATCATCACACACGTTATGAACTGTACAATAATTTTTTTTCCAAGAAAACAACAACCAAACAACCAATTCACAACTAACAAAATAAACCCAGCTTAAATACATACAACATCAACTATAAAATAAATTAACTATCAAAAATGATATCAAATGTATTCATGTACAAAATTTTAACAAGTTTGAAATATAGAAACAACCTTAAAATTAAGTGGCCCATCTATATTTCTACACTTACAAAATCAATCACACCCCTTATCAACATCAACTACAAAAGTCATAATTATACCTCTAAATAAAATAACATATACCATTCGGCGTTCACATTGCATGAAACACATGCGATTACTAGTATAGATATGCTAGTTATACTTATTGAGTAAGTGTATATCTATAAATATCAACATATATGGTTTGTCTTCTTCTGATATATAGAATTAACATAAAATTAATTACAATAATAAAATTACACATTAAATTATAATAAATACAACTCACATGTAACTAATTACACTTGTTGAATAAACACACACACATATATATATATATATATATATATATATATATATATATATATATATATATATATATATATATATATATATATATATATATATATACATATATATATATATATATATATATATATATATATAATGAAAATAACATATCCAACTAATTACATTCACTAAATAAGTGTATATCTATAACAAACCTCCATACCTTAATAGAATTAACCACCCTTACAAAATTATTTTTTATTTGCTAGCAGGTGTCCACCTTTAAAGATGCTCTAGCTGGAAAGTGTCAAATTAAGATGGCTCCAATATTTGTTATTTTACTGTATTTTAGATATTTTAAAGGTTGCGAGATTTTAGATATTTTTCTACAGTAATAGATATTTACTATCCTAAGTATTCATCAATAAATCCTAGATATTTACTTTAATGGATCCCCCAAATGAAATAGTACCTTCAATGACCAATCAATGGCTAGAATGTATACAACTCTAGCATTCATGCCTAACAAGGGTAATCATGGAATTACAAATTTTTTTGACAAGATTATTTTTAAAGGAAGGAAGGGGAAAGCAAAGGAATACAAGATGGAGAAAGGGGTGACCTGCCATAAAAAATCATTACCGTCATGTATTCAAGAACCTTTCATGCCCTAAGAAATTGCTTAGGGTGAATGACGAGCAGGGACACCAAAAAGAACTCCTCTTAGTGCATATGAAAGTAGCAAGCATATAATATATATATATATATATTGGATGGTTAGAATCAAGATTTATGAAATCCATTAGTCTTAATTAAAATATCTAAATGAAATCTCAGCTGCACATAGTCAATCTCCATTTGTAGCTAGAAAATGTTGTATAAGTCTAAATTAGAGACCAATAGAGTGGCTCATCACTTGAAAAACATAGAAGCTAGTACCTTCAAATAGTCTAAATGCTTTATTTATGAAGCTACACAGAATTTTATATTATTAGTTGTGAAGAATTGCTGAATGAAATCCCAATTTGATGGTGAGAGGGATGGTCAACCTAAATTTCAAAGTCTGTTAGCAGTGCTACCATGCTTGGAAATAAATCCGTGAGTCATTTACAGAGTTCATGGATGTCGTAGGCTCCTCCCCTGGCATTGAAGTTTCATTTTCATTGTTTCTAATAACTACTAACATGAGTAGAAACCATAACAAGATGGTAGCTTTTACATATTTTTCCATGGCTAAAAAGGCACGATTCACAGAAAAAGATGCAGATTTTTTCAATCACTAAATAGGGTTTGAAGAAGGATTGAATATAGGAGAGAGGAGACTGGTGGGGCGCTATAAATAATTACAAGAACTTTTTTTCTATTTACTACCATGAAGAACTAATGTGTAACGTTTTTTTTTTTGGTTTAAATGTTTAAAATGACAAAATTAGACTTGAGAGACATCGTAGCAAATGTAATTTTCATCGTTGTATAGGAAAATGAGTTAGGACACTCTTTTTTATAACACCTTCGTAAGTTATGATTGTTTTGTTTCTTGGGAGTCGGGTTTAAATGTTTAAAATTTCAAAATTAGGATGAAGAGACATCGTTAATAACTTTCATTTTCATCATTTTATAGGGAACATGAGTTAGGACACACTTGTTTTTGTAGAACCTCCTTAAGTTAGGTTTGTTTTGTTTGTTGGGAGTTGGTTTCTTGTGTATTAGTTGGGAGTCAGTTTGTTGTGTATTTATTTATTAATTTTTTATAAACATGTTTGGTCTTTGAGGTTAGGTTGTATGTAGTCTTTGAAGGTTAAGTCGTGCGCATTCTTTGAAGATTTCTATATCAATTCGGGGTAGATAATTATATATGGAGAAATTAAATTAGCAATTGTATGTGAAATCTATAATGTACAAGATTTGTAAAAGATTTTAAATATGAAGAATTGAAATATTGGAGTTGGAAAAATGTTCAGGGGAATATATGTGAAGCTCTTCATTCTTTCAAGTAGACAGATGGTAGCCACGTGCCATATATGTCAATTGTTAAATGGAGAAACGGGGTGTGGTACACAATTTTTTGAGGCAATAGAATTTGGAGATATATCTAAAAGCAAGGCCCAATCTATCAATACTCACGTCAATAGTAGTTTTTTCACAATTTTAGCCCTTATGTTTTGTGCATAGTTAGGACACTCTACAATTACAGGGGAATTTAGTTGTGCATGTTGGAGGAGACTTATCATATGTCAATGTAGAATGGATATTATTGGAGGTCAATGAAATTGTGGGTTAAAGTTAAGTTGAGTTGCACTAAGCTTCTTCTTAACATTCCATCTTTCCCAAATGATGGAGTCGTAAGGGTGTTGAAACAATTTAAGATCAAGAATGGGTGAAAGTAGATTATATAGCCTTTTCATTTCAACAATTGGGTGTGACATCACTACAATAATAAATTATGATGATGTAACCAATAGTTTTTCTATGGCAAAGTCAAGAAAGAAACCTTTTTATCTTTAATTGTATGCGTTGTTAAAAATTAGACTATAATGTTTTTCAAAATATTGGGTAGGTGGGCAGGTAGGTGAGTCATAGGGAGGGAGTACTCTCCAAATATTTCCTAAGGTAATCAAAAACCTTAATTTGGTACTACATGTATTTAGCTGGGTATTACACCATCCATTGAATTTGAATCAACATGAATAGAACGAAGTTGCAAATAAGATTGTGACTACAAAAAAAAACTATCTAATCTATCGTAAATATAATTCCTCCTCAAATTTTCTTAAAATGACCTAGAACATATATTCCCCCTAAAAAAATGAAAAATTAAATTAAACACCAATTACCATCTATTTGCAACAGAACAAACAAAACAGTTTAAGAATAACATGATCATTCTTCCCAAATTCCATTAGGGAAAGCTTCAATTTTTTGCCTACTCCCTCCATTAAATATACTCTTAGAAAATGACATCTACTATATAGAATCATTGTTAATTTTAATAAATTTATAATTTCAATATATATGTGTGAGTGGATTCTCCGATATAATTTGCAACTGTTGTGCAATTACTAGTATTATTAAACTATAAAGTGAAGTGATATCCAAACCCTCATATATATTCTTCAGCTCAATTCTACCTATGAGCCATGAATTTAAATTTAACCTATTCAAGCGAAAGCCTTTGTTTTGGATGCCATCATAATTTTTATAAGGTAAGGGTTTTGCATGTCGAGAACAACGAGTTCATTTGTAGTAAGAGATCTATTGCCATTAACGCATTTATTTGGCCTCTTTTCTAGAGCCTCGCCGCTTGGCGGGATTTAAATATGACTTTGCACGACTCTTGTCTAGTTGTTTCAACTACGATGGAGAGCAGCGAGATTGTGATCAATGGCTCGAGGGAAGCACTCTCTCAAGTTTGTGTCGAAATTATTCCACGAGGTAAAAATTATCCCCCTGGTATTGTTTTACCACTTTCAGAGTTTGATTCCACCTCTAAATTGCTAGAACAATTCTGTTTAATATTATATTTTGTGCGAAGGACTCCCTCTAAAGGTATGCTTAAATCTTGGGTCCAATCTACTTGGACAACACACGATATTAAGCTAGATTCCATCCAGAACCTAACCCATGGGTTTTTTGCCTTTGATTTGCTGACCTGAGCCATTCTTCCCTTATTTTGAATAAGCAACAAACCTAGTATGTATGAAGCTCCCTATTGGTGTTGTCACCTTGGACCAGAGACTTTGTTTTCTCTAATCAGATGGCTCTTAAAGTCCCCATTTGGGTTAAATTCCCAAGGCTTCCTATGCCTTGCTGGCATTTCTTAGTGCGTATTATTGCCACTCTCATCCATGTTATTTACACAGATCCTTCTAGGTTCTTTGCAACTCATCCATAAAAGAGGGTTTGCATTGAACTTGATCTTTTGAAGGACCTGAAAGAATTGATTGCCATTCAGGTTGGTGATGTATCTTTTTCTCAAAACGTGGTATACATCAACCTACCGAATACTTGTTTTCACTGTCAATAGTCTGAGCATAAAATTAGGGATTTTCGCTTTTTGGCCCCTCACCATGCTACTTCAAATCCCATGGGTGATCCCCACCCTCAACCTGAGGAGGAGGGCTGGCACATTGTGGGTAGTTGTAAAACCAGCAAGAGCAAGGCCGCTCATATCGGGCCTTCCTAACATGGTGTAGCTGCTCAAGCTAGAAAGGTGCCTCCAAATGTTTTCCACCTCAGCTACAAAGAAACCTTCTGATACAAAGTTGCCTCTAGCCCACATGAAGGTATTGACTGATAGTATGGTTGGTTCTTCAAGTAAATTGGCACCTCTTGCCTCAAGCGCTCAACCTGATATTTTGCAACATGAAGGTCGATTTCAACCATTACTCATTCCTAACAAAGTGGTTTCTCCATAAAAGCAGGCAGTTCAGTGTTCTCGCAGCCCTCCTCACGAGCATGAGGAAGGGGAGTATAGCCCTACCAGCTGGCGGGCTTCTGAACTGTCTGATTTTTTTTAGTTAACCAACAACGCTTTTTACAGAACATTTTTGGAGCCCTTGATGGTTTGAGTGAGATAGACTCATAGATGCATCTTGATAATGTTTCCTCATGAATTTCCATTCATGGAATGTGTGGGGTCTCACAGACTCCACTCATAAATAAATTGTGTGATATTTTAGGAAAAGCTTCCCAGATATGGATATTCTATGTTTACAGGAAATCAAAGTTTTAGGATTTTTACTTGATTATGTTGCTAAGTCTATTTGGCATGACAATTTAACTATATCTAACAACCATGTTGCTAGTAGAGGTGGAATGATGACATTTATTTCTCCGAAAGGGTGGTTGCATTATGCCAATCATGGATGTGACCCTGATAACCGTATTCTCTGGGTGCTATTCAATATTGAAAATCTCTCCTTTGGGATTATCAATGTTTATGCACCTAATGACGCATCAGAAAGGTTAGTGCTTTGGTGATGGGTGGCTGACAACCTTCCAATTGCACACTGGTTGATTAATGGTGATTTTAATATGGTGGAGTAGCCCAATGATAAACTGGGTCTTTTACCCATGAGGTGGCCAGCTAGCGAAAGGAAGGCTTGGTTTTACATGCGCAATAAATTTGGGTTTTATGACCCCAATTTTTTGTGTCACACCAATACGCTGCCATGGTACACTTGATCTAATCTCATAAACAGCCAAGATCGGATTTTTAAAAGGCTGGATCGTGCAATGATCTCTTTACAACCTTTCTTTAAATTTTCCAGCTGTTATTCTCTGTTGGTGGAAGCTTTGCTAGTCATTGTCCTTTCTAACCACATTTTGATCCAAATCCATATTGAATGGAATTTTCAACTACCACAAATTAAAAAAACATAGTTTTATTTAAATACTACTTTATTGCATCATGACCCCATGTTGGCACACATTCACCAAATTTGGAACCTCACACCTCGCCCTCTTGGTAAGGTTGGTTGGATAAGCTGGTGGAAGGATGTTATTATTCATCTAACTAAATTCCTCTGGATGTACGGTGTCTAGCTCGCTAAATTTCTATGGCGAGCTTACTCCACCACCTCTGCCGAGCTGAGCTGCTCCACGGTGGCGCTCACCCAGGCTCCTTTCAATGTCGATCTGTGACTCCAAGTTGCTAAATTGTGGCAGAAAATCTGCATTGTTGATGATTACATAGTGCGGGGTGCTCAGATCAAAGCTTGATTGCACTAGCTTGAAATTGGAGACCGTAACACCAAAGAGTTTTACCAGCCGCTCAAAGCTAAGTAGATAAACTACCAAATCTCCACTATTGTTGATGCTGGTGTTTGGATTACAGACACTCCTCAAATGGTCCAAGCCTTTGTTAGGCACTATGTTCAGGTTTTCAAAGCCAGCGAGAAGTCTCTTGAGCGACAAGCCGCACTCGATAAATGCCTCTCAGTGGTTCCATGCAAAATCTTGAATGCACAGCAGGTTGTCTGTGACAGACTACTTACCTTAAAGGATTTATATGAAGCTGTCTCCCTCATGGACAACGACAAAGCCCCTGGCATGGATGGATTTCCTTACGAGCTCTACAAAGCCCTTTGGGACATGGTGGGCCAGGATCTTCTTTAAGTATATCTCGAAGCTCTCCACTGCAGGTCCCTTAGCACCCTTATTAATCGGGGTCACATTAAGTTATTCCCTAAAGCGAGAGACCCAGAACTCATATGCAATTGGTAGTTGATTACCTTGCTCAATGTCTCATATAAGATCATAGCTAAGGATTTAGCTCTTCGGCTTCAGCCCATTTTCCTTGTTATCGTCAGCCCTGAGCAGACTAGTTTCATATAAAGTAGGTACATTCTGGATAATATTTTGGCTATTTGGGAAGGCATGGAGTGGGCTATAACCTCTAAGCAATCTGCCATGTTTGTCAAAATTGAATTTGAAAAAACTTACGACAGGATTGAATGGAATTTCATTTTGGCAATGCTTGAAGCATTGGGATTTGGTTTGGTCTTCATTGCCTCTGTCAAAATGTTTTTTGTTGAGGCCTCTACCTCCCTTTCTATAAATGGTCATACTTTTGAGTAGTTTGGGCTTTTCCACTCTATTAGGAAAGGTTTTCGGTTAGCACCTACTCTATATGTGCTTGCCACTGAAGGTTTTGCATTTTTCCTTGCCCATGCTTGGGACCAAGGGCTTGTGCGAGGAATTCAAATCCCTTCCCCGAATCCCATTCAACTTATTAATGGGAATTTTGTGGATGAATCCTTCCTCACTCTCCTAGAGGAAGAAACTAATATTACTAATGCCATGCAATGTTTGGACATGTATTGTTTAGCTTTAGGTTCTAGTATCCAGGAAATATTTTCTCCCCAAGCCTAGTTGGGTTAATCGTTTTGACTAGAAGTACATCCAGCATGGAGAAATTTTTAAATTCATGGGTATCCCCTTTGCTTTTGATGCTGCCTCTAGTCAACTTTGGTAGTATTTTATTGACAGAGTTGCCCGCAAGTTGGAATACTTGATTACTAAACCCCTTTCACTGGCAGAAAAATTCCAGATTTGTTCTAAGATTTTGGTTGCCACACATGTTTACTATTCTTTATTTTGGGTGCTGGCCAAAGCCTCCTATAAGAAGCTAGAAAATGTTCTAAAATTTTTCCTTTGGGCTAACTCAGATCTTGGCAAGGGTTTCCAAAGAGTTTCCTAGGAGTATTGTTTCCTCCCTAGGGATTCTGGTGGGCTAGGGTTGACCGAAATTGTCCTTCAGGGGTCTGCATTGGCTGCCAAGTGGGTCATTTAGGCCTGCACTAGAAACAAAGCTCGGAAAGTCCTGATTCATAACTGTATTTGCCAAGGCTCCCCTCAAGGGTACAAAACTTGGCAAGGGCTAGATTTTCACAGTCTGCTCATTCTCAAAGCCTCGATCAAGATTGTGGGCACCTTTGTTGTCAAAAGCATATGGAAAGCCTAGGAGTCGCTCAAACCCTTTTTAATCTGGGATGGGGATGGCTTCCATAACGGGATTTCCATCAATAACCAGAGTATCTGGTGGTCTCCGCTTATCAATTTTTATGATGTGTTGCTTTCCTAAGTGCCTTGGGTTCATGCCCTTAAGTTATATCGTCGAGGCTTGCACACTCTTAATGATATATTTTGCAGGAAGTCCAGACTGCTTCTCACTTGGCCTCAACCTAAAGCCAAATTTCAGCTTGTTTCAACCGACAGAGAGTCTTATTAGGAAATTCTTGATTCCATTGATACTGAGATGCTTCACAAAGTGGGTATTGTCTCTCTCAGGACTTGGTGGAAGGATTGGAAATGGTTTCCAGAGACCTTGATCTTAAATTACCCCCCAAGCAAAGCGTATGCTCTTCTCACCCCTTGGCTGCCGATGGTGGCTTTGCTTAATTCCAGGTGGTCCCTCAACTCCAGATGGTCCTCCTGGGAAACTAGATTTCACATAGTTTGGAAGGCCATCCTTCAGCCCAAGCTTGCCTTTTTTGCTTGGTGCCTGCTCTTTCAAGGCCTCCCTATTAGGTGCAGATTAGCTCATTATGGGATGGCTCCTTGGATTTGTCCTTTTTGTGCACATATTGAGATGCTTACGCATATGTTCTGGTATTGCCCAAAAGCTCAAGCTATTTGGGTCTGGATCCACAATTTTTTTCATCTGTTTTGCTAAGTTCCTTTTCTTTGGCAGCATGTTTTACTTGGGGAGTCTATTTCCATTCCCCATGCTTTTGCGTAAGTGTGGAATAATTTCAGAGTAGAGATCCTTTTTTTTATATGGAAAGAAAGTAATTCTGCTATTTTTGGTAATTTTGCAGTTTCTTGCTTTGTTTTGCATTATGATAAGGCCTTTCTTTTCTCGAATGTGTTCTTATAGATCCAGGATCAGTCCCACAAGGTTGAGTTGGAAGTGCAGCACCTCTAGACCCTCTTGGATAACTAGGCCAACTCTCCTTGCACTGTGCCACGGGGCCCCCCCACCTCCCCTTCTAGGAGTGTTCGTTCGAGAGGTCACTGTGGACGTGGCCGATCGAATGAGCATATCTACTGTCATCGCTCTCCCAGGTGGCAACCAGATCATTGGCGGAGCCCTGTTAATTAGGGTGGTGGTTGGGGGTCCCCGCAGCAGCCCACACATCATAGTGGTTAGAGCTCCTGCCACCACTCTCCACCTCTTGCATAATGGGATGGATGGGATTATGGCAAAGTCTCCCGGTTGGCTCTTGCCATATCACCTAATCTGTAGGGAGACAAAGAAGAAGAAGAAGAAGTTGGCACCTGTTGGCTGCCCCTCTCGGATGGAAATGATCTTCAAGGTGGTAACCTAGAGGATAAAGGGCCCCCATCACCGCCCCCTACTGCTATGTTTGCTACGCCAGCTTAATTTATTTTCTTTTTGTTTTTTGGCATTGTTGCCTTTTGATACTTTGGCCTCCTAGCCTCGACTAGTTTGAACGTGGGGTGTGCCCTTTACCATCCATATTTTTTGTGGATAGCCGTAATATTTTTATTTTGTAATATAGTCTATTTCATCAAAAACAAAATTTTACCTGCTCCACTAACCGACACCAAGTTCTTGAAATTATTTTCTTTATCTCAAGTGAACCCTTTATATACGACTTTTATGCTATATGTGATTCACTATATCATTAAAAAAGAAGGCGTGTCTGAACAAATTATCACGTGTCAACTATGGCCTAAAGTGATAAGGATTAACATGCAATATTTGAATCAAGACCCATTTATCCTCTAAGAGTTTTCGGTACATGACACGCATAACAATAGCTATAAATAATGAAGGTTTGATATGAAGTGAATTACCCATTTGAGTAGTTGTGAGAGTTGATCTGTTTGGGATCTTGCATTATTAATGACGATGATGAAGAAGGGATTGATGGTGTGGGTATGTTTGATTTTGGTAATAGCTATGGAAGCTATTTTACTGTGTGGAAGGGACCTGGTTGCAATAATCAAGCTGCTCGATACAACAATTTGCGTGGAGGATATGAGTTTGTATACCAGGGACAGACTGCTTCTGCTTACAACCAGCCCAGCTGTAATGGCGTGGCGCAAACCAGATTTCCTGGTGGTGCTCAAATGTGTAGCGGTTTTGGCTGGAGAAGCTTTTTTACTCAGTGCTGAGCTCTATCATATTATGACATATGACTAGAATAAATGTTGTTACTTAAATAGCAACCTCACTCACCATGTGCTAATTAATATTATTATTATTTAATGCTATCAAATACTTCAGTGCTTTTAATTATGTTAATAATGTCCAAGGAATAGACATTTGAAACCATAATATTGTACGCCCTTTCTATATAAGGGTTCACAGATTTTCTAGAAAATTGCTTCTCCATGTTTTATTTGAGAGGTTATAGGGATATTATATTCACTTTCGTTATTTATCTTTTCAACAAGTAGTGGAAAAATTACATTAAAAACTAAGAATAATTATACATTCTTGGTTGGGTGAATGGTTTACTAGGATGATATTTTTATTTTTATTAATTTAAAATAATTAACAGATTTTTCATTATTTGAATGGTTTGGAATTCCAAGTGACAATATAAAATTAATATATTATGTCTTTTAATGACATAATTCAAAACATGTCAAGTGTCAATTATCATCCATCATAAATCCATTTTAAAAATGCATACTTATTTTTTTATTATTCCATTATAATAATTACATTTTCCCTTACATTATTTAATATATTTTTATATTATGTTATTATTTTTATTATATTCAACATTTTTATTTTTATTTGAAAAACTTAACTAAATAAATTTTAACCTTAAGTCTAACTTTCATTTAATTTAAATACCTTATACTTTTATTTAAAATTCAATTAAAAAATGATATCTTGACTCTTAAATAAAAGATTTTAACATTGATATGTTTAAATATATTTTAGAGGGTAAAACATACATACTAGTTCAACATACCATATACATATATTTATATTATCTCATTCTTTTTAGTGTTCTTCTAAAACAATATGGTAAGATTTACTTTTGTATAAATGAATCTATATAGAATGCACAATCAAACAAATCAATGTAACATAGAGAGTACTTCTATGTAACACTTATAATTCTGTGAAAGATGTGACAAGAGGACACATAAAAACGTTCATAATCAACTTTTCAAAGTTGACCTCACCTCCCTACAGAATTTTTTTTTTGTAGTTAAGGAAGGTACTTATAATAACTTAAAGCAAATATTATAAAGCAATTAATATCTATTGGAAAAGTCTTTAAAAATTTTGTTACACAAATCAACTTTTGTAAGTGGTTTACGCAACACTTTGGTTTTGTATGTACTTATATTTATATGGCAATATTTTAATTAGTACATGGATGTTATTACATTAGACATCTTAAGTACGTGAAAATTTGATCTCATGGACATTGACTTTGATTGGAATCCTCAATTTAGTGTGAGAATAAGAATAAAATACACTTATAGATGGAACTAAGTTGAGTATTCTTCCATTAAGAAATATCGTAAGTATTATTTCCTTCTTGTATTTTTGAAAACTCTAGATTCAATCTTATTATCAATAAGATAAGATCGTTTATGTCAATATTGATTGGTAATCCTTCATGGAAGTTATATATGTCTATAATATTGAAGATTGGATAGATATACAACCCTTGAGTGATCCACACTAAGAATCCCACAACCATGTTCATGGTTTTATCTTGCACTCGCTAGAGCAACATGGATTATAAGAGTGCTAGGATTAATTAATGCAATGAGCCAAACACACAACAACGTAGCATAAAAATTAATTGTAGAAACTGGAACTTTTATTCATTAATGGTGAATGGAGAATATAGATATGTACAAACAATTACAAATACTAAGACAAAAGACTCTTGTATCAAAATTGGAAAGCATCATTGCTTATCATCTACACTACTTTGAAGGTATTACAAACAAATGAATGTTATTGTAGAACCAAGAAAATTTATCTATTGTATTTGAAATGACTTAAATATCAAAAATCTAAAGATATCTCCTTCTAGATTGTATGATACACTATATATGCACACATACAATTGATATTGAAAGCAACAACTAAAAATATGTGTTTGAGAGATAGTAAATGGTAGATGTCCCCAGGAGCCTTGATGGGACTGGAAAAGGATACAGTGCCAAGCATGATTTCCATGTGTGAAAATATGTAATATATTTGCAATCACTCCAAAAGACCAAGTGAACACACATGTGTGTATATAGGAAGATAATGACATACTGATTCTCTGGATATCATAGTAAGAAAAGTGTGTCATGTATGTAATATAGGAAAGCAATAGTAAGTGTAACCAAGATATGCACATGACATGTATGAGTGGGATGGAGTGTAATGTGTGAATGTGATAGGAATAACATGCATCCCAACGGTTGTGTATGAAATGAAGTCCATTTATAAAATACCTCTCAAAAATCAAGAATGAACTATAGAACAAGAGTGTGTCATCTAGAAATGGTTTGAAAATGTAATGCAGCCAAATTAAGAACAACCAGATAGACTGCAATAAAATGAACTCAAAAAGAAAATAGATCTCCTTCTTCGTTAACCAATAATGAATTACAATGTTTCCTAAATAGGAAAATAACTCCCAACTCGAGTTTCCAAGTAACTCTAGCTAACTCTGACTAAATCTACTCTAGGTGGCGGAAATTACTATTTTTAGCAGTTTACTAGAACCTGCTATTCTTAGTAAGTTCGCATGCTTATTCCTACGGGCACAGAAATTGCCACGCATCTTCTACATCCCTAAATTAGAGGAATTGCCAACTTTCTAACTCAAAATGCAATTAATAGACTAAAATTAACTAATGCTCAAAAATAGGAAAAAACCAAACTATAACTTAAATCCTAATTTTCGGCCTCAAGATGGCGGATTTAGGGCCCGAAAACGTGTCGAAAACTTTCCCCAACTGGTAGGGCAGGTTGCCGCTGCGTTCGTCTCATCAAAACACGTGGTTTCAAAAAAAAAACGGACTCAAACGGACACCCGGAGCTCAAGTTATGACCTTGTCAAGTTGTCTTCTTCAAACTGCTAATTCAGGCGCATCATTCTCCCCTGCTTGAAAAAAACGCAGCTCCTGCAAGTTGTCTTCTTCAAACTGCTTCCATTTATCTGCATCCAACTTCTGAATCTCTGACTCTGTGACCCAAGTATTGTCCTCTTGTTCCAGTCCTCTCCAATGTACCAAATATTTGTTGTATTTCCCATGTCGCGTGTCCATTGTTTTCTTATCTAGAATCTGATCCACTTCTTCTTTCTTCTTCACCGGAACCTGCTGCCGCCAATCTACTACTTCATCAGCATCATCCCTTTCTGCACCATCCCCATGAAAAGAATACAAATCTGAAACATTAAACACTGGAGAAATATCAAATTATCTGGCAATTCTACCTCATAAAGCATTATCGTTTATTTTTTTCACGATTTTGCAGGGTCCAATCTTCTTGTACTTCAGCTTGTTATAGGTTCCTCTTGGAAACCTTTCCTTCCGCAGATATACCATAACCAACTCACCAACTGTAAATACCTTTCTCCGTCTGTGCACATCTGCTATTTCCTTATACTTGTCATTACTATTTTGCAGCTTCTTCCGCACTTCTTCCTGCAATTTGTTGTATATGTTCGGCAAATGCTTCGGCATCATCACTGACTCTGCCATCAACGGGTAGCTGTACCAAATCTAATACCCCATTTGGATTACTCCCATACACAATTGAAAATGGAGACTTTCCCGTGGATCTGTTTATGGAACTGTTATATGCAAACTCAGCTTGCGGTAATGCTAAGTCCCATTGTTTCGGCTTTTCCCCAACAATGCACCTTAACAGGTTTCCCAAACTCCTATTTACCACCTCTGTTTGCCCATCAGTCTGTGGATGATAAGCACTACTGAACTGTAGTTGAGTACCAAATTTCTTCCATAAAGTCCGCCAGAAGTGACTTAAGAACCTTGTGTCCCTATCTGAAGTAATGGTTTTTGGAACACCATGCAAACGAACAACTTCTCTGAAAAACAAATCTGCTACGCCTGTTGCATCGCTTGTTTTCTTGCAAGCAATAAAATGAACCATCTTAGAAAACCTATCAACAACCACAAAAATGGAATCATTACCTCGTTGTGTTTTTGGTAATCCCAAAACAAAGTCCATACTCAGATCTGTCCACGACCCTTTAGGAACAGGCAACGGCATATACAACCCTGTATTCTGTGCATGGCCTTTCGAGACTTGGCAAATTCGACATCTCTCCACATATCTTACCACATCTCTTTTCAGCTTTGGCCAATAGTATTTGTCTGCTACCAAGGCTATCGTCTTATCCTTACCAAAAATGCCCAGCCAACCCTCCGCTATGCAACTCTTTCACTATATTTTCTCTCATAGACCCGACTGGAATACATAGTTGGCGTCCCTTGAATAGGTAGCCATCCTGTAAACTATACTCATCCAGGACATCTCCTACATTGTCTGACAATGGACTAATTAGTTTTTCAACAATATCCTTGAAATCAGAATCAGAAGAATACAAACCCTTTATTGCTTCAAAACCCACCACCTCATTTTCCATAGTGGTAAACAAAGTCACACGCCTACTCAATGCATCTGCAACTTGATTCTGTTTTCCGGATTTATGTTTTAGAGAAAAAGTATATCCCTGCAAAAATGATACCCACTTTGCATGCCTACTATTCAACTTCTTTTGGGTATTCACATACTTCAGGGCTATGTGGTCTGTAAATAACACAAACTCCTTAGGCACTAAGTAATGCCTCCAATGCCTTAATGCTTGTACAATTGCATAAAATTCCACATCATAAGTAGAGTAGTTCTTTCTTACCTCATTTAGTTTCTCACTAAAGAAAGCTACTGGCTTTCCTCCTTGACTTAGAACAGCTCCAATACCCACATGTGAGGCGTCACAATCAACCTCGAACACTTTATCAAAATCTGGTAGTGCCAAAATGGGTGCCTCTGTCACCTTCTTCTTCAAGAATTGAAAACTATCCTCAGCTGCCTTTGTCCACAAAAACTCCCTTCCTTTTGTGCAATCTGTGATAGGTGCTACAATACTGCTGAAATTTTTAATAAATTTTCTGTAAAATGTTGCTAGACCCATGAAAGCTCCTTACCTCTGTTATACTCCGTGGAGTAGGCCATTCAATAATTGCCTTTATCTTTTCTGAGTCCATCTGTACCCCACCTGCTGAAATAATAAAGCCCAAGAATACCAAGCTCTCTTGCATAAATGTGCACTTCTTCATATTTGCATAGAGTTTCTCTTTCCTTAACACTTCAAATACCAATCTTAGATGCCTCAAATGTTCTTCTTTAGTTTTACTAAAGATCAAGATATCATCAAAATAAACCACAACGAACTTACCATTATACTCCCGTAGCACGGTGTTCATCAATCTCATAAAAGTACTAGGTGCATTGGATAACCCGAATGGCATCACCAACCACTCATATAATCCATTTCCTGTCTTGAATGCTGTTTTCCACTCATCTCCTTCTCTGATCCCGAATCTGATGATAACCGCTTCGAAGATCAATCTTGGTGAAATAATTAGATCCGGCAAGCACATCCATCATATCATCAAGGCGAGGTATTGGGAACCGATACTTGATTGTAATTTTATTGATCGCTCTGCTATCTGTGCACATTCTCCATGTTCCATCCTTCTTTGGTGTTAATAAAGCTGGTGTTGCACACGGACTCATGCTCTCCCTTACGACCCCCTTTCGCACGAGCTCTGCCACTTGCCTATTCAACTCTGCATGTAATGTCGGGCTCATCCTATAAGCCGCTTGATTTGGGAGTGAAGACCCTGGAATCAAATCCATGTGGTGTTGAATATCTCTTTTGGGTGGTAATCCATCTGGTAGCTCATCAGGAATAACATCTGAAAATTCTTCTATTAATTCTGATGTTTCTATTGGTATTTGAGCACTTACAAGTTCATCCTTATTTGCAACTAGTGCATAACAGAAACCGGTTGCCTTTGCCTCCTTCACAAATTCCTTTGCAGAAAGCATATTTTCAGCCTTCCCCTCTTCTTTAAGAGGTATCAAAACTATTTTTGTGCCATCCTTCCAGAAAGTATAAGTATTTTTTTCCCCCATCATGAATAACTTTTTCTATCAAATTGCCATGGTCTTCCTAGCAGTATATGACATGCATCCATAGGAATAACATCACACCAAATCTCATCCTTATAACTGTTCCCAATAGAAAAGCTTATTAAACATCTCTTATCAACAGTAACTTCATTACCCTTCTTAAACCATGCAATACGATAAGGGTTAGGATTCTTCTCACAATGCAGACCCAATTTATCGACCATCTCATTTGAAACCATGTTCTCACAACTACCACCATCAATAATAACATTACATACCTTTCCTCCTGAAGTGCATCTTGTTCTGAAAATATTTGTACGTAGCCATGCATCCCCCTTGACCTCCTTTCTTGGAGCAATCATTGTTCTCTTGATCATCAAATTTTCTCCAACATCTGGTGGAATTTCGAGGTCCTGTTCATCTTCTACTTGCTCAGCTTCTACAAGATTTACTCTTGGAGCATCTCCTTGCCTTTTTTCATGTGTATAATTATGTGGGCATTCAAAAGCCCGATGCCCTTCTTCACCCACATTTGTAACAAACAAATGGTCTTCGTGGAGCCTCCCATCCTCTATCGCCAGCATATCCTCTACCCCTAGAAAATCCTCTGCCTCTTTGTTGATTCTGGAGATCTTGTCTCGTATCCTCTTGCTTTTCCCATCCACGAGATGATTCTCCCCTACCTTGGCTGAAACCAGCTCGTCCCCCGAAAGGAAGATGAGGCCCCCCTATTCATTCCAGGTGATCGCCTAAAACTTTGACGATTTTGTTTTTCCTCAGCCTTTAAGGCTAATTGATAGGCATCCTCCATGCTTTTAATCCTATGCATACTTATCTCATCTTGAATAGAAAATTTTAATCCATTAACATACCTCGCAGCCATTTGTTCCTCAGTTTCTTCATGCTCTACACGAATGGACAACTTGTAGAAATCATCTGTGTATTCTTGCAACCGTTTGTAAGTTCTGTCTGAGATTCTGAAACCTCCTGTAAAGGGTTTGTGCATAATCCACAGGTAGAAATTTATCTTTTAGCTTCTTCTCCATCTTACTCCACGTCCTAATTCTTTCTTTCCCCTTTCTTGACCGCTCTTTCTGTAGGTGATCCCACCATAACATAGCATGACCTTTCAATTTCGTGCATGCAAATTTTACCTTCTTTTCTTCTGACATAGCCTTCCACTCAAAAAATTTTCCCATGCTATTCAACCAGTCTATCAGCTCCTCTGGTTTTAGACTACCACCATACTCTGAAACATCAACTCTTATCCCATCATTCTTTCCTTCTAATGCTCGAAGCATCCTTTCTTCAAAAGCTAATGGTGGTGCTTGCGTTTCCTCCTCTTCACAAACTTCTTCTTCATCTGTGTCATCTCCACCTTGATTTCCTCTTTGGGTTATCATTGCAGCAAGCGCAGCAACTTGTCTCTGTAGATCTTGCATATTCCTATTCATCTGGGCAATACCACCTCCTCTTCCTCTTCCTCTTCCTGCCATTTTTAAACAAAATACTCGAACCAGCTCTGATACCAGATAATGCAGCCAAATTAAGAACAACCAGATAGACTGCAATAAAATGAACTCAAAAAGAAAATAGATCTCCTTCTTCGTTAACCAATAATGAATTACAATGTTTCCTAAATAGGAAAATAACTCCCAACTCGAGTTTCCAAGTAACCTCTAGCTAACTCTGACTAAATCTACTCTAGGTGGCGGAAATTACTATTTTTAGCAGTTTACTAGAACCTGCTATTCTTAGTAAGTTCGCATGCTTATTCCTACGGGCACAGAAATTGCCACGCATCTTCTACATCCCTAAATTAGAGGAATTGCCAACTTTCTAACTCAAAATGCAATTAATAGACTAAAATTAACTAATGCTCAAAAATAGGAAAAAACCAAACTATAACTTAAATCCTAATTTTCGGCCTCAAGATGGCGGATTTAGGGCCCGAAAACGTGTCGAAAACTTGCCCCAACCGGTAGGGCGCGGGGTTGCCGCTTGCGTTCGTCTCATCAAAACACGTGGTTTCAAAAAAAAAACGGACTCAAACGGACACCCGGAGCTCAAGTTATGACCTTGTCAAGTTGTCTTCTTCAAACTGCTAATTCAGGCGCATCAAAATGTGTGCTAGAAACATAGATCATGAAGCATAGAGTGTGAAAAGTGAATGCAATGAGGTTGATTTCAAATTTAAACCCTTAGCAGTCAAGTATGAACCGTGGAACTAAAGTGTGTCATAGGGTAATGACGATATAATGTGTGTATCAAGGTGTGTAGGAGCACAAAAAATATTATTCATGAAGCATGAAACGTGAAGTGTACTAGTAGATACTAAAGGAAACTGATCGGGAACTATTGAAAAATAGATGCGGTCATTGAGAACAAGAGTAGCAAAAGTATAGAGAATGCGTGCAAGGATGTATACCATATATATAGAAAATAACATATGTACCATGAATAGAAGAATCCATAAGTAGGAATGAGGAGAAAACTATGTACAAAGTAGCATAGGAGGATGGATAAATGTTTTTAGGTATGCACACAATGTATATAAGAGCAAGTGTTGCGTGAATTGTAAAACCAAAGGAATGTAAAGATATCTGTGCGAATAATATGGTTAGTTAATTGTTAATTAGGGCATGTGAATATGAAGGGGGGAGTTAGATGCCCTCAAGTGTATGAGTAATGGAGATTTATGCAATGAGGTAAGAAGAGAGAGAACGTGCCGTGATGGTGGATGTGGCAATGATGCTAGGTCCCTCATTATGATATCATAACTTTATATTTATAGGGTTATTTTGATCTAATTTCATGACTAACCCTATAAAGGCCGACCAAAATAAAGATAAAGATGTCAAATGGTTAGAAAGAGCCAAAAAATTGGTGGGAAAGTGTAAAAAGGACCAGTGCACTACATTGGGCACCCCAGTTGAGCCTAAAATAACAATAATTAAATGAAACAGACTGGGCATGTGGATGAGAAGGGGCATCAATGATGAAATAAAATAAAACAAGATGGCCAAAAGATGGGGGTTAATTAGTACTTTCTTCAAGTCAAGAACCTTCTAATTAGTAGTATGAGACTGGGATAAATATTGTTTAAAATGCATGAATTTGTGCCTACATTTTACCCCCACTTTATGTTGGTAAGCGTAAATCTTGGTAACAGAAAGTAGATAGATACATGCATACGTAATGTCCATAAAGAGTGTAGTAGAAATGCATCGAAGGACTAGAAAAAAGTGTGGAATTACAAAAATATTGAGGAGCATGGAAACTAAAGATGAAAAATGTGCAAAGAAAAAGTGATGAGAGTGAACCTAGGGCGGAATGTGTGTGTAGCTATTGTGGTGTGTAATGTACCTACATGATTAGTAAAGCAAGTTTTATCGCAAAGTGTTGTTTTTGACATTCTTGTTGTTGTTTCCCCCAATTTGATTACTTTTTTCTCATATGGATGGACCTGCAAGGAGAAAATGATCAAATATTCAAATATGTATGTATGTATGTATGTGTAAAACGTAATGTAAAAGATGCATGTATATGTAAAATATGTAAATGTAAATGGAACATGTGTACCTGATCGATGTTGAGAATGACAGTGTAGAAGGATATTCTGTACTACAATTGTTTTTGGTGATCTCAGGCCACCCTGGCCGAAGAAGTGTAGGGAGGAAATTCTCTATGTCTTCCAAGCTCGAACTACTTCCTTGAATGTGTATGAAGATATCTCTGTGTCATCCTGTTGTTTTGGGAGATTTGAAGCCATTGGTTGAAGTAGTGTGGAGAGGAACAACCACTATAACCTCTAAGCTTGTAACTACTTCCCATAATACTAAGGACATCATGTCATGTAAAATCCATTGTGTATGAGGGTTGTATAATGATCTAAATCCACTCGTTATATACAATTCAACTTAACTAGTGTAGAATCTTTATATTAGTATGTAAAACCCTAAATGATTTCCCCCCTCTGGGGGTGCATCTGACGTCATTGATAAGAGAATGTGGCCCCAAAAACTCTTCCCTGCATGGGAAATGAAATGCAATTGGTAGAAACCAACGTGCACACAAAAAAGGATGGAAACAAAAACAAGTGTTAGTACGAAAACACATACATATAGAAAACAAGTGTAAAGTATGTAAATAGTGTGTAAACTACCAAATAAATTAATGTAAACATGCAAGAAGAAAAGTAAGCCACACAAAGAGGGTACTGAACATGGGACATCAGTCATGATGTCAAAAGACATGTAAGGCCATCATAGATGCAACCAACAAACAAGTGCACACACCAAAAATAGGGCAAGGCCCGCATATAAGAAGAAACCAATGGCAAACAAACAAAAGAAGTAGTCATGGGGACATGTCATCCTACAAAACAAGTGTTGCACATGGGACACCAATTAACATGTTAGAGAAATAACTGATATGTCATAGCGTAAATAACCAAGTAATGTACATTGATAAGTACAAAATGAAACAATAACATATATGAGAATCGAATGTGGTTTCCCCCAATGAGCAGTGTAGGAAGTGTAGAAGGCAAGCACCCATGTTGCATGTAAAATATTTGTATCTATGATCATAACTAAAAAATACATGAACATGCATGTGTAGATGGTATAGATAATAAAATATGAGAAAAAAATCTAACATGTGTACCAAAGTGATCATGTAAAACACTAGTAAACAAGAGTAAATTCCCCCAAGACAATGCAATATGTTGTGGATGGATGGAATGGAATGCAAGATGGAATGATAGGATCCTTGTGCACCATAGTTGAATGGAAGTGTATGCAATGAGGTTAACTTTTTTTCTCCCTAAGAAGCCAAGAATAAACCATAAACGATAGTGTTTCATCAGGAAATGGTTGAGTAATGATGTTGTGTCTAACACGTTGTGATGAATTTGTAGGTGTAGTTGTGAGATGTGACCTATAACTTACGTGTGCATGAACACTATAGACGAAGCATATATCATGACTAGATGAACATAAAAATGATGATTTATCCTAAACATATATCACTATAAGATGAATGTGGGAGAGATGTTTTAGCCCTAAACATATATCACTACAAGATGAAAGGATGGAATGGTGATGTAACCTAAGGTGTATACCACTACAAAATGATAGAATAGGTGACAATTTAGCCTAAAGCGTATGTCACTAGCCTAGAATTGTCACATGTATGATTAGTGTAAGGTCCATTTAATTGGAAAAACATCAAGGATCGAGTGTGGATTGAGGAACTAAAGTGCGTTATAAGGTAGTGAGTGCAACACATAGTAGATGATGTGGTATACATGATGACTACATGCTAAATAGAATGTATAAATATGTGGTGTGTAAGATGTGAATGCAAGATGTGTAAAAATCCAAGCTGAATAGAATGTATGATAATGCAACATGTAAAATGTGAATGCCAGAGATGTAGAATGGCATGTATGTATATGGAAAAGTAATGTAGTAGGTATGAATTATATATGCTACGCTCATATGTGATGACGACTAGTATAGTATGGAGATGAGGACTGTATGATGCATTATATATGCCTATTTATAGGATGTGAGGAAACATGTATAAATAGCCTAATAATGTATGATGTAAAACATGTAAGGTGAAGAATAGTATAATGTATGATGTATGATTGTGGAAATGGAATAATTTTGTAGATGAATGTGGAGAATGTATGGTATATAGTGTATGACGTGAAATGTGTTACTAGATGTGGTATGTAATGCCTAGTGTGTAGTGAGTGGGATTCAATGTAGTTATAGTCTCTCAATAGTCAAGTGTGAACTGAAGCACAAGAGTGTGTCATCAGGTAACAACGATGCTAAAACGTGTGATGAAAATGCCTATATGAAATGACATTGTTAATAGAAATGAATTGTGTATTGTAAACGAACTTGAGTTGAAAATGATTCATAGAAAGGATAGATTGAGAGTGACAAATCCAATTGAGACCAAGAAGTATGTCACATCCTTTAACTATGATTTCCAATGAGGAAAGGGACAAGCATAGTGAGTGGACCAAATGTAACATGAACCTGAAAAACCCCAAAGGGTTCTGCGAAGGAGTATTTGATTTGGGATGAATGATACCCAATAGCCTTTAAGAGTGAAGTAGAACATGCACTAATGGGCCATGATGGGTCAAATTTAGTATTTTTGATGGAGGTTGAGACAATAAATGCGTGGATGTGAAAATTATTAGATGTAAACTTGGTGTGATAATCGTAGTTGGAAAAAGAAAGTATTCAAGGTGAAGCTTTAGGAACAACGTTCATAACAACAAGAGGTAAACATTCATAATAGGAGGAAGTGGTGACGAAGTAGAAGGAGTGACATCAACCATGTAAATAGTAGCTTCAAAGTTATGTGAAGATTCAATAGGATGTTTCCCAATAACATAATATGGAGATGTAGGAGCAATGATTGTATCAAGAGAATCATCTATAGATAATTTGGGAGGATGAATGGGTGAACACATACGAGAAGCATCTTATGGGTCTGTAATGGAAACAAATGTAACTATGTGATCAGGTGGAGGAGTTTGTGCCTCCTCGAGGACCCATGTTAAATAATTAAGACTGATGGTACACATATAAGAAACAATAACGTCACCTGGAGCATCATGAACTATGTCAAAAGATGGAAAATGAATAAGTGGAGGGCAAGGCCTATAACCAGAAGCATCATTTGGAGTGTCAATAAAGGCACGACCAAAAATATAAAAATGTAGAATGCTTAGAGATAGAGAAGAAGTATCTTTAGCCATGATAAGACATCGGGTTCACTAAAATGATTAACTAAAAATGAACTAATTATATAGTGTAGGGATAGTTTATCTAAGCTATGAAAAACTGTAATAAAATAAAACAATGCAACAAAGAAGTATAAAAGTAAGCTAAACAACTATGCAAAAGGAGAGGTTAACAGTAATATGAAAAGGTAGAGGAAATAACTCATTTGATTTGATGAAGTGTTAGGACTATGTGGTAGGTGAGACTATAAAATCAGGGAGAAGGAATGACTATGAAGAACTCCTGAAAATTATGGATTTGGAGGATCTAACTGGGTCGGAGCCCCTGGAGAAGGACGGCGGTGCCTGCAGGCGCTCTGGTCTGCAATTTGTGCACCGTGGTCTATGTAAAAGCTCTTAATCTAGTTTTTGCTAGTTCGGTAGATGGCCTGAAACCCTTGTTGTGTGTCGCATCAACTTCGTTGTCCTGCACTAGATGTTGTCAATACTCCAAGATGAAAGAGAAACCTATAAGACCCCAAAACAAGCATCAAAGCTTTAAAAAAATAATGCAAATGAAGGGATCAAACTAACCTCAACTGCCAAAATGGTGGATTTAGTTACTGAGCAATGCACTACATCTTAGACCCAATGTAGTTTTATGTGCAAGTGTTTGTTAACATGCCTTAGGTTGCTCTTGTGCTAGCCACACTTTGTGAAGTAGTGAAAAATAACTATGTGTAGAAAATGTAGTTAAATCTGTGCATGGAAAAGAATAAAATCCATCCCCCTATGAAGTTTGATGCAGATGTCCTATACTTTTTCCTTGATGATGGAGCTATGTGGATGCAAGTGATCTCCAATGCAATAGATTAATGAAACTTGAGCTGGAGTGATAGTAGTAAGTGATGCTAGGTCCCTCATTATGGTCTCATAACTTTATATTTATAGGGTTATTTTGATCTAATTTTGTAATTAGCCCCAAAAATGCCGATCACAAGAAAGATAAAAATGCCAAATAGCTAGATAGAGCCCTAAAAGTGGTGGTACAGTACAAAAAGGATCGGGGTGCCCCTGGCGGGGACAAAGATGCCCATGGGCACCCTAGTCAAGGATAAAATAACGGGAAATGGTCAAAATAGACTAGGTATGTGGATGAGAAGGGGTGGTAATGACGAAATAAAATAAAACAAGATGGCTAAAAGATGGGGGTTGATTGGTAATTTCCTCACCAAAAAAACCTTCTAAATAGTAGTATAAGACTGGGATAAATATTGTCTAAAGTGCATGATTTTGTTACTAAACTCACGGGCCCCTAGCAAGGTGATTTATGTCTGATTTTACTGATAATCATTTAGTGTTTATTTTCTATTTTTCTTATCGAGGGTTCGAGTAGCGTGGATTGTGCCCATACGTGACAGGATGACTAACAACACTAGGTATCCATTGGTGGGTATATTTCATTTCATCTAGTCCTTTATTTACTTTTTACATCTACTTTTGATTTTTGTCTTATGTATCATTTCTTCCAATGACTACCCCATGTTTAACTATTGCGACATGTAGTAATAAATGGATGCGACATATGTATGTACACTTAATTTTTCATGTTTTATATTTTCAGACGTATTGTACTAGCAATTTCTCTTCCTGGTTAGAGGTCACCAATGCATTTATTTATGGGAATGGGTTCCTTAAGGGGCTCATTTAAGGATAGGGGTATGGTTATTCACATAACCATTAGGTTAGGTATGATACATGGAGAGAGAATGGATTTTTTTCATATGTATCCACTTCTTCTACTTTTCTTTTTGTTTTTCTTCGCATCCTCTTGACAGCTTACTTGCACATAACCATATTATTCTTTCATTTTTTTTGTTTTTCATGACATATTGCACACACCCTTTATAATCACCCCTCCCTAGCCGATGCCATCACCCACGGGTGATTGCATCAATGCATTTCAAAATTCATGGCTGACGCCTTTTCCCATGGGTGCCGCTGTTAGTATAAATACCAAACAGACATTTTCACACAAAAGGACATAGCACAAATAAACACGTGAACTATCCATTAGCTTTGATCTTTTGTTTCAACTTGTATATGCTCACTCAAATTTTGGATTTCTTACACCTTAACTCTTGGATTGGATCTTATTCTTACATGATTGGTTTTCTTGCACTCTTGGGTAACCTATAGTGAGTTATGATAGGATTATTTCCCCTTCTCCACCCAAAAGTAATTCTCTCTTCTTGTATTATCCTTTGGTAAATAGATGCATCATCGACCGCCCCCCGAACAGGTAAGTTCTCTAACTCAACTTGTCATTTTCTATAGATTAGTATCCTATCTATGCTTGTTACTTTATGTTACCTTAGTATTCTATGCACATTCTAGGTTAGCATATTTTATTCAAATATTTATTTTTATGTTGCATGATTTACTTAGGTTGGCATAGATATTACATGTTCATGTTATTATTAATCAGCCCATAGTGTCGATGCCTCAATAGGATTCCATCCTCTTTCTCAACACAGTGTCTTGGAAACCTTAGGTTATACTAGTGTAAGGGTTACTTTCCTTTGGGTATGAGATCTTATCAGTCCATGTAGCCCCTTTGAATTATATCCGTTATGTGTCAGTCTTGGTGTGTCTCTGGGTAAGTGCAGCAAGTTGGTGGACAATTAAGTGGACATAAAAACCCAAAATTTAGGTACCACAATTGTGGTTTCTAAACCGCACATGCGTAATTTTTTCTTATAGGCTTGGTGATTTCTGAACCTAAAGCCGTGATCGTGTTCCTCTAAGACAAAAAAAGTAGACCCGTGACTCCTCATTTTCACCTATTTTTCCTTTCTAACCACGATTTCTCCTAGACCTTTGGCACTCACACTTTGAACACCCCCTAAAAATTATTCTTCAGACATTTGGATTGTGATAGTTTCAACCATGCTGCCAAGACAAAGATGTAAGCCCTCATTTTGATCATTTTTTTTTGCATTTTAGGTAATTTTTTATGATTTTCATGGGGTTTTCACTTTTTTGTTTATGTATACAAGTTTTTTGTTTTGTCAGTTGCTCAACAAGCTCGTGATCTTGCAAACCATCGAAATATTCCTCAAAACCCTCCAAACAATCCTGAAAACCCTCCAAACATTCCTTAAAACACTCCTCTACACATAGATCCACCTTTTATGGCTCCTTCGGTCACCATGGAACTAACAGGAACACAAGCTGATATCGTTGGGAGAATTCGACAAAATAAAATTTTCATTGACAACCTTATTCAGACTATAAGAAAAAATCATGCCATAAATCCATCCCGCATGACTTTAGCCAACACATTGAAAACATTGATTGGTGAAGTAGACTCTGCAACCAACCAAATAGACAAATGGAATACCTTTAGAGGTGATTGTAGGTGGTGGTATGCAAATAAAGTATCCCATGCGGCTGTAAAAGATAAAAAGATTGGAAAAGACTGCATTTGTGCATTATTTACTGACCCAAGAACTAATGACCCCCTGCAGCTACTTGCAAACGATTCTCAATCCATTAGTGCCATGATGATTGAATCAAGAACAATTTTTGGGACCAATGGTGGATGGTCTTTGATTATCCACCATGCAATAAAAATGACGTTCCTCTCTATTATTTGAATAAAGTATATTGTGAGTTCATGCTAGGGATAATTTTAGTGGCGAATATTCGTAATATGGTGAAAATTTCATTTTAGGAAAATTTGAAAAGGTGATTTTTTCAGAGTGGGTCAGTGTCTTTTTCACCTAAAATTTATAGTATATATATTTTTTGGGGTCTGATTCGCCTACGTTTGAAAACATCTCCTATAAAAACCTTGGTGATTCACCGAGTAGTATACTACGGTACTACCACAAGTAACTTACCAAATTACCAATACCATGAAATCGCATACTCTTAAGCACCATAGATTGTTGTTATCCTATTAGTAGTTTAGAGTCAGGGACAAATGATATTTGCTGACACATGACAGGGATATAGTTGATGCGCAATAAGTAGGTATTGTAGATGAATGACAATGGGGTTTTTTGTTGACACGTGACATGGATATAGTTGATGCACAAAAAAGAGGTATTACAGACACATGACAAGTAAGTATTACAGATGTGTGATAAGGGGATATGTAGTTGATGCATGAAAGTGATAGAGTTGATGTGTGGTAGAGAAATTTGACGCTTTTTTGAAGCGTGACATGGATAGTTGATGCATTGTTGATGCACGACAAGGGGGTTAGTTGTTGACGTGTGACAGGGATTTACATAATTGATGTACGACATGAATTTTGAATTTGACATGCTACTTGGTTCTTTTGCTGATGCAGGACTCTGTGAGTCTATTTAGAATAATGGAAGGTGCTAGTCCTCAGAATGTGAAGACTCTAAAAGTAACTAAGAAATATCAAAAATCCGTGTTCAAGTATTTTGGAATCTTTTCTGATATAGATATTGAAACTACCAACAACCATATAGCTACCACAAGAAATAATTAGAATACTAACTGTGTGGAAGGTATTATTGAGGTGGACATGCATTCAACACAGTAACAAACAAATGACACCTATGATAATATGTTAGATATTGAAGATATAACTGTTGAGATGCTAGATCTAGAAGATATTATTCCTATTGGGGTGTAACCAAGAGTGCATAAAAATATCACACATACAAATACTCAAAAAAATGGAACACATAAATCAAATTCAAATTCCAGTTCATGAAAGAGGAAACTAGGTGATTGTGATATTGCTCAAAATTCTACTAAAAAAAGTAAAACATTGAAAACGAACAAGAATATGTGGACCATTGGCAGGTCATACAAGTTTGATTGGGTAACCAAATATCCATTTATCAAACATGTACAATAATATAATTCAGAAAAGATCCCATCTAAATGTACATGTACAATATGTACATGGAAATTGGGAAGGCAACAAAAAATGCAAATGAAGCTGGAGAATATAGAAAAACATTGTGGAAAAACATATTTGATTGTAACGGGGGTGGATGGTCAGAAAATCAAAACACATAGGTGGAAAACTGAAAAATAATGCATCCATGTTAAATATGCAACGGATTATGAGGCAAAGCAGAAAAAATGTAGACATATCATGGAAAAGGGAGGAACGATCACATCACAAATTGGTAAGATGAATCAAACAAATCTACATGCACAACTCATACAATTCTCTACTTTATTTCACATACTAAAGAAAAGAATACTGATATTGAATTTCCTTGATTTCAAAGTTTTATATCAATATAATGGAATGTCGAACATACCTCAGTCTCATTGGTCTAAAAGTAGTGGATGGGAAATGGAAAAATGCCTTTCCATGTGTTGGTGAGAAAATTTGTCTTGTGGACAAATTTGTGGATTTCAGGCCAATGCTATGGGAATCTAAGTCCCTGTACATTTGAATGGTGTAGCTACCATTGTTTAGCATGTAAAACCAAAGTGGATTTATGGTGGTTTTTCAACCAGAGATCCATAAGAACACTCCACTGTCCCTATGGCAATAATAGAAACTCCTTGCTATAGCATAAATTGATCTGAGAAAGGTGAGGGAGTGAGAATGAAGGAGGGGGAAATCAATGTTGTGGGTATAGTGTAATATTCCCACACACATCAACAGGAAGTTTCATTACATGCATTAATTAATAGAAGAAAGACAAATTTGTAATTTCTGAGCACGAGACAAAATAAAACACGCTATTCACAAAGCACCAATCAATTTTTCCATCGAGTGGACATAAAATTCCTTCCTTTTTTATTGATCTCATAGTTGAAACTTGTACAATGAGTGGGAATAGAAGAAATAATGTAGAGGAGGAGAATAGAAGAAGATTAACAATTGTTTTTGTCCTCTGTTTACAAAAACATGCCTCCAGTGTCCAAATTTGATTGCCACTACACAAAGACTTCGAAAAACCATTAAATCATTTCCCCTCTTCCAAATTCCTCTGCCACATAGAAAATGCTTCTGACGAGCCCAAAAAAATCTTCTGCATGCAAAAATGTGATTTATATTTCAATTTTCCAGTCCGTATATGAACCATTCGATCCTTTTCCCTAATTGCTTTGAAAATGAGCAATCCACGTGGTAGGAGAACATTGGAGCGGAGTCGGGGGAAATTGTTTTGCATTTTTTTTACATGCCAGAGAAATTTTCTCTATTTTCTCCCAAAAAATTGATCAAAATATAAAATTGAATTTTCCATCATGTGGAGAATTTCACCATCTTTCCATTGACACTAAAAACACAAAAATCCAAGCTCTAGATCGAAAGATATGGCCTCTTGAAGATTTATGGAAAAATTCAGGTTTGCGGGAAAAAAATTGACCTTTTCCCCTCTTTTTTCAAATTGGGAAAATTTTCCCAAAAATCTACATGCCCCACTAACTCGATGACACGTGGCACTTTCTAGTTCATCCGCGGGCTTCATAATAACATTTCGCCCTTTTCACCTACAAGGGAAAATTTTCCCAAAGTCCTCTGCCGGCCCGACCTCCACTGTTGATGTGGACATGTGGCACCTTCTGATTCGATGCAGAGATGTGGTCCAACATTTCACCTTTGTACTTTTATGGTTTTGGCAAAAAACCAAAAATCCTTCCAACACCCCAATCCCCTCCGATGAATGGACACGTGGCACCCTGTGATTAAACACGAGGAATTAATCAATTTTTCTCCATTCTCCTTTTCGGGCTTACATGCAAAATTTTTACCTTTGAGTTCTTTAGCCAAAAGGCTAAGTGTCGAATTTCTCGCTGCACCTCTATGGGCTCGCCCAGGGAAAATTTCCCCTCGAAACTCCGCTGAGCCATGACTTGCAAAATACATGGAGTTAGGAGGACTTCCTTACCTTTATGGAAAAGGGAAAGAATTCTGATGAAGCAATACCCTGAAAGTTTTGAGTGTCTGAAATGTGTTAAAATTTGACTGAGGCATAAAAGGAAGCTAGTTAACCCAAAATAAGAGGGAGCTTATTTTGGTTAACAAGTATGATCAAAGCATGGAAACTTTGAGATAGGACAAAGTTGTCTTGCTTGAAAACGTGAAAATTTTCCCTTTACACATTTACAAGACAACAGATGGCTCTAGCTTGGGGACATGGCGTGGATTTAACAAGGTGAAGACATGACATGAGGATCTAGATTCATAGGTTTCAAAACATATAACGTTGATGAATGCATTATCCATTGGGCCTTATAGAGTCATGTACAATACTAAAGGAAGGAAGAAGGAAGAAGGAAAAAAAAAAACAATCCAAAACCACACCAAAATAGAAAACAAACCAAAACACACACAACAGAAAAGGGAAAACAACAAAAACTATGGTATAGGGTGAGGGAAAAATCACTTTCACTAATGGTACAGCTTCAAATATTGCCCACTTCTAGGAAATCAAAAGGGATTTCCATCCAAGTATTATAAGACAAAGACATTCTCACCACAAGCTTCCTGAATTTGAAATGGACCCAACCACAAAGAATCTAACTTACCATGACTGCCCTTTGCTTCTCTCCTCTTGCCCCAAAGTAGGACCAAATCTCTAGCTCTGAACTCCCTTACTTTGGATCTTCTGTCAAAGAGCTTCTTCACTTTCAACTGATGTTCTTTAATTTTTTCCACTACCTGGGATCTGCTCTCTTCTAGCTTCTCAAGGAAAAGGATCCTCTTGTTAATTGAATCTTTGTATTGGTTGTCTTCCACTGTTTCAAGCAGCTTGAGAGATAGCATTTCAATTGTAATAGGAATCTCTGCTTCAACTCCATATAGTAGCTCAAAATTTGACATGCCTATTTCCTTCTTAGGAGTGATCCTATCATCTCACAATGCATCATATATTTTTTTGTGCCAATTCTCTTGATTCTCATCAATAAGCTTGCAGATAATGGTCACAATATTTTTGTTGCTTTACACAGCTTAACCATTCCCTTGAGGATAGTAGTCAGAAGAATGAGCAAGAGAAATCCCAAAGCCATAATAGAATTCTTTCAATTCCTTCGAATAAAAATAAGTAGCGTTGTCTACTACAATCTTCTGAGGAACTCCAAAATGAACAACGATATTCTCTTTTATGAAATTGCAAACAACTTCAGAGCTAGCCTATTTGGTTGGAATGGCCTCCACCCACTTAGTGAAGTAATCTGTGGCAGTGAGCACGTAGGAATGTCCTACACTTGAATGAGGGTTTAGAACACCGATAAAGTCCAGTCCCCATTGTTGAAACAATTCTTCAATCACCACGGGTCTGAGTGGCAAGGCAACTAGCTGAGGATTTCCAACAAATCGCTGGCATGCTTTGAATTTTGAAACCCAGTTTTGTGCATCATCAAAGAGAGAATGCCAATAGTACCTATCTTGGAGAATTTTGTGGGCAGTCACCATGGCTGAAAAAGTGTCCACCACAAGCTTGATCATGATAGGCTTTGAGGAGTTTTTTTTACCATTCCTTGTCAACACAGTTGAGAAAACAACCATCTATCCCTTTCTTGTAGAGTGTATGATTCCAAATCACATATTTGGTTGCTTTCAGCCAAAGATTTCTTCACTTATTATAATCTAAATGAGGAGGGAAGTCCCCATAGGTAAGAAAGAAAGTGATGTCTGCATACCATTCCTCTGTAGTGTTCACAAAGAGAACTTGTGGGCAATCTTCTGAGCAGGTTGGGCAAGTTTCATCTCTTTCTTCAATCTAAACTTTGAGAGATTCATCTTCAGTAATAAACTTGCAAAAACCATTTCCTCTAACTAGATTAGAGGGCTTAATCTCTAGGTCATACTATTGGATCCTTGCAATCAAATTTCCTCTTTTGGCTCTGGGATCTTGTTGTGTCAAAATGTACTTGATTGCACTTCTAGGGATCATCACCGCGGTGTGAGAGTTGAGTATGTAAAACCTGAAATTCTTCATGGCCTTGACCACTGCATATGCATGCTTCTTCAAAGGGAAACTCATGAAAGAAATAGGTACTTCCAATCCTTCATCATTCTTATGAACACGGACAACAAAAAGAGTGTGCTCTGAGGCAGAATAGTACATGATGAATTCCTTGCTGAAATCTGGACATATCAGCGTTGGAGCTTTGGCAATGTCCTTCTTGGTTTCTTCAAATGCTGATTTTCCTTCACTAATCCATTTGAAACTTGTTTAAGGCTTCATCATTGAGGTGATATGCTTTGTTATTTCAAAAAATTTGCGGACAAAACAGTGAAGAAAATTTACCTTCCCAAAGAATGAGTGCACTCCTTTGTTGCTGGTGGGAAGAGATGGTGCTTGAATAGAACTTACCCTCTCAGGGTCAATATGTGCTCCATGCTTATTCACGATGTGTCCCAACAGTTTTCCTTTTGTGACTCCAAAGATACAATTCTTGGGATTTAGAGAAATGCCATGTTTTCTGCATCTTTCAAGAATCTACTCCAAGTGGAAGATATGTTCACTTCTCTTATTCAAAAACAAGGTTAATTCATTAAGGTATATGACAATGCAATGATTGAGATCTTTGAAATCCAGGTCCATGGCTCTTTGGAAGGTGGCTTCCGCATTGATGAGGCCAAAAGGTATCTTGTTGTAAGAAAAAGTGCCCCAAGGAGTTGTGAAAGTTGTCTTGCTACAATATTCTTTGGCCACATTAATTTGATTATACCTTGAGAAGACATCAAGAAAAGAGATCATCTTAGATCCAATAACTGCTTGTAGGATATGATCCATGATCGAAAGAAGGTAATTTTCCCTGAGAGATGCATGATTTAGATTTCTAAAATCTACACATATTCTGATCTCCCCAATTTTCTTTCTAACTGGTACAATGTTGGCCACCCATGTTGAGTGGTGAATGGGGAAAATGATTCTAGCATTCAACATCTTGTTCACTTCTTCCTTGATAACATCAGAAGTCTTTGGGTTATAGGGTATTTGCTTCTTCCTGAAGGGCTTAGCATCCTACTTCAGAGGAATGGAATGATGCACTTCCTTTGGTTGAAAAGATTTGAGCTCGTCGTAAGAGTAGGCCAGCACATCAGAGTACTTTTTAAGCAAAGCAACGAACTTACTTTTCTCTTCAGGTGAGCATCATTTTCTAATGTTGACCATCCTTGGATCTTCAGAAGTCCCAATGTTTTCCTTGTCAAAATTATATGGACAACGAGAAGATATCTTTTATTTTTCACGAATAAATCTATCATGCTTGTCAAACAGGTCCTCCATAGATACTAGACCTTTGGGGATCTTGCTACCTTTCAATCTGATCATGTCTTCATCATCCACTCTTTCAATTTCATCTGATGCATCTTCAGCCACAACTTCTCTATGTGGATTAACACTTCCCTCAAAGAAGAGATTATTAAAGTTGTCTCTTTGCTCCAAGAAGGCTAAAATCTAATTGTCGACATTGAAAAATTGCCACTGATCTACATTATCAGGTACACTTGGTCTGAAAACCATCTCAATGGTTATTTTGTCCTTGCCAAAAGAATGATGAGGAGTCAATAGGGATGTTGATACTATAAGAGAATCAACTCTTTCATTTTTCTGTCTTGGGATGGCTTCAATAGAGAATACATCAAAGAATTCAATGCAATCCCACACTCTATTCATGTAATGCTTGAGCCTTGGGTTCTTCACCTGGTATTATTGGAAGATTTTATTCCCTATCACTTCTGCATCACCAAGGAATCTCATCTTTTTGATTCCCATGTCTTCCACTACACTTATGCCCAAGAGGAGAGCTTTATATTTTGTTATATTGTTTGTGTTGTCAAACTGCAATTTGTATGGAAAAGGATGCATTGCATTGGAAGGAGATTACAACACAACACCAGTCCCTAAGCTTGCTTTGGAATGGTTTCCATCAAACTCCATAGTCCAGACCTGATCTTTTTCTATTTCCGAGGAAAGTGGCAAGTCTTCTTCTCGTTGTGAAGTAAGGAAATAGTTTCCTAATCCACAATCTTAGAAGAGGATATTAGCTCTTGGGTCACTGGAACTTCTTACTGTAAACTTAATTTTTCTTACTGGGAGAAAATTCTTCATCTCACCCTTTACTGAAATACTTGTAGAGGTCCAATCCATCTTTATCTCTCCATTGAGGTCTCTACAAAAACTTCTATTCAACAACATGCCAAAAGATGCTGGAATGTCTGCCACTAAGATGGTTAGAAGTACTTTCTATTCAGGGTATTTAGCCAAAACCATTTGTGCATCTTTTATCCTTCCTACTAGTGGTACTTGCTTAGATTCCATTGAGTAACAAGCTTTGTTAACTCTGGTTAGTGTTAGGCTGAGACCATTGGTAAATTTGAGTGGCATTACATTATCAGAAGCTCCGAAGTCAATGATGTAATTTTTGAGCTGAAAACGATTCATGAGAAGAGACAAGTAGAAGGGTTCCAACTTATCTGTTTTGGAAGCACTTAGGGTCACCATGTTTTGAGCAGGTGGTGTAGATGGTGTCGGGAGTAGATGTTTAGAATTTTAACTTGAGGGTATAGAATTGCTGCTCCGAACAACATTGATTAGTCTATCAAACTGAGTAGGGTGTGTTTGCAAGTATTTAATCTCTGAGAGTTGCACTTTGGTCATACTTGCATGTTCCACAAAATCAAATGGGAAAATGTTGGATGAGGGGGAAGTTCCTGGAGTGAGGGAAGGTTTACATGGTAAGGGTCTTTGAGGAATTTTGGCTCAGTTGGAAATTGGATTGTCTTCTGAGGGTGAGGCCATCAGCTTAGAAGGAGGTGAAGGTGAAGCAATGGTCTGAATTTTAGTTGACTTAGGATAGAATTCATTGGAGGGAGGAGTGTTTTTAATAACTTGTGAGCTAGAAGAAGGAAAAGGTGAATTACTAGATATAACAACCTGATCTCTATAAGCCATTTGGCGTGATTTAATTTTGGCTGAATCCATTGAGGGTGGTAATGGTTAGCCTCTGCTGATGATCTTCTTTAGTTTTCTTTTCCTTTTGAGCCATGGAGGGTAGAGAATCTTTCTTGGATTGAGCTCGAGTGAAGACAACAAATAAGAAGCTTGGGGATTCCTGTTCTTCTTCCCCATCATCATCAAACTCGAACAAGCCATTGTGCATATCAACTTCTTCAATTTTGAGGTAGCCTTCGTAATCCTCTGCTATTTCTCCTTCAAGTTCATCAATTTCAGTGTCCTCTCTTGATTCTCTGGTGTCACAGATAGCATTGACAAGAGGTGCTTCAAGGGAAAGTTGGTGAGGAGGTGGTGTAATTATTTGTCTATTTGGGAATTTTGGCCTCCTTGGAGCATTTATCGTTGTCATTTGGGATAGTTGTTTCTTCAAGGCAACCAAATCTTTTACCATTTTCTGGAACATAGGATCTAGAGTTATTGAAGCTGAACTCTGACCCTTTTACTTCCCATTTGGGCCTTTCACCTTTCCAAAGAGGATTAAGTCATCATCAGTTTTAATGGAAAAGTCTTGAGCTTCCCTCAATGTGTTTGGTTGGGCTCTTCTGAGGAAGAAACAAACTTCTGATGGAAAGGCACTAATGAAGAATTTTCTCAAGTTGTTCTCAGGAGGTAGCACATCTTCAGGGATTCTTCTTGTTAATCTGTCAAACCTTGCTACAAATTCCCTCATGGATTTAGATCTTTATTTCTTTTTTTGGATTAATTACACCAGCAGCTCTTGACCATCTTCAATGCTTTTGAATCTATTTTCAAATGCTCTTCTAATATCTTCCCAACTAGTAATAGATCTTGTAGGAAACATGTAAAACCATTCAGTAGCCTTTTTCTGAAGTGCTTCCATAAATAGTCTAACTGACACATCTTCATTCTCAACTCCTAATACACCAAAAGTAGTGATGAATGCTTCTATGTATGTTCTTCAGGGAGTTGAGAACCATCTCCCCTGAATTTGGGAAAATTCTTTCTAGAGCCTCTTGGCAGATCATGAAGAGGTTTTTGGAGAGTAAACGGGCCCATGTTTCTTCCCCATGGCATAATAGGCCTACGTGTTTTACATTCATGGTCACCCATTCTGTTTCTATTTCTGGTTTCTTGGTCAGCTAAGGCTACCTCTCTCTCCTCTGCTACAGCTTAAACTCTTGTAATTTCTTCAAGTTGAGCTCTAATCTCTTCATCTCTGTATAACAAACCTATAACCTCTACTTCTTCTCTTTCCAACTCCTCAAAATTAGGGTCAATCACTCCTCCTTGCCTCAGCTGGTGAGTATACCTTCTATTAGCCAACTTGAAAGTTTATTGTGTTCTCTTTCACAGCCCAGAATTTTATAGCAATGGTGAGATGATTTACACTCTGCCAAATATGCCAAGTAACCTCTTTCAGGTCTGAAATTATTTCCTCTGGATATGATAGAGTAAAGAAGGTTTTCTAGAAGGATTTTGAAGAATTTTGAGTTACATCCATGTAGTTCATATGGCTTCTCAACCTGCAGAACTCTTCTATTTGAATCTTTTTGTATTTTTGGATCACAAGGAATTCTAGAATTAAAAGGAAAACTTAATGATATTTTAAAAACCTTGTGGTCATTTTTAGGTGCAGATGCTACAACTTTGCCCCACACTGGGTTCCAAAAATTTTTGGTGAGAAAATTTGTCTTGTGGACAAATTTGTGGATTTCAGGACAACACTATGGGAATCTAAGTCCCTCAACATTTGAATGGTGCAGCTACCATTATTTAGCATGTAAAACCAAAGTGGATTTATGGTGGTTTTTCAACTAGAGATCCACAGGAACACTCCAATGTCCCTATGGTAGTAATAGCAACTCCTTGTTATAGTAGAAATTTATTTGAGAAAGGGGAGGGAGTGAGAATGAAGGAGGGGGAAATCAATGTTGTGGGTAGAGTGTCAAATTCCCACACACATCAACTAGAAGTTTCATTACATGCATTAATTAATATAAGAAAGAAAAAATTTCAATTTCTAAACAAAAGATAGAATAAAACACACTGGTCACAAATCACCAATCAATTTTTCCATCAAGGGGACATAAAATTGCTTCCTTATTTATTGATCTTAGAGTTAAAACTTGTACAACAAGTGGGAATAAAAGAAATAATGCAGAGGAGGAAAATAGAAGAAGACTAACAATCATTTTTTTCCTCTATTCACAAAAATGTGCTTCAAGTTTCCAAATTTGATTGCCCCTACACAAAAACTTCGAAAAACCATTAAATCATTTGACCCAAAGCCGTTACAAAAAAAATTGATCATTTCCTCTCTTACAAATTCCTCAGCTATAAAGAAAATGTTTTTGACGAGCCCAAAAAGAGCTTATACATGCAAAAATGTGTTTTATATTTCAATTTTATAGTTCGCATATGAACCGTTCGATCCTTCTCCCTAATTTCTTTGAAAATGGCCCATCCACGTGGCAGGAGAACATTGGAGCGAAGTCAGGGGAAACTTTTTAGCATTGTTGTTGCATGCTAGAGACATTTTCTCTATTTTCGCCTAAAAATCTCCATCAAAATTTAAAATTGAAGTGTCCATCATGTGGATAATTTCACCAACTTTCCATTAATACCAAAAGCATGAAAATCAGAGCTCTAGATTGAAAGATATGGCCTCTTAAAGATTTACGGAAAAACTACCAAAATTAGGGAAAAATTCGGGTCTGTGGGCTAAAATTTGACCTTTTTTCCTCTTTTTTCAAATTGGGAAATTTTTTCTGAAAATATCTGTGCCCTGGTCAACCCGATGACACATGGCATTTTTGTGTTCATCCGCGGGCTTCAAAATAACATTTCACCCTTTTTTCCCGCAAGGGAAAATTTTCCCAAAGTCCTCTAATGGCCCGACCTCTGCCATTGATGTGGACACATGGCACCTTCTGATTCGATGTGGAGATGTGGTACAACATTTCACCTTTGCACTTTTATGGTTTTGGCAAAAAAACAAAAATCCTTTCGATGCCCTGATCCCCACCGATGAATGGACATCTAGCGCCTTGTAATTAAACGTGGGGATGTAACCATTTTTTCTCCATTCTCCTTTGTGGGCTTGCAGGAAAACTTTTTACCTTTGAGTTTTTCAGCCAAAAGGCTAATAGTTGAATTTCTCTCCATGCCTCTGCGGGCCTGCTGAGGGAAATTTTCCCCTCCAAACTCCGCCAAGCCATAACTTGAAAAATACAAGGAGTTAGGAGGACTTCCTTACTTTTCTAGAAAAGGGAAATAATTATCTATCTGATGAAGCAATACCTAGAAAATTTCGAGAGACTAAAATGTGTAAAAATTTGACTGAGGAAAAAAAGAAGCTAGTTAACCCAAAATAAGAGGGAGCTTATTCTAGTTAACAAGTATGATCAAAACATGGAAACTTTAAGATAGGAGAAAGTTGTCTTGCTTGAAAATTGCATTTTTACCCTTTACACATTTACAAGAGAACACCATGTTAGAGAAGGAAGATTTGAAAGAGAATGTAAAAAATCAAAGTTTCTCTCTCTTTCAACTGATGAAGTGTTAGCAGTTGACAACACTGCATGGGTATGTATCCACGTCTATACTTTAGAAAATCATATAAGGACACCTCATCTATTGGGTGTTATGAAAATGGCTGAAAAATGTAATGTCGAAAACCTACATAACATAGTTGTTTCTCATTTGAAAGATATTGCTGGAATGACTGAATAATTAATTGTTATGAAGTTGGTATGCATCAGAGTAGATGGTTCATCTATCATGTAGGGTCACTGAACATGGTTGTGTGTTAGATTACAAACAACAATGGCCCCATATATGCTACCAATTCACTGTATGGCTCACAAAATGAATTTAGCATATAAAATGGTAAGCAACTACGAAAATGTTGCTAAATTAGAAGATCTTATAAGAGAATTTCATACCTATATGGCAAGTAGCCCAAATCAATTTATTGAGTTCCAAATATTCGCAATTGGAATTATAGATGGAAAAAAAATTCTGAAAGATATTGAGACTAGATGGATCTCTTTGTATGAACCTGCATGAAGAGTTCATGAGGAGTATCCTTTTTTGGTTGGTTTCATGCACAAATATCGTCATGAAGTTGATAGGGCGAGGGACTTGTTGTTTCGTTTAACTGATTTGGAGACATTGCTTACATTGGTTGGTATTCTTCCAATGTTGCAGGAGATCAATACATTGATGAAGCATACACAAGGGAGATTAATCTATATTGTGGATTTTATACGGATGAGAAAAATGGTATGTCAAAGTCTTAATATCTTGTACTATTCCCAATATAGTTTTGATACACTTATTTTTTAGAATTGGAAAGCTTTATTAGATCTTTAAAATCCCAGTAACTATTTGAGATTTAATATCCACTATCACCTCTACATCACTATTAATGTCAGGGACATACCACTGCACATTTTGCAAAAACGTCAAGATATTATAAGATCGGAATGAGAAGATGTTCACGTGACACGTAATATCTTTGAGTTTGTTATAGTTGAAACAAGAATAAAGCTTGAAAAAATTTAGAATCCTTATCATCAGAAATTAGAGAACGTTTCTTCGAAGATAAAATTCTTAAAGCCATGGGTGTGATGAATCCTAGTTTTTGGAATACTAAAGGTGCTCGTGCTGACTTTGTAAGAAAGCATTTCCATAAATCCATGGGTACAATAGTTGAAAATTTCTCAAATACTTCAGAGTTCAAGGGTATGGAAATCAAAGTTATACTAAATGCTAATTTATTAAAGTTTCAATCAAGAAATATTACAACAACAATGAGGAACCAATATAAAAATTTAGATGAACCTTCTGAAAGTGGTGCTATTACAAGGCTGTGGCGAGGAATCTATCAAAGTTATATCTTACAAGAAGATATCAGTGAATATTTCAGGTTATATGAGTTATGCCAAATAATGATTTGTGGGTCTGTGGAGGATGAAAGGGTTTTCAGTGCATTATCATTTATAAAATAAAAAACTGAGAAGCAGGTTGGATAAAAATATGGAAAGTTGCATGAGGTGTTATGTATCTTACTACTCCATGGAAACCTTTCCTTTCGACAGAGAAATTACGCAATTGGAATTCCCTTTACGAAAGAAGAGGTTTGAATAATATAGCTACAAGTACAATTGTTCCTAACATTGAGAGTGGAATTGGTGCATCATCACACTATACAGAAGAGAACATCGAGTTTGAAGAAGCTATTGATAATGGATTGTTTCAATTTTAAATAGGTATCTCCTTCACCTTAATTTTATTGTTTTTCACCTTAAATTTTGTTTCAGCTCTTGTTATCATTAAAGATGTTACAGGTATATATATTTACATTTATTTAAATACAATTTTTAAAATGTTTTTTGAAAACATAGATTGACATCCATTCGAGGAAGTTGGTACTTCTCGGGACTAAAAATGTCAGGAAACTCACCCATCTATCTACTAATCCATTTCTTGTGTTGAGTTTTCTTAAAATAAATATCTAGCACATTACGAGTGATGATTTCATAGCCATCTTAAACACTAGAGGTAACTTCAACCTTATCATGTGACCTTTCTTTATTTTTTACAATTATGTTTGATTTATTTTTTATATTTGAAAAATGCTTTGATATATTTTTAAAACTTTATGGGATAAAATCACACAATCAAATTTTACACAGAGGAAACTTTTTCCATATTATACAATTCATAATCCACGATGCATTATACAATTCATCATCCATGATCATGATTGAATCTAAATCTACGTCCACATAAAATTCATCATCATCCATATATATCATATCATTATTATATCATAATCTTGACACTCCAATTATTATTAAATTTATCATATCATTATCATAACCTGACACTCCAATTATTATTAAAACAATTATTCATCTATTTTAAATTTTCCAAAATGTCACTGTCCTCTCACCTTCCATTTTTCAAAAACAATTATCCATTATCATCATTCATCATCATCTATATCCATTCTATTGTCATCATGATCATATCATTACAAGTATAGAGAATAAGAATTTGAGAACGTTTAAATGTCTCTGTCGTAAAACATTCTAAATTTTCTTAAAACAATTATCCATTATCATCAACCAGATTCCATGATCATGCTTGAAGCTAAATCTATGTCCACATATAATTCATGATAATCCATATATATGAAATTGATTCTATTATAATGTCATCATCCACATCTAATGCAGTCATCATTACAAGTAGAGAAGAAACATAAACACCATATACAATCTAGAAATTCTATACATAATATATAGGAAGTTATAAAATTAAAGATTATATAGTATTTAAAATTTTCAAACTCAAAGGCTATCAAATTCAAGTTTCAACTTTCAAATCTAGATAATAAAATTCAAATGCCATGACCAAAACATTCAATGTTTCAAATTTTCAAATATAGATTCAATTTTTCAAGTTTCCACACTCAATAATAAAAAATTTCAACCCTCAATTTTTTGTATCCCTTTCCACTCTTGAGCTCCTTTCCCCAATGGATTCTTCACCTGTACCCCTTTCTGCAATGGCAAAAATAATCCCAGAACTTATGATATCTTCCACAACACTGTCTAGAGTTTTTTGAATTCTTTGTTCTTGCTTTATCACATCTCCATGGCACAACAAATTTGGATCAGCAGCTGCCTTATTTTTGAATAATATTTGTGGGTTAAAGCCATGCTCTTTAATTATTCACTTCAGTGTATTGTTTTGTTTGTTAACCAAAACCATATTTTCCTTCAAATTCTTCGCTGTGAATAAATTGTTCTTTGCGGTTTCCAAGTGAACTTGGAAAACGTTTTCTTGACTCATCAAATTTTAATATTTCAAATGCACAAAAAAAGTGATGTCAATTCAACATATTACTAAAATAAGAAAACTTTAAATTAATAATTTTTTTTTTTTTAAAAGTGATAATACTTATGACCGCTCTATCTCTCTTAGCATTTGCAACTACTACCAGATCCTTGTCCTTAGACCATTTGTTAAAATATGCCTGGGCCCCAACACTAATATTTTCCAATTTGTTTAATGTCTTACCCAAAATGTAGTCTTTATAGTTGTTTTTATACATGACAGTCCCACTTCTTACTTGGGTAAGTAAGGAATCCATTTTTAAAGGTTGATTCTGGACTGCAGTGTATAAAATATCCCTTTGCCAATAATTTTTATAACGAATTATTATCTCATTGATAAGTACTTTAGCCCTTCTCTCCCATTCTATGAGATGATTGATATGAGGTAGAATAAACTCATCAACATGGGATTGACAATCATAACCAATTAAGTTCTCTAAAGTAAAAGGTAGCAACTGTTCACCATCTGTATCTGATGAGGATGATCTCACTTGAGAGGTATGGGGGCTTTTGGGTTGATTAACTGCTACTTCTTTCTACCTTTAAGTGGCCTGATCCTATTTGTGATAAAATAAATCAAGATTCAGACAAATAAATGTAAAGTGAAATGTAATTCAATATGGTAAATTATGTTGAAATAGAAGTGTACCTACTAGCCTTAAATCATCTCACATGTATTGAAAAATACAGTTGGGTCATTTCTATCAATGCTCAAGTAATCTTCATCTAAATTTATATTATTTTAAACCAATATGCCTATTATGTTGGGCAAGGCACCAAGTGAGAGGGTCAGAATTCGAAAGGAGGAGGCAATATTTAATGTCCCACTAGTGGCCAGAACAATTGGCATGTGTTTACCAATGTTCTTTTTTCTTGATCCTCTGGTTAGAATTTTGAATACTATTAGTGGAGGGGGGGTAGTTCCACTATTTGTATAGGAGGACTGCAATGTGCTAAAAAGTTCAAGAAAAAACTTATGAAAAAGTAAAAAACAATGTAAAAACTATGAAATTAAATGAAGTACTATTCAAAATTTGTACCTTGTTATTGAGGGGTAGCTTGTCATAGTGCTTGAGGTGGCTGTGTTGGAGTAGTAATTGGTGGTTTTCGAGTTTTCTATTGCTGAGATTGCTAAGGTGGTTTTTGAGAAGATATAAATGCATGTGACTAAATTGAGTGAGTTGGGGAAGATGGTTGACTTTACGAAACACGCGTATGGTCCAAAGTCCTTGTAATGTCAACAAAATTGATTTATATGTCAATTCAATTGGGTAAAATTTAAATGGGAAAATGAAAATACTAATATGGAATTTGTAAATAGTACATAAAAGGGTATTACTTCTCTGGTGTTTAACGAATTCAAACTGTTGGGGGTTCAAAGTAGAGTGAGCTTCCATTTCAAATTGTGAATCTCTTGATTCCTCGGTGTGTCGTTGGCCTCTTCCTCTTGATTCCTCCTTTTTTGAGGGAAGGGCCTCCATAAATCTTCTCTATAAATAGTAAACAGTTAATACCTGTGCATAATGTAATGTTGAAATATAAACTTAATAGTTTATACCTGTTGTTCTTCAAATGGAATGGACAACTTCATCAATGCCTCGTCTATACAATTGGGAATTGGTTTGTCTTTTAAATTTAAAGATCCTCGTAATAAAGGCCAAGGAGATAGTTAGTGGAGTAAATGACAATTTTTTCTGAAAGCTTTGCATTTGTAATGTCAGTTATTTTTTTTTGATAAAAAGGTGCACAAATCAAATTTTTGTTTTGCGATAGTTGCAACAATGTATGTAATGGCCTAGTTTGGTATATCTATTTTCTAACCCTGCAAAACTATTCTGGATTGTAAAAAAGAAATCATTGTAGAAAGAAAGTGGTGTGCAATTGCTTGCGTATCCACATCACTCCTAGATTTATCGACATGAGCTAAAAATGCCAAAAAATAGTTAGAATTAATATAAATTTAAATTGTATCAAAATCAAAAATTGAATAAAAATGACGAATGAACACAATTTACACTTGCAATCAACATGGAAACTGAAAGTGGATTCAAGATATTTCTTATCATCTTCGATGAGTGTTCCCTTCATTGTAAAAAAGGGTAAATTTCTGAATGGGAGGCATGTAAACCGATAAATATCAGTTGGGTCGATACCGAATTGAAACAATCGGCTATCATCCATAGTAACATTAAACAGGACATCCTCTGTATTATAAGAGGAGAGAAGGTAGTTCAAAATATCTTGGTCTATTTTGAAATGGGGCATCTTAATGAGCCCAGTAAACTCAAATGCATTGATCAAATCCTTGTAATCGGAAGTCATCTATAAAACAGTCTGGATGTGTGGGCATAAAGGATTCCTATAGAGTATCTTTCACATGATTAGGACTGGATTTTCCTCTTGATTTTTGTCTTGAGCTTGGAGTTGGGATGCACTTGTAATCACCATTGTAGTTTTCCTTGAGCTTGATTGAATACCTGACTTGAATAATGGATTCCTGTATACCAAAAAAAACAAGAGTTGGAAAGTGTAAACATGAAAAATATTGGTGGGAGGGTATTTATAGGACAAAACGTGCAAAAAAAAACCTTGTTGACATGCATCAATGACCCTATGTTACACGTGACAACAAGGTAGGTTGACACACATCAGCAAAACTCATTGATGCCCGTTAACAAGAGTCATTGATGCGCGTCAACGACCCTTCTTAACGCGCGTCAACAAGACCCATTGGCACATGTCAATGGACCTTGTTGATTGGCGTCAATAAGGGTCATTGACGTTTGTCAACAACTCATCAATGAGACTTATTGATATGTGTCAATAAGGCGTCAGTGTATACAAATCTGTAGTCTATGTGGCTCAAAAAATGGGTAAAAATTCAATTCTGAAAACTTGGTAAATTCACCTTTCACTAAAACCGGTTGCGGCGATATTCGCTAGGTATTTTTCACCTCCAATTTTCTAGTGGTGTCTTAAAATGAACCTTGGTTCGTGCTTAATGAGGTTCCAAATTATTTTGAATTTTTTGAGTTTTATGGGCGAGGAGGTGGCTCTGCAAAGAGTAGACCTCGTGCACATGTAGGTCAACCAAGGATCCCCCATGCCCCAAAACCCCCATTTCCTTTAGTTATCCCTCCTATAGTGAAGGAGGTTATGGAGATGGACAAACTACATGCATTGAGGGAGCTCACTGACACTCTGACCCAACATAGTGACCAGATTGCATCTAGTGATGTTGGTGGAGGCACCAGTTATAACACACCACACCACTATGGATCATGTGGTTCAATATGCACTATGGGTGAGACATCATTTGTTGGATCACATTATTTCTTTTCTCTAGATGAGATGATGGCGGATGTTTTTGGAACTAGTGTAAAGGATCTTGGTCTTTCACAAGTAAATGTCAAATAAATATTTAATAAATACATATATAAATATATACAATAATTTAATTCATGTTTGAGATTTTAATATATATGTAAATTTGATTGTACATCATGTACATACATGTAAAAACTAATTTTTTATTTCATTTTAAATAGCAAGAGCTGTTGAAGGAAACATCCGGCGTCAACATGCTAGCTACTGCAATTGGGCATGTTACAAACGTAAGTTTCAAGTTGTACTTAAATTTTAAATTTCATTTGATTGTGCACTTTTTATTATTATAATGTTTGACATGTACATGTACATATTAATATATGTTTGTCTTTTTATACGCAGGATACTGGTGGGTCATCACGTTCTCTATGAAGTAAGGCTACTGGCATGCCTCACGTGACTTTTACGCAGGTTAGATTCTCTTTACACTTTGATTCTAATTGTGAAAGTTCACGTGGATTATGTTTTGGGTCTGTTATGTGGTATTCATGTAGATTAATATTGACTTGTACATGTTTTTTGTATAGCTTATGATTGCCAGAGAGAATCCTCCATATCTGCAAACTGCAGACGCTGCTGATTTCAAATTTGTTAAATTTTTAACATGAAATATTTAATTTGAAATTTAATTATTTGTATGTAGCTTACCCCTTGTGAGTCTACTGTTGTCCCTATGACGCGTCAACGATAAATTTATAGGGATCATGACATTGCACTAATATTTCACATGTATTTTAACTAAATTCTATGTTTCTAAATTTTGAATCTATTTTAAAAATATGGGTGTTAAAAACTTGTTGCTTATGAATGTGCAGGTTAGGTTGCAGGATTTATTAGAGATGCCTAGGACCACATGGATGAAATCCATAGTGGCATCTCACTCCACTACATCCATAGGTCATGGACATGCTACTTCTATCAGGGAAAAGAGAGGGAAGATGTTTCATTATTAGATTCATAGGACCTGGATGTACATAGATATATATATGGGTCATCTAGTCTTAGTTCATGATTCTTCATATAGTCCATTGTATATATAGCCTTATATGACAGCATGTGGTCTTATATGTATAACACACTTATTTCGAGATGTACACATGTTATGAACTTATATTTTCAGAGATGTGCATCCAACACACTTAGTTCGAGATGTACACATGTTATGAACTTATACTTTCAGAGACATGCATCTAGCACACTTAGTTTGATACAATATACATATCCATGTGTTGGTTTTCATGACGATATTACTTCTATGTTTGATTCAATTTCATTGCACATGATATCCTTCTATGTATATTAGTTCTATATGTAAGTTTGATTTGAAATTAAAACACCATGTCTCGGAGCACTACATGGTACAATTGTTAAGAAAACCTATTCCATTAAGAAAAACCTATGATAACCATGCTAGGTGGACTACAAAAGGGAAATACATAATTAATTTTTTCACAATAATTACATAGGGTGTATGTGCAACTCTAATTATTTTCTCACCTCCTAACAATGTGCACATCTTTAAAAGAATGGTTGTGAGGGAATTTCTATAACTAACATTTTTTCTTTTGAAGATAACACTCATATGTTGCATATTAACTGATACAAACATTGTTAGAAATAAGCAAGGTACAATTCATCTTGAACTATATGAATATAATGTTACGATGGTGCAACATGGCATGGTACACTTGTTAAGAAATTAAGGGAAGCATTTATGTATTGTTTTAGAGATTATCCCATTAATAGGGCTTATCCCGTTGATCAATAGATAAACCTTAATATCTCTTTATAATTTTGTGCTATGCCAGTCAACTAAGAAGTTAAACAAGATTTTCTTATCATAAGTAGATTCACTTCCCTATTAATTCCTATACGTTTTTGTATTTAAGAACACACTTTAAAAACCCCATATTTTGTATAGCCTACAATCCTTCTAGTCCAAAATACACATTTTTGTGAGGGGGTTTGTCAAATAATTCACATCTTTACCATTCAAGGTATTTGAAAAAATTTCAAGGTTCTTCAATGAATTCTAAAATGATACATCACCTGGAATTTGTGAACATTCTTTACATATTTATTTAGGATGTTTGTACATATGTTACGACATATCAATATAGATAAGAACACATAAATATGTATGTAATGTATATAGTCAAATAATTCACATCATGGCGGGATCAAGGGAGGCCTGGATTGGTGTCAGACCACCCGATCTGGAGCCTTCCTAGCATTCTTTGAGCCTTCATGGCATAAAGTTTTACAAACTACCTTTTCTAGGTAGTCCTAGGAAATGAACAGAGGTGAATAGTGAGAAGTCATGCCTCAAGACGTCGTGGCACCAAACTGATTGTGCCAACATGTCTGGGTGGCTAGGTGAATGCTATATCAGGTGTCGTTTCAGTACACGATAATGTCGTTGCTTCTAGGCTACTTCATTTGGGCATAGTCTGATCCTACACCTTAGCATAGGGACCCTTTGCAATAGCCTATCTCGGTTTTTTCCTTCTCTAATCGGTGATCTCGCTGCCCTATTGTTTGCAAACGCCTGAAATAGTGCATTCTGAGATAGTGTAATGGTGTCAAATGCTATATTTTGCAAATGGTGGGTCATGGCACCAAATCTAGTACAATGACATGTCTAGGTGGGAAGGTGAATGCTAGAGGAGGTGTCGTTTCTTCTGGGCTACTTCGTTCTGGCGTAGTCCCTTAAGAACCTTGAAACAAAAAAATCATTAAACTTCGACGGGTGACTACGTGCACTCTATGGAACCTAGAGATGTCTCATCTAATTCTTTACCTAGGCATAGGGACCCTCTAGAATAGCCTGTCTCAGTTTTTTCTTCTCGAATCGGTGCTCTCGTTGCCCTATTGTTTGCAAATGCGTGAAATAGTGCAGTTTAAGACAATGTAAGGCTATCAAATGCTATATTTTTCAAACAATGGGTCATGGCACCAAACTGAATGTGCTAACATGTTTGAGTGGCTTGGTGAATTCTAGAGGAGGCATCATTTTTGTGCATGACAATGTCGTTTCTTCTGGGCTACTTCGTTCAGGCATAGTTCCTTAAGAGCCCTAAGACCAAAAAATAATTCAACTTCGATGTGTGACTACGAAAAATCCATAGAACCTAGAGATGTCTCATCTGATCCTACACCTAGCCATAGGGACCCTCTATAATAACCTGTCTTAGTTTTTTCCTTCTCCAATCGATACTCTCATTTCCCTATTGTTTGCAAACGCAAAAAATAGTGTAGTTTGAGACAATATAAGGTTGTCACACACTATATTTTACAAATGGTGGGTCATGGCACTGAACTGACTGTACCAAAACATTTAGGTGGCTAGGTGAACACTAGAGGAGGCATAATTTTTGTGCACGACAACATCGTTGCTTCTAAGATACCTCGTTTGGGTGTAGTCCCTTAAGAGTCATGAGACCAAAACATTGTTCAACTTCGACAGGTGACTACATGCAATCTATGGCACCTAGAGACATCTCGTCTCATCCTACACCTTAGAATAGGGACCCTCTATAATATCCTATCTCAATTTTTTCCTTATCCAATCGGTCGTCTCACTGCCCTATTCTTTGCAAACACATGAAATAATGTAGTTTGAGACAGTGTAGGGCTGTCGAATGGTATATTTTACAAATGGTGGATCATGGCACCAAACTGACTATGAAGACACATTTGGGTTTCTAGGTGAACACTAGAGGATGCATCATTTTTGTGCATGACAATATCGTAGCATTCAGGCTACCTCGTTTGGGTGTAGTCCTTTAAGAGCCGTGAGACCAAAAAATTGTTCAACTTTGACGAGTGACTACGTGCACTCCATGGCACCTAAGGATGTCTCGTCTAAACCTACACCTTAGTGTAGCAACCCTCTACAATAGACTGTCTCAGTTTTTTCCTTCTCTAATTGGTACTCTTGCTGCCCTATTATTTGCTAACGTGTGAAATAGTGCAGTTTGAGATAGTGTAAGGTTATCAAATGGTATAGTTTACAAACGGTGGATCATGGCACCAAAACGACTGTGGAAAAATGTTTGGGTGGCCAGGTGAACACTAAAGGAAGCATTGTTTTCATGTGCGACAATGTCATTGCTTCCGGGCTACCTCGTTCGGGAGTAGTCCCTTAAGAGCCCTGACACTAAAACATCATTCAACTTCGACAGGCGACTACACACACATCGTGACACCTGGAGACATCTCATCTGATCCTAGAGTCAACTTCTTTGTTTCCTTAATGCAAATACATAAGAAATAGTTTGTTCCTTCTTCATTTTATTTTGTCATAATAACTACAAACACATGTCCTATAAAAAGAACAAAGGTTTCAACTCAAATTTAAATTGCACATATTAAAATTTCAATTTACATAACTAATACAAAAATTGTAAATAACCATAAATACCTTGTCACACCAAAATTGAAATTTCGTAAAAGTCCTTGGATGTATCAACTTCATCTCCAAAAACAAGTCATAATGCTTATGGAGGTTGATAACTAGGAAGTGGAGTTAGAGGCCTACAAATCTATCCATCCAACCATTCTTGTAAATCAAACTCAGCAGTGAAAAATTTGATACAAGATGCATAAAAACATGTCAAATTTCTTGTCCATGTGTTCTATGAAGTAGTGTCTGAGCTAAAAATTGAGTGTATATCATTGAACCTAGTGAGTGTCATATGATCCTTGTAGTTAGAAATTTATTGTTCCTCTATCAACCAAAAATATTTGTAAAGTGTGGAATTTTCTTGAGAACCTCAGGCCATGTTGTCAATACACCATTCCACTATGCTCTTTGCATATTTCAATTTAGCACCATATTTGTACTTCAAATCTTCTCTTGCAAGAGCTCTTCTCACACATGCCCTTGCATCGTCATGCTCTCCTTTTCCATGTCCAGCCTTAGTGAAACTCCAAATATGTTGCACACCCATCTTGACATGCATCCTGCTCATCCAATAATGCATTCGTGCATTCTTAAACTGAGACATACAATTATTTGACCATATATAATTTTGTTTGAAGTGGATGTCCCTATCAGAAAAGTTTCCATAAAATAACTGGAAACACCTTTGCACAAATTCAGTAGAATGAGTACGAACATCACTGATATAAAATTGGTACTCTGTTAAATTTTTTTGATCATTCTTTGTAGTATCAAGAGAATGAAAATTAGAATGAATACGTAAAAATTTATCATAATGCATCGCAAATTCAACATGTCTCCTACAACAAGTGGTGTGAACGTGGTTGATTTTCACATAGAATGGTTTCAACATTTCAAAAAAATGTTGACTAATTTTAATTTCTAGATGTTCTTATTCAAACTTACGAAAAAATTGAGTTTGAGTCATATCTAAGAAATGCTTTGGATGTGGTTCACGATTAGTAGAACCAACTCTCCATTTTACAACATCTCTTGTATTAGGTTAAAATATAGTGTTATCATGCCAAAATTGAATAAAAAATTCTCTTATAGCATCAGAATTGTCTTTGTCCTTACACGGTGCTCTAGCAGAAATTGCCAAAAATTGGTGTTATTGAGTGATTGAAGGATATTACATGTTTCAATTGCTTTCATTAGATTTTTTCGATTAACTTGTATCGACATTTTTACGTAATCAAACGTTATTTTTTATTGATTCACTTACAACACTAGTAGCAATTACATGACACACAATATTAATATCCCCAGTGTGTCTCTTGAAACCAACGGTGTGATGTGCATCATGAATGTTTTCAACAATTGTAGAGGTTTGACCACGTATATTAGATGTTGTCAATCCTAAGGTGTTTAATGTAGGCCTCTTTTTAATTAATTTCATCAAACTAACTAACAACTGACATCTTTAGAAATTATTTAAAATTTCAAAATGATTATCCCAAATTTCAGTGGCTTTTCTTCTATTTTTCCTTTCAAAAAGCTTGTCAGACATTGGTTTCAAAAAAATTTCATCAATTTCAATAAAATAATTAGGTTTCTTACGAAAAATCCTAGGAGGTTTTTTTGTCAAATTTTGTTTTTCTATAGTTTCAACCTGAATTTTCTTATTCACATTTTCATTGTCTCCTTCAATTTCAACATTTTCGACATCACGAGTATTTAATTCTTCTTCAACATTGACAGTAAAAACATCTTCATCAAGAGTATTTAATTCAACTTCAACATTGACAGTAGAAAAATTGCCTGGTTCCTTATTGCTTACATCAGTAGGGGTTGAAGATGAACCTCTTCTTGATTCACGAAGATAATGCATTCACTCAGCATTTTGAAATCATTTTTCCTCTAATTCGTTTGGTGTTTCTTTACTTAATGACTTCCTTTTTTGACTTCGTTTCTTGTCTCCCATGATATTTTGCTTCCAATGATAAGAAAAACGTATAAAAAAAGATAGAATTTTACAGTAATTCATACGGTAACTTCAAATAGTAAAAATCGCATGGTAATTATAACATTGGGATGTGTGTAAATATGATTTAAGAACTACGATCACGCTTTAAAAACTATGCTTATGGTTTATAAAGTGCGATCATGGTTCTTGTTATAAAACTCATGATCGTGGTTTATAAATTGTGATCATGATTCTATTTGTATCATCAAATCTTACCCTAAGGCTTGGGAAATCTTTGTTTTTCCCCAACCAAAGCTATGGAAGGTCATTATGAAGTGGAAAAGGTCAAAACACTTCAAATTTGATTTTCCACAGAATTGAACCATGCTGAAAAATTGAATTTATTTTCACAAAAATGGTGTCATCGTGTAGGGGAGACTGTTAATTTCATAGTAATATTGATTTTAAAGGGAATAGAATAAGATAAATATCATTTTATAATTTTTCACTAACAATAGTTCTTTAAGACATTTTTTCCCATGAATGTTCATGTCTACATTTAAGAATGCAACGTTTGTTTTGCTTATCAAAATGTGATAAAACGTATACCATCCCCAGCATGGAGAAATTTTGTACACGATAGAATATATATATATATATATATATATATATATATATATATATATATATATATATATATATATATATATATATATATATATATATTGATATTTTTATATAGTTATGGTGGGAAAATGGAAAGTGCTTCATTTTCTAAATCTTTTCAGATCACTTTCACAGAAAAATTCATAAATTAAAAATATTGCTTGAAAAAATACAAAATAAAATCCATCTCAAGATAGACAACTACATCTAACTTTTAACCAAATGAAAAAAAATAAAAAGATTTGGTCATCCAAATCGTGGGCAAATGCACTACAATCTTATAGGTTTTTTAAAAAAAAAACCAAGTCATATAATTTGAAGTGTTTAATAAAGCTAAACTTGTCCATTTTTTAAAAACATAGTAGTTTAAAAACTAGATTTCAGATGCTACGATTCATATTTACATAAATGTTTCTACTTTTGAGTGCGCGTATTGCTAATAATCCCTACAAGTTGAGATTTCACTTTTTTTTTGCAATATAATGTCAACTTATGACCCCTTTTTTGTCCACCAACTTGCTGTGCTTACCCCTCTTACTCTTTGCCTTGATGCTGTAGTTAAACACATGATGAGAGTGCATGTTATCTAGACACATTTTTTCCTACCACACAGTCTTATGAATCTAATTTCATCTATCAAAATGTACCTTATGTGTTGAAATGAATTTTCGAAATACAAGAGTGTTTGTCACTCAAGTGGTTTCACATCCTTTATAAGTAGACACAAACATGTGTGAATAGTATACCCACAAACGATGAAAGTTGCAACACCTGTTGGAGAGAGAAATAATAATGGAGAAAATGTCTTAATTCAAGCTGAAGATAGTTCTATTTGTATTCTCTTAATGAGGAATGAATTCCCTATACATGTCTTTCCTTGAATGATCATATCATAAGGAGAATGTTTATCTTGGAGATTTTAGTGGTGAAGAGTATTTTCAAGGGAAATTTGTTATTCTATTGACAAGGGGGATTGTGAGTGTAAGGTGGAAGGATTTATCTAAGGGAAAATGTGTATTTCTCAATTGAAGGACATAAAATTAGATTTAGATTCTTAGAAGTAATGTGGAACAATAGTATTGGTCTAGTTGTGATGAAGAATAAAAATTTGAAGGAACATTGGAGAAACATTGAAAGAGGTTGGGAATTGAAGGCATTGAATGAATGACACATTATAGTGTGTAGTACAAAACAATAAATACTAAACATTTTTGTGATTTTAATTTTATATTATACATGACAAATTTTGGAATGAGTATATAATGGCAAGATAAAAATTTAAAAAACCAAATAATTTTTTATATAATTCTTTATATTTATATATAATATGTAAAAATATAAAATTTATTTTTATATATGAAAAAACTTTATAAAATATTAGTATTTACAGCTATTAGAAAGAGTTTAGCTATTAACAAATTTCAATTTGATAGGCACTAATAATTCAAAATTCCATGCCTGCCGGAGAGACTAATTTTTATATTATAATTAAGATTTACAATATATAATAACAATACTACTATACTGTACAATAGTCTACAAGATTACAATACAATATTACAAATTATTTTAATTAAGATTTTGAGTTTTTAATGGATATCAAAATTAATATTTATCTCAATCAGTCATTGGTTTATCGATGCGTTTATTAGGCTCATAATATGTCTATAAGGGATTAATTTTTTTTTAATATAAAACTCCAAGCGTCTTAATAAGGTATGAGGTCGGCCTAGGCTTCCTAGTATAAGATGAGGTCGGGATCATGCCTTGAGTGAATTTAGTGGAATGGATAACCCTAAAACTTTTTAATTAGATACTCTTCTAACCTTCCATCTAAACTAAAGAAGATTTAATTAATTCTAAACCTTCAAAAAAATTCCTACAAGATCTATGTAGTAGTATTGCTTTACAGTATAAAAACAATGACATTTAGTGTCATGTACAATTGCTAATTCTAATATATTTCTTTCTTTTATCTCCCTAGCAACATGATCTTGATAATATCTCCATAAAGAATAGATAAACATTACATTTATACATGCTCTCCGTAAAATTCATAATAAATACATTTCCTTTGAGATAAGGAGGAGATTAATTTATATTTTATTAAAAGGTGTAACCATTAATATAGTCATCAAGGATAGCCTATATATTTGTAAGGTAATAAGGAGTAACAAAGGCTATAAATAATGAGGGTGGGATATAAAGTGAATTACTCATTTAATTTTTTGTGAGAGTTGATATGTTTGGGAGCTTCCATTAGTGAATAATTAAGTACATAAATTAACCCAAGTAAACTAAGCAATAAAATATTTAACCCTAGTTGTAAAGAGAGTAAGGAGAGCATTAGTTGATTCACAGTGAAATATGGACTATGCTAAAGTTCTGACTGAATGAACATAAATGGAGAATCGTCACATAGAGCCTTAGAAAAAGTGTGCGAACTAGTGATCTTCCTTAACTAGGCACTTGGAGAGGGATCTGTTATAATGTGGGTGCCCTAGACCTATCTCTAGGCACCCATTTCTATAGAAATGCTCAGGAAACCTCCTTCACATGGAAATGAGATATTCACTATTATTTTTCTTTGGTCACAATGAGGTTGCACAATGATCGCCAGAGTCATTGGAAACCTGTAATGAAGAAATGCCCTGCAAAACCCTCAAAGAGACATCAAATCCTAAAAAATAAAGATGCAGAATGAGGGGTTGGACTATCCTTAGTTGTGACAATGGTGAACATACAAGTTAGTGCTACACTACATCTCAGAACCAATGTAGTTCTATGTGCATGTGTGTGGAATTATTCCGTACATGGCTCTTTTGCTTGTCACACTTGATAATGAACAAAGTAGTTAGATGTAAAGAAATGTAATACATGTGTGCATGGAATAAAATGAAATTCCCTCCTATGAAGTGTATGCAAAATAACAAGCCCTTTTTTCCCTTGGATGGTGGTATATGTATGCAATGGAGTTTTTAGGTACTTAATGAATGAAACCTTAGGTGATCATAGCTAATGTTTACTGCTTGGTCCTTTAATATGATCACACAACTTTATATTTATATGATTCCCTTTCTTGAATTTCAAAATTAATCTTGAAAAGGTTGACTGCCAAATATATAAGATTTTCAAATGGATAGAAAGGACCGAAAAGATGTGAATAATGTATATTGAGGTTAGGGTGTCCATAGGAGATGAGGGTTCCTAGTGCAGGTGTCTTTCCCTGGCGCTGGTGTCCAAAATGATAAATGTTGAGGTATAACACAAAATACTGAGTAAATAAAGGTGCAAGAACAAAAGTGGAAACAAAAAACAAAGAAACATGGCAAAGGACATGGGTTACTTATTACCTTTCTTACTTAGGTATCATATGAATAGTACTATGTAATCAAGACTGAATACTTACCCAAAGTATGTGATTTTGTGTCTATGGTTATACTTGTCTTATAGGTTGATGATCTTCTAATTATTGGTAGCTCTTGTTTCCACATTCATACTATTCAGTGGGATCTTTCCACGCAGCTTGACATGACAAATCTCAGGTTATAGCATCATTTATTTTTTAAAAAAATTTCTTAGACATAATCAGGGATTCATATGAGTCATCAAAAGTACACCCATGATATTTTTCATCATTTTGACATAATTGATTGAAATCCATACCCATCGCATTTTCAATCTAGGGTTACCCTTAATTCCACCTGCACCACTCCTCTTTGTGATCTTACCTTGTATAGAAAGTTTGTTATAAGTATGATGTACTTGACCCATATTGGACTTGATATTTCCTTTGCAGTAGGGCTTGTATCTCATTTTAGACATTATTCTCACAGTTGTACCTGGAAATATACTAAAAGGAAATTTTAATATTTATAACTCACATAACACTTTGTACTACACTACACCAGAGATTCCAATTAATTGTCTTGATATACTTATTGCAAATTGGTTTGTTTTACTGATGATAGGCGATCCACTTCTGGATATTTGTTTTGTCTTATTTATTTTCCAATTCCCTAGCTATGTAAGAAGAAACAAACTATTGCACTTTCATCTATGAAGGTAGATTATAGGGCATTGTTTTGGTGATTCAACATATTATTTGGCTTTGATAGTTATTGATCGAGTTTAGATTCCCTTAGGATTCGCTGACTGTACTTTGGTGTGATAGCAAAAGTGCAATTCACATTTCTCACAACCCTATAGAGCACTAGCAGACCAAGCATATTGAGGTTCACATGCACTTCATTATTCAACACATTCAAGATGGATTTATTTTCTTGGAGTACATTCAAAATTAGATGTAGGTTGCCGATATAATTATGAATTTTTTTTCATCACCTAACTACCTTGATTTACGCATCATGTTTGAGGTTTCAAAAGTTGTATTTTGGGGTGTTTGTGAGGACATCTTTCTTCTTCTTTCTCTTACTTAGAGCATGATTTTATTTCTTACTTTTGGTTCGATATTTCTTCATGGATATAATGTACATGAGTACCCGATTAGGTGTTATTTCTAGGACTCATATTGTGGATATGCCACTTTTATTTTGGTCCTCTTACTTCACTTAAGTAGGGGTGTTATAGTAGTTTGTTTACCTTAGCCCATGTTCACCTTGGTACTTTATTTACAATATATTTTATTTATCCTCACCCACTTATGTATGGATATTTCATTTATGTTATTTAGACATTAGTGTAATATTATCTAAATTTGAGGTAGTTCTTTCCTTGATCTATGGTCTTGACTCATTTGATCTATGGTCTTAAGTAGTTATTTCTTGTTTGATTATTTCCTTGATTTATGGCTTGCTAGATAGTGTTGATTAGTTCTTAGATTGATCTTCCTTACCTATATAATTATGGCCCCTTTTCATTGTACTAGAGAGAGTTCCATGAGATATAATATATGATATTGTTTCTTTTTGTTTCCAAATATTTTTGTAAATTTATTCTATTGAATCACTTTCATTTTATTGAATTTGATAATATATTAGCATATGAGATCCTTATGGCTTGATATTGTCTTCTTATCATTCATTTTATCCATTGAAAAGTAGGGATATTTAGGTTTGTGTATATTAAGATAGATTTAATACTCAACAAACATTGCATTAAGTAGATGATGCAACATTGATGATGTTTAACGTTTTTAATCCACCATACCAAGTTAAATATTTTTTTTATCAAGATAACAAAAAGCTCCAATATTTTCATGTTTTATGGTTATCAAATTTGACATGGCATGCCAAGTCCCCCTAGTAGGTCACTATCTCTACAATTATTTTTTCAGCACAAGCAAGTGAAATACCCTTAGAATGGTGTGTCCTCTAACTATCCACATAAAACAAGGAATGGAGTTGTAAAAAGTGGTTTTTTACCTTTGGAGTATTGAACTACAAGGGATTAATTACATAGTTATCTCTATAATACGTTACCTCAAGGATATGTACATCGCTCCTACTTTTCTCCTTAAATTGGTTTGTAAAAATGACATGTGGTTCATATGTGACTTACTCGAAGAAAGAAGATGAATGTCTATGTTCTCTGTAGTAGTTCCCTCACACCTAAAAATATCTTCCCTTCACCCATATTCCCCTTATGATGTTTCATATTTAATCCTTAAATTTTAACTTCTTCAATGCCTCTCCATAGGTGTCTCTATAAAAATATCTTCAATATTATCTCCTCGACAACAAGATGTTTATAATATCTTCATGTAAAGACTTGATAAGCATTACATTTATATACATTCTATATAAAAGTAATAATACATATGTATATTTTACGTTTGGGAGGATATTAATTTATCTTTTACAAAAATAATGATTATCAAAAAGGCATAAAAATTACTATGGTCGTCAAAGACTACCTAGATACTTCTAAGGAGAAAAATACAAGTATACATAAATAACCACATGTCAAGCTATGAAGCAATTAAAAAATTTAGCCCAAGTTGATAAGGAGATAAGGAGTAACAAAGGATATAAAACATAAATCATGTCAGGTTTATGTAATGGGGATGCCGATAGTGGAGGAGAAGTGGATTTTCTTAAAGCAACATTACATTGAATTGATCATGAAAAATTGGAAGGTTGTTTTTTCACAGTAAATTACATGGTTGAATGGTCAAGTTGTGTGTGTGTCTGTCTGTCTATATATATATATATTTGAAATTGAAATTTTTATTTAGGATGCCTATTTGTAGAATTCAGTATTGTATAATAGTGAAGGTTGCCTGAAGAACCCATGTTTATTTGTTGGAGTGTGAAGCTATAATGGTGTCACATTTATATAAAAAGAAGTTGTATAATATTTGGAAGACACAACATTAGAGTTAGGTTCAGTAATAGTTATTGATGTAGTTATGGTGACAATAATCTATGCTCCTCCTTTTTCGTATGTGTATGTAGGCACAATTTTTCATTTTGTTGTATCTTTCAAAAGACAATGATATCTCAAAAAAATTAATTGTTGAAGTTGATAAGAACAATGATGGCTGCAGTGGTGGTTTTGACCTGATAAAATAGAAAATTGAGTGTAAATTTCCAATTACATTTAACGAGGCCAACTTCGACCAAGAGATTTGAAGTTAAAATGACCTTTTGGTTGATGTAGAGAAGGAGTTTTGATTTTAATTTATCATCATCAACGTGCCTTGTTCCATTATATCAGGTGGTTTATGTATTCACATGCATTATAATCAGTACATTTAAAGATTGTAACATTTGCAAATTGTGTAGGTCAACTAAAGTATTTAATGCAAACAAGTGGTTGGAGGAATGGAAATTTTTTTATTCTAGAAGAGATAAAGAGGCATATAGGTTTTCAACAATAGAAGTTTCCAGACCTCAAGATTTGCATATGCATTTCATATTTTGAGAAAGAGGTTGTGAAACCTGATTTATGAAGGATTCTTACCTTTTTGGTAGTAAATTGTGTGGAGGGTCACTGATATAGATAAGCTTCGCCAAAGTGTTGATCCATAAGAATTTCCTCCATACACAGATATGTTTTTGACATGCGGAATTTGACCCAAGTAACCACTAATAATTATGTAACACCTAGGGAATGCTTCATTTTTCTTTTTGGGGAACCCCTCCCTTAGGTATTGATCTATAAGGGACATCATTTTTGGTCCTATGAATCTCATTTCATCTATATTAATGTACCTTATGTCTTGTAATGATTGTTGGAAACATAAGAATGCATGCTCCTCAAGTGGTTTCATATCCTTTATAGGTATACACAAACAAATATCAATAATAGACCTGAAAATTGTGACATCTTTGAGCAATAATAATGGATGGGGTGTTTGAATTGAAGTTTAAGATGATTCTATTTGTATCCTCGTAATGAGGAATGAAATACATATGCTTGTGGTTCCTTAAATGATCTATTCAAAGGAGAATGTTTATCATGGAGATTATAGTGGCGAAAAATATTATTGAGGGAAATTTTTTGTTCTGTTGACAAGGGGGATTGTGGGTACAAGGTCGAAGGATTTATATAAGGGAAAATATGGCTTGCTCGATTGAGAGATATAAAAGTAGATGAAAATTCTTGAAAGGTATGTGGAACAAAAATAATGGTCCATTTTTTGTGAAGAAGAAAAAACTTGAAGGGACATTAGAGAAACATTATAAGAGATGGAGAATTTAAGGCATGGAATAAAGGACACTGTATATTACGGAACAAAAAATACTAAATAGGTTTTTTAGATGAAAAATGCATTTGTAATAAAAGGGGAAGAAAAGTAAGAGAAATATGCATCCTTCATTGTATGTAAGGCCAACTAATTTTAATATACTAGATTTTAGAGATGGAAAGGATGCACAAAGAGGAAAATATTTTAAGTGTTGTATTGATTTTTACAAATATATTGGTTAAGAAAAATTCTCCATGGAAACCCAATTAAAATTTCTAATTAGATGGAACCATTTTCATTTTGGAAATGTATTTAGCATCTCTTTGTCATTATTCCATGATCTTAATAGTCACTGAAATGGGGGAATTTCCATGTGGATATTCTCACACTCAAGTTATTTTAAATTTTGGTGTATTTATAATAAATTATTGTATCTATAACAATGATAGTCATATTTACCTAACTATACCTGTGATGGCATAATTCAATCTAGTAGAATTATGTTAAGGATTATAAAGATTGAAATGTGTGGTCACAAAATCATACACTTTAGACACTCTTTAGTCTCGTTCTCATACTACTATTTAGAAGGTTTTTGAGTGAAGAAAGTACTAATTAACCCCAGTCTTTTGGCCATATTGCTTTATTTTCTTTCATCATTCCCGACCTCTTGTCCTCACATGCCAAGTCAGATTTTATCATTTTAAATTATTTTATCTATGACTGGGGCACCCATGGGTGCCTTGGTCTCACAAGTGGTGCCCCGATCCTTTTTAAGCTTTCCTGCCACATTTTGGGCACTTTCTAGCCGTTTTAGCCTCTTATCCTTTGGGTGGTCAGTCATTTGGGGGTAAATTACAAAATTAGATCAAGAGATCCCTATAAATATAAAGCTATAAGACCATAATGAGGGACCAATCACTAGTCACTACTATCATCCACCTAGGGTTGCATTCATAAAAGGAATTTGGATATCATTTGCATTCAATTAGCTCCATCACAAGAGACAAGGTTGGTTCATCTACATCACACAAACATAAGAGGGTATTATATTGTATCCATGCACACATTCTATTAAATTTTTTACACATATTTATATTTCACTACTTTAACAAAGTGCAACTAGGATAAGAGAAACTAGTGCATGATGCACACACTTGCACATAAACCTACATCGGGCCTGAGATGTAGTGCAATGCTCGGTTAGTAATTCCACCATTGTGGTAACTCCTTAATTTGAATTTTTTTTTTTGTAGGGTTTTATGCTTGTTTTGGGGTCTTGCAGGTATTTTCTTCATCTTGGATTATCAGCAAAATTCAACACAATGCACAATGATTGTTTCAAACCACTTACAGAACCTATGAAATTCAATTCCCATCCTTTCATGCTGCTTAGGGAGCCCATTTTGCAAACCAGGGCGTCCATAGGTACCCCGATCCTTCTCTAGGCACATCAGTCCAGAGAATCAGTTAAGATATGTCATTTTTAGGATCTCTGCACAATAGTTCCTACCTCATGTTTCTCCAGTTACTTCTATGACACAGTCCCATAATTTCATCAAATTAGCTAAGTCACTTCCATAATTCTCTTGCAAATTAGGGATTGTAATTTCATTAGATTAGTTTCTCGGGTCATTTTTTATAGTCATTCACTGCATTCATTTACTATATTTACATGATGTTTTAGATTATATTAACTACCTAAAATATACATTTTTTAGTTAATCAAAATGTAAAAACTAATAACTCGAAACTATAATGAATATTATATCGAATTGAAATCCTTAGTTTGTTTAACTTTTTGGAATGAAGTATGTAGAAGGGATATTGAAATATATTGTAAGTGTAAAATGACTTGTACCTCTGACTATGTGATAAGGAGAAAATATTTGAGTGAGACATTATCGAGCATATGTTTACATTGGCAGTGGCACCCATAAAAAAAAAAGCATTCCATCAATCTCGGTCTCTTAGGTGGAGAGGTGACATCAAAATAGGAAGGAGGAAAGTGAAATTTGTTGGATTTAATCATAGAGTCTCTTTCTCTATTTCATGTAGATAGGGAAGTGTGCATATGATTGAATCCATCACGTGTATGGAATTTCTCACCATATGCCAACTAATAGACAAAATCCAATAAAAATGATATCCTTCAAAATAGATAACCTAACCATTGTCAACCTGAACAACCACAAGTAGCTATCTTAACCCTAGTCACTCTTATAAACATGGGTTGAATTTAAAATTGTTTAAAGATGTTTTTCATAATTTTAGTTATAAAATACTTGCAAATTTATTTAAATTATGACTATCATTTCCATAAATATTTATATATTAACTATATTACTATACATAAATATATATTACAAATTGTTAAATAAACCAAGAATATTATTTAATATATTTTATTAATATGATATATATATATATATATATATATATATATAGTTTTCCAAGTGCTCTTACGATTGGAACAAAAGCACCTAGGGCAAGATTGCACACACTTACACATAGAACTACATCGGGTATGAGATGTAGTGTAATGCTCTATTAGTATCTCCACCGTTGTGGTAACTCCTTCATTTGAATTTTTATCTTTCTAAGGTTTCATGCTTTTTTTGAGGTCTTGCAGGTATTTTCTTCATTTTGGATTATCAGCAATACTCAACGTAGTACAAAAAATATGAGGTGACAAAATGATGGTTTTAGACTACTTACAGAAACTATGAAATTTAGTTCGAGACCTTTTGTGCAGATCAGGGCACCCATTTTGCAGACTAGAGTGCCCATAGGTGCCTCGGTCCTTCTATAGGCGCCTTAGTCCAAAGAATCAATCCAGATCTATCCTTTTTAGGATCTCTCCAAAGTTGTTCCTACCTCATGTTCCTCCAGTCACTTCTACAACACAGTCCCACAAGTTCATCAAATCAGCTAAGGCACTTCCATAATTCTCTTGCATATGAGGGATTCTACTTTCATTAGATTAGTTACTTGGGTTATTTTTCATAGTCATTTACTGCATTCATTTACTATATTTACATGATGTTCTAGATTTTATTAACTACCTAAAATCTACATTTTTAGTTAATCAAAATGTAAAACTTGATAGCTCGAAACTATAATGAATATTATATCGAATTTAAATCCTTAATTTGTTTAACTATTTGGAATGGATTATGTAGAAGGGATATTCAAATATGTTGTAAGTGCAAAATGACTTGTACCTTTGACTATGTTATAAGGCCAAAATATGTGAGTGAGACATTATCAAGCATGTGTTTACATTGGTAGTGGCATCCATAAAATAAAAAATCATTCCATCAATCTTGGTGTCCTAGGTGGATAGTTGAGGTGAAGATAGGAAGGAGGAAAATGAAATTTGGTGGATTTAATCATACAGTCTCTTTCTCTATTTCATGTAGATGGGATGCGTGTATATGGCTGAATCCCTCATGTTTATGGCGTTGCTCACAATATGCCAACCAAGAGACAAAATCCAATAAAAAGGATATCCTTCAAAACAAATAACACAACCATTGTCAACCTGAAAAATCAAAAGTAGTTATCTTAACCTTAGTCACTCTTACAAACATGGGTTAAATTTGACATTATTTAAAGATGTTTTTAATAATTTTAGTTAGAAAATACTTGCAAATTTATTTAAACTATGACCATTATTTCCATAAATATTTATATATTAACTATATTAATATACATAAATATATATTACAAATGGTTAAATAAACCAGGAAAATTATTTTATATATTTTATTAATATGATTGTCATTAGAATATATATATATATTTCCTTGTTTAACATATCGACAATGTGTTCGACAACATATTAGGCTCCGAATGCAAATATGTCCCTTTCAAAAGCATCCACAAACTTAGTGACAGGAAAAGTGTTCCTGTCAGGGCCTCTCCCCCACTGTTTCGAGAATAAGATCGATGAAACCTTCAACGAAATGATCTTTTATAAAAAAGTGTAACCATTAATATTTGTAAAGAGAACTAGTGAAATATGCATAAATTGTCACCAACTTTGGCCCAAGGTGTCAATGTTTAACAATGGCTATAAATAATGAGGCCTGTATATGAAGCGAAATACCCATTTGAGTTTTTGTGAGAGTTGATCAGTTTGGGAGCTTGCATTATTAATTATGGTGATGAAGAAGGGATTAAAGGTGTGGGCATGTTTTTTCATTTTAGTAATAGGTATGGCGAGGCCATCAATGGGCAGCTATTTTACTATGTGGAAGGAACCTGATTGCGTTACCTGCATTTGAGAAGATTTCACAATTGGTGATGGAGGAAAGCCATAGGTATTTCACTCATGTGAACGATGCGTTCACAATGTATGTAGTCCCAATCTATCAATACTCACGTCAATATTAGTTTTTTCACAATTTTAGCCCTTGTGTTTTGTGGATAGTTAGGACACTCTACGATTACAAGAGTTTTTAGTTCTACATGTTGGACGAGACTTATCATATGTCAATGGAGAATGGAGATTATTGGAGGTCAATGAAATTGTGGGTTGAAGTTAATTTGAGTTGCACTAAGCTTCTTCTTAACATTCCATATTTCCCAAATGATGGAATCTTGAGGGTGTTGAAACAATTTAAGATCAATAATGGGTTAAATTAGATTATATAGCCTTCTCATTTTAACAACTGGGTGTGACATCACTACAACGATAAACTGTGGTGATGCAACAAAAAATAACTAGCTGATCTATCATAAATATAATTCCTCCATGAATTTTCTTTAAATGAACGAGAACATATATTTCCCCTAAACAAATGAAAACTTAAATTAAACACCAATTACCTTTTATTTACAATATAACAAATAAAACAGTTTAATAATGACATCATCGTTCTTCCCCAATTTCCATTGGGAAAAGCTTCAATTTTTTTTGCGTTCTCCCTCCATTAAATACACTCTTAGAAAATGACATCTACTATATAGAATCATTGTTGATTTTAATAAATTTGTGATTTCAATATATAAGTGTGTGTGGATTCTCCAGCGTAATTTGCATCTATTGTGCAATTGTTAATATTATAAGACTGTAAAGAGAAGTCATATCCAAACCCTCATATATATTCTTCAGCTCAATTCTACCACCAAAAACATTGCCCACTAAAGGCTATCATTGATGATATAAGTACTACAAATTTATACATGTCTCATTATGTACACATAGATAAACATGTATTTGATGTTGTGAAATATGATTTGTAACTTTATATGTACGAAACTGTAACAGAATTAAATGTACACAGACAACATTTCAATGTAATGTTTCATATATATTCCTACACTACCACTATCAATCACACACATTATCAACAGTACAATAAATCTTTTTCCGACAAAAACACCAACTAAAAAATCGATGCACAACTAACACAATAAACCTGAATTAAATGCATACAACATCAACTATAAAATAAATTAACTATCGAAAACAGTATCAAATGTATTCATGTACAAATTTTTAACAAGTTTGAAATATAGAAATAACCTTAAAATCAAGTGGCCCATCTATATTTCTACACTTATAAAATCAATTACACCCCTTATCAACATTAACTACAAAAGTAATAATTATATCTCTAAATAAAATAGCATATACCATTCGGCATTCACATTACATGAAATACATACGATTACTAGTATAGATATGATAGTTATACTTATTGAGTAAGTGTATATCTATAAGTATCAACATATCTTGTTTGTCTTCTTCTGATAAATAGAATTAAAATAAAATTGATTACAATAAAAAATAACTCATTAAACTATAATAAATAGAACTCACATGTAACTGATTAGACTTGTTGAATAAAGATAAATCCATATATATAAATAATGAAATTAACATAGCTAACTAATTACATTCACTAAATAAGTGTATATCTATAACAAACCTCCATACCCTAATAGAATTAACCATCCTTACTGACTTATTTTTTATTGGCGGGTAGGCATCCACCTTTGAAGATGTTCTTGCCAGAAAGTTTCAATTTCCGATGGCTCTAATATTTGTTATCTTACCGGATTTTAGATATTTTAAAGGTTGTCAGATTTTTAGATATTTTTCTATAGTAATAGATATTTACTATCCTAGATATTCATCAATAAATCCTACATATTTACTTTAATGGCTTCTCCAAATAAAATAGTCCCTTAAATGACAAATCAATGGCCAAAATTTATTCAACACTAGCATTCATGCCTAACACGGGTAATCATGGAATTACAAATTTATTTGAAAAGATTATTTTTAAAGGAAGGAAGGGGAAAGAAAAGGAATACAAGATGGAGAAATGTGTGAACCTCCATAAAAAATCATTACCATCATGTATTCAAGCACCTTTTATGCCCTAGTCAATATCTTAGGGTGAATGATGGGCATGGACACCAAAAAGAACTCCTCTTACCACATATACAAGTAACAAGCATATAATATATTTATTTTGGATGGTTAGAATCAACAATTATAAAATCTATTAGTTTTAATTAAAAGATCTATAAGAAAGGTTTGTTGCACATAGTAAATCTCCATTTGTAGCTAGACGGTGTTGTGGAAGTCTAAATTAGAGACCAGTAAAGTGGCTTATCACTTGAAATACATAGAAGCTACTACCCTCAAATAGTCTAAAGGCTATATTTATGAAGCTACATAAAATTTTATCTTATTAGTTGTGCAAAATCGCTAAATGAAATCCCAATTTGATGGTGAGAGGGATGATCAACCTAAATTTCAAAGTTTGTTAGCAGTGCTACTGTGCTTGGAAATCAGTCTCTGAGTCATTTACAAAGTTCATGGATGCCGTAGGCTCCTCCCCTTGCATTGAAGTTTCATTTTCATTGTTTCTCATAACTACTAACACGAGTAAAAAACATAACAAGATGGTAGCTTTTACATATTTTGCCGTGGCAGAAAAAGCATGATTCACATAAAAAGATTCAGATTTTTGTCAATCACTAAATTGGAGAGAGGAGACTGGTGGGGTGCTATAAATAATTACAAGCACTTTTTGTTTTTTTACTACCGTGAAAAATAGACATGTAACATATCAATTTTTTGGTTTAATTGTTTAAAATGAAAAAATTAGGCTCGAGAGACATCGAAGCAAATGTCATTTTCATCGTTGTATAGGAAAATGATTTAGGACACTCTTTTTTATAACACCTTCTTAAGTTACCATTGTTTCATTTGTTGGAATTCAGTTTTTTGTGTATTTTTTGGGAGTCGGGTTTAAATGTTTAAAATTTCAAAATTAGGATGGAGAGATATTGTTAAGAAATGTCATTTTCATTGTTTTATAGGGAACATGATTTAGGACACACTTGTTTTTGTAGAACCTTCTTAAGTTAGGTTTGTTTCATTTGTGGGGAGTTGGTTTCTTGTGTATTGGTTGGGAGTCAGTTTTTGGTCTACTTATTTTTTAATTTTGTATAAAAATGTTTGGTCTCTGAGGTTATGTCATATGTAGTCTTTGAAGGTTAATTCGTACGTAATCTTTGAAGGTTTCTATATCAATTCGGGGTAAATAATTATATATGGAGAAATTAAATTAGCAATTATATGTGAAACTTGTAATGCACAAGATTTTTCAAATAATTTAAATATGAAGGATTGAAATATTGGAGTTGGAAAAATGTTCAGGGGAATATATGCGAAGCTCTTCATTCTTCCAAGTAGACACATGGCAACCACGTGCCACATATGTCAATTGTTAGAAGGAGAAAGGGGGTGTGGTACACAATTTTTTGATGCAACATACTTTGGAGATATATCTAAAAGCAAGGCCCAATCTATCAATAATCATGTCAATAGTAGTTTTTTCACAATTTTAGCCCTTGTGTTTTGTGGATAGTTAGGACACTCTACGATTATAGGCGAATTCAATTGTGCATGTTGGAGGAGACTTATCATATGTCAATGCAAAATGGAGATTATTAGAGGTCAATGAAATTGTGGGTTGAAATTAAGTTGAGTTGCACTAAGCTTCTTCTTAACATTCCATCTTTCCCAAATGATGGAATCTTGAGGGTGTTGAAACAATTTAAGATCAAGAATGGGTGAAAGTAGATTATATGGCATTTTCATTTTAACAATTGGGTGCGACATCACTACAAAAATAAACTATGATGATGCAACCAATAGTTTTTCTATGGAAAAGTCAAGAAAGAAACCTTTTTATCTTTAATTGTATGTGTTGTTAAAAATTACACTATATTATTTTTCAAAATAGTGAGCGGGTGGGCAAGTAGGTGAGTCATAGGGAGGGGGTACTTTCCAAAAATTTCCTAAGGTACTCAAAAACCATAATTTGGTACTACATGTATTTAGCTGGGTATCACACCATCCATTGAAGGTGAATCAACATGAACAAAAGGAAGTTCCAAACAAGATTGTGACTACAAAAAATAACTATTTAATCTAACGTAAATATAGATCGTCCTCGAATTTTCTTAAAATGACTGAGAACATATATTTCCCCTAAACAAATGAAAAATTAAAGTAAACACCAATTACCTTCTATTTGCAATAGAACAAACAAAACAGTTTAATAATAACATCATCTTTCTTCCCAAATTCCATTAGGGAAGGCTTAAATTTTTTTGCCTACTCCCTTCATTAAATATACTCTTAGAAAATGACATCTACTATATAGAATCATTGTTGATTTTAATAAATTTTTAATTTTAATATATGTGTGAGTGGATTCTCCAATGTAATTTACAACTGTTGTGTAATTGCTAATATTATAAAACTGTTAAGTGAAATCATATCCAAACCCTCATATATATTCTTTAACTCAATTCTACCTATGAGCCATGAAATTAAATTTAACCTGCTCCGCCAACCAACACCAAGTTCTTCTAATTATTTTCTTTATCTCAAGTGTGCCCTTTATATACGACTTTTATGCTATGTGATACACCATATCATTAAAAAAGAAGGCGTGTCTGAAAAAATGATCACGTGTCAACTATGGGCTAAAGTGATAAGGATTAACATGCAATATTTGACTAAGGAACCATTTATCCTCTACATAGTTTTCAGTATATGAGTTTTTATTTTATTATTCACACTCTTAGTAATGTTATCAATAATATTTCCTAACAGCTATAATGGTGTCACGTTTATATAAAAAGAAGTTGTATAGTATTTGAAAAACACAACATTAGAGTCAGGTTCAGTAATAGTTATTGATGTAGTTGTGGTGACACTAATTTATGCTCCTCCTTTTTCGTATGTGTATGAAGGAACAATTTTTCATTTTGTTGTATCTTTCAAAAGACAATGATGTCTCAAAAAAAAAATGTTGAAGTTGATAAGCACAATGATGGCTGCAATGGTGGTTTTGACCTGCTAAAATATAAAATTGAGTGTGAAATTTCAATTGCACCATTAACAAGACCAACTTCCACCAAGAGATTGGAAGTTAAAATAACCTTTTGGTTGATGTAGAGAAGGAGTTTTGGTTATAATTGATCATCATCAATGTGTTTGTTCCATTATATCATGTGGTTTATGTATTAACATAAATTGTAATGGGTACATTTAAATATTGTAACATTTGCAAATTGCGTAGGTCAACTAAAGTATTTATTGCAAACAAGTGGTTTGAGGAATGGAATTTTATTTTTCTAGAAGAGATAAAGAGGCATATAGGTTTTCGACATTATAAGTTCCCAGACCTCAAGATTTGCATATGTATTTCATATTTTGAGAAAGAGATTCTGAAACCTGATTTATGAAGGATTCTAACATTGTTGGTAGGAAATTGTGTGGAGGGTCACCGATACAGATAAGCTTCACCAAAGTGTTGATCCATAAGAATTTCCTCCATACATGGATATGTTGTTAATAGGAGGAAGTTGACCTAAGTAACCACTGAGAATTATGGAACAACTAGCGAATGATCCATACTTCTTTCTGGGGAACCCCTCCCTTAGGCATTGATCTATAAGGGACATCATATTTGGTCATATGAATCTCATTTTATCTATATAAATGTACCTTATGTCTTGTAATGACTCTTCAAAATATGAGAGTGAATGTTCCTCAAGTGGTTTCATATCCTTTATAGGTATACACAAACACATGTCAATAATAGACCTTAAAATGGTGACATCTACAACCCTTGTTGAAGTGAGCAATAATAATGTATGGGGTGTTTGCCATGAAGTTTAAGATGATTCTATTTATATCCTCATAATGAGGAATGAAATCCCTATACTTATAGCTCCTAGAATGATCATATTCAAAGGAGAATGTCTATCATGGAGATTATAGTGGTGAAGAATATTGTTGAGGACAATTTGTTGTTCTGTTGACAAGGTGGATTATGGGTACAAGGTTGAAAGATTTATATAAGGGAAAATATGGCTTGCTCGATTGAGAGATATAAAAGTAGATGAAAATTCTTGAAAGGAATGTGGAACAACAATAGTGGTCCATTTTTTATGAAGAAGAAAAAGTTGAAGGGACATTAGAGAAGCATTATAAGAGGTGGGGAATTTAAGGCATGGAATAAAGGAAACGGTATATTACAGAACAATAAATACTAACTAGATTTTGTAAATGAAAAATGCATTTGTAATAAAAGGGGAAGAAAAGTAAGAGAAATATGTGTACTTCAGTATATGTAAGGCCAATTTATTTTAATATACTAGATTTTAGAGATGGAAAGGATGCACAAAGAGGAAAATATTTTAAATGTTGTATTGTTTTTTACAAATATATTGGTTAAGGAAAATTCTCCATGGAAACCCAATTAAATTTTTTAATTAGATGGAACCATTTTGATTTTGGAAATGTATTTAGCATCTCCTTGTCATTATTACATGATCTTAATAGTCACTGAAATGGGGGGATTTCCATTGGGATATTCTCACACTCAAGATATTTTAAATTTTTTTGTATTTATAATAAATTATTGTATCTATAACAATGATAGTCACAATTACCTAACTATACTTGAGATGGCATAATTCAATCTAGTAAAATTTTGTTAATGATTATAAAGATCGAAATGTGTGCTCACAAAATCATACACTTTAAAGACTCTTTAGTCCCATTCTCATACTACTATTTAGAAGGTTTTTGAGTGAAGAAGGTACTAATCAACCCCAGTCTTCTGGCCATATTACTTTATTTTCTTTCATCATTCCCAACCTCTTGTCCCCGCATTCCAAGTCAGATTTTGTCATTTTTCATTATTTTATCTTTGACTGGGGCACCCATGGGCGCCTTGGTCTCACAAGGGGTGCCCCGATTCTTTTTGAACTTTCCTGCCACATTTTGGGCATTTTCTAGTTGTTTTATCCTTTTATCTTTTGGGAGGTCCATCATTTCTAGGTAAATTAAAAAATTAGATCAAGAGAGCCCTATAAATATAAAGTTATAAGACCATAATGGGGGACCAAGCACTAGTCATTACTATCATCCACCTAGGGTTGCATTCATCAAAGGAATTTGGATATCATTTGCATTCACCTAGCTCCATCACAAGAGACAAGTTTGGTTCATCTACATCACACAAGCATAGGAGGGTATTATATGGTATCCATGCACACATTCTATTAAATTTTCTACACATAGTTATAGTTTGTTACTTTCACAAAGTGTGACTAGCACAAAAACACCTAGGGTATGATTGCACACACTTGCACATAAAACTACATCAGGTATGAGATGTAGTGCAATGCTCGGTTAGTAATTCCACCATTTTGGTAACTCCTTAATTCGCATTTATATTTTTGTAGGGTTTTCTACTTTTTTTAAGGTCTTGCAGGTATTTATTTCGTCTTCGATTATCATCGACACTACACGCGGTACAAAACATATGATGTGACATGTACAGTGATGGTTTCAGACCACTTATAGAACCTATGAAATTCAGTTCTAGGCCTTTCATGCAGATTAGGGAGCCCATTCTACAGACTAGGGCACCCATAGGTGCCTCAATCCTTCTCTAGGCACCTCATTCGAAAGAATCAGTCAAGATATGTCATTTTTAGGATCTCTGCACAATCGTTCCTACCTCATGTTTCTCTAGTCACTTCTGCGACATAGTCCCACATGTTAATCAAATCAGCTAAGTCACTTCTATAATTCTCTTGCAAATTAGGGATTCTACTTTCATTAGATTAGTTTCTCTACTCATTTTTCATAGTCATTGACTGCATTCATTTACTATATTTACATGATGTTCTAGATTATATTAACTACCTAAAATCTACATTTTTTAGTTAATGAAAATGCAAAAATTGATAACTCAAAAGTATAATGAATATTATATCGGATTGAAATCCTTAATTTGTTTAACTATTTGGAATGGAGTATGTAGAAGGGATATTCAAATATGTTGTAAGTCCAAAATTACTTGTACCTATGACTATGTTATAAGGCCAAAATATTTGAGTGAGACGTTATTGAGCATGTGTTTACATTGGCAATGGCATCCATAAAAGAAAAAAGCATTCCATGAATCTTGGTGTCCTAGGTGGAGATGTGAGGTAAAAATAGGAAGGAGGAAAGTGAAATTTGGTGGATTTAATTGAAGAGTCTCTTTCTGTATTTCATGTAGATAGGGAAGCATGCATATGGTTGAATCCCTCATGTGTATGGAATTTCTCAGCATATTGCAACCAAGAGACAAAATCCAATAAAAAGGATATCCTTTAAAATAGATAACCTAACCATTGTCACCCTGAACAATCACAAGTAGGAATCTTAACCCTAGTCACTCTTATAAACATGGGTTAAATTTGACATTATTTACAAACGTTTTTCATAATTTTAGTTATAAAATACTTGCAAATTTATTTAAACTATGAATATCATTTCCATAAATATTTATATATTACAAATTGTTAAATAAAACAAGAATATTATTTAATATATTTTATAAATGTGATTTTCATTAGAATATATATATATATATATATTCCAAGTGCTCTTGTGACTGGAACAAAAGCACCTAGGGCATGATTGCACACATTTGTACATAGAACTACATCAGGTCTGAGATGTAGTGCAATGCTCAATTAGTAATTTCACCATTTTGGTAACTCCTTCATTTGCATTTTTATCTTTTTAAGGTTTGATGCTTGTTTTGGGGTCTTGCATGTCTTTTCTTCATCTTGGATTATCATCGATGCTCAACATAGTACAACGAATATGATGCGACATAGTGATGGATTCAAAATACTTACAGAAACTATGAAATTTATTTCGATACCTTTTGCGCAGATCAGGGCACCCATTCTGCAGACTAGAGTGCCCATAAGTGCCTGAATCCTTCTCTAGGTGCCTTTGTCCAAAGAATCAGTCCAGATCTATCCTTTTTAGGATCTATCCATAGTCATTCCTACCTCTTGTTTCTCTAGTCATTTCTACGAAACAGTCCCCCAAATTCATCAAATCAACTAAGGCACTTCCATAATTCTCTTGCATATTAGGAATTCTACTTTCATTAGATTAGTTGCTTGGGTTATTTTTCATAGTCATTTACTGCATTCATTTACTATATTTACATGATGTTCTAGATTATATTAGCTACCTAAAATCTACATTTTTAGTTAGTAAAAATGTAAAAATTGATAACTCGAAACTATAATGAATATTATATCTAATTGAAATCCTTAATTTGTTTAACTATTTGGAATGAAGTATGTAGAAGGGATATTCAAATATGTTGTAAGTGCAAAATGACTTGTACCTCTGACTATGTTACAAGGCCAAAATATGTCAACGAGACATTATCGAGCATGTGTTTACATTAGCAGTGGCATCCATAAAAGTAAAAAGCATTGCATCAATCTCAGTGTCCTAGGTGGAGAGGTTAGGTCAAGATAGCAAGGAGGAAACTGAAATTTGGTGGATTTAGTCATAGAGTCTCTTTCTCTATTTCATGTAGATAGGGAAGTGTGTATATTGTTGAATCCGTCATGTGTATGGCCTTGCTCACCATATGCCAACCAAGAGAAAAAATCCAATAAAAAGGATATCCTTCAAAACAAATAACCCAACCATTGTCAATCTGAACAACCACAACTAGCTATCATAACCCTAGTCACTCTTACAAACATGGGTTAAATTTGAAATTGTTTAAAGATGTTTTTAATAATTTTAGTTATAAAATACTTGCAAATTTATATAAACTATGACCATTATTTCCATAAATATTTATATATTAACTATATTAATATACATAAGTATATATTACAAATTGTTAAATAAACCAAGAAAATTATTTTATATATATATATATATATATATATATATATATATATATATCCTTGTTTAACATATCAACAATGTGTTCGACAACATATTAGGCTCTGAATGCAAATATGTCCCTTTCAAAAGCTTCCACAAACTTAGTGTGAGGTTAGAAGGGAGTTTAGTGACAGGCAAAGTGTTCCTGTCAGGGCCTCTCCCCCGCTATTTTGAGAATAAGATCAATGAAACCTTAAACGAAATGATCCTTTAAGAGTCATCGATGAAGACATAAACTCACATCATCAAGAGGATACTAAGGTTACGACTTATAGAAACTCACATCATCATGAGAGGAAATAATCATGGACACGTGTAAGGGAAAATCAAAGTAACAAGCAATATGGATATCTATATGACATTGGAGAAACAATTACTATGGTTATACATGGAAATAATGGGGAAAACGTTATGGAGCATGGAATCACATGAATGATCAACATGGACTGTATGAATGGAAGTCAAGTGAGAACAATTGTGGTTATATCAAGTAATGAGTCGGCGTAAATTAGAATTAGGTCTTACCCACTCAATAAGAGTAATGTAAATGCATATATCAATGAGATGAATATCGTTGTGAGATATGTAATATATGTCAAGATTTTTCTATTGAGTAGAAGGATTTGAAGGTATCCCCCTTAAAGTAGAATTTGCATATTAGGAGATTTGGCGGAGTCATTCCTTATTGAGTATTATAGGGTATTGTCCTACCTTAAGGCTATTATTAAGAATATATTAGATATTAGAGATTTGTGGGATACTTATATCCCTTTTGTTGTTTTGATCTTTATTTATTTTACATATTTTCCAAATATTATATATGTGAAGATCTAACCCAATGGTTTCAGTTATAGTAATGCATAAGGACAAAATGATTTATTTGTGGAGATAAATTATGGGCTTATAACTCGACGGTTTGGACAAAATATTACAATATTTTGGTAGACATCTTCCAGAAAAAGAAAAATATTTTCAATGTGAGTGAAACAAACATTAAATTTAAAGTAAAATTAAAAGTGAACAAAGACATTACAACCCACCAACACCACTTTGAAATTCAAGGTTGGTTGAAGATGAGATAGCACAAAATTAATATTATTTTTAATTTTATAATTAAGATTTACAATACATAAAAATAAGACTATTATATGGTACAATAGTCTATAACGTTACAAACTATTGTAATTAAGATTTTGAGTTTTTATTCTATGTCAATTTGTTGTTGGTCTATTGATGAAGTTGTTAAGTTCACAATGAGCCCATGAGGAATTAATATTTGTTGAGTGTAAGATATCTTAATAATGGATGAGACTAGAATCGTAACTCGAACGTCTTTGATAGAATGAATACTCCTCAAACCTTACATCTAAACTAATTTACAACTGTTGTGCAATTGCTAGTATTATAAAACTGTAACAATTATAAAACTGTAAAGTGAAATCATATTGAAACCCTCATTCATATATATATATATATTCTTCAGCTCAATTCTACCACCAAGTTCTTTAAATTATTTTCTTTATCTCAAGTGCGCCATTTATATACGACTTTTATGCTATGTGACGCACCATATCATTAAAAAAGAAGGCGTGTCTGAACAAATGATCACGTGTCAACTATGGCCTAAAGTGATAAGGATTAACATGCAATATTTGACTCAGGAACCATTTATCCTGTACAGAGTTTTCAGTACATGACACGCCTAACCTATTACTCTTTTGGATGGGGAGGAGATTTAATTATCTTTTATAAAAAAGCGTAACCATCATAAATCGTCACCAACTCTGAACTGGTCAAGTATGTAAGGAGAACTAGTCTAGTATGCATAAATCGTCACCAAGGTGATAAGGAGTAACAATGGCTATAAATAACGAGGCTTGGATATGAAGCGAATTACCCATTTGAGTAGTAGTGAGATTTGATCTGTTTGGGAGCTCGCATTATTAATGATGATGATGATGAAGGGATTGATGGTGTGGGTATGTTTTTTGGTTTTAATAATAGGTATGGCGAGGCCATCAATGGGCAGCTATTTCACTGTGTGGAAGGGACCTGGTTGCAATAATCAAGCTGCTCGATACAGCAAATGTGGGTGTTCTAATATAGACAGCAATTTGCGTGGAGGATATGAGTTTGTATACCAAGGACAGACTGCTTCTGCTTACAACCAGCCCAACTGCAATGGCGTGGCGCATACCAGATTTCCTGGTGGTGCTAAAATGTGTAGCGGTTTTGGTTGGAGAAGCTTCTTCATTCAGTGCTGAGCTCTATCATATTATGACATGATTAGAATAAATGTTTGCTTAAATAGCAACCTCACTCACCGTGTGCTAATTAATATTATTAATATTGTATGCTATCAACTACTTAAGTGCTTTTAATTAGGTTAATAATGTCCAAGTAATAGACATTTGAGACCATAATATTGTACGCTCTTTCTATATAAGGGTTCACAGATTTTCTAGAAAAATGTTTTCTCCATGTTCTATTTGAGAGATATGGATGTTATATTCACTTTAGATATTTATCTTTTCGAAAGTAGTGGAAAATTACATTAAAAACTAAGAATAATTATATATTATTGGTTGGGTGAATGGTTTATTTTTATTAATTTAAAAATAATTAACAGATTTTTAATTGGTTGAATGGTTTGGAATTCGAACTCAAGTGACCATATAAAATTAATATGCCATTAGGTCTTACCCACTTAATAAGAGTAATGTAAATGCATATATCAATGAGATGAATATCGTTGTGAGATATGTAATATATGTCAAGATTTTTCTATTGAGTAGAAGGATTTGGAGGTATCCCCCTTAAAGTAGAATTTGCATATTAAGAGAGTTGGCGGAGTCATTCCTTATTGAGTATTATAGGAAGTTGTCCCACCTTAAGGCTATTATTAAGAATATATTAGATATTAGAGATTTGTGGGATACTTATATCTCGTTTGTTGTTTTGATATTTATTTATTTTACATATTTTCTAGATTATTATATATGTGAAGATCTAACACAATGGTTTCAGTCTAGTTATAGTAATGTGTAGGGACAAAATGATTTACTTCTGGAGAAAAATTATGGGCTTATAACTCGACGGTTTGGACAAAATATTACAATATTTTGGTAGACATCTTCGAGAAAAAGAAAAATCTTTTCAATGTGAGTCAAACAAACATTAAATTTAAAGTAAAATTAAAAGTGAACAAAGACATTACAACCCACCAATACCACTTTGAAATTCCAGGTTGGTTGGAGATGAGAGAGATGAGATAGCACAAAATTAATATAATTTTTAATTTTATAATTAAGATTTACAATACATAAAAATAAGACTATTATATGGTACAATAGTCTATAATGTTACAGACTATTGTAATTAAGATTTTGAGTTTTTATTCTACATCAATTGTTGTTGGTCTATTGATGAAGTTGTTAAGTTCACAATGAGCCTATGAGGAATTAATATTTGTTGAGTGTAAGATATCTGAATAAAGGATGAGACTAGAATCGTAACTCAAACAACTTTAATAGAATGAAAAATCCTCAAACCTTACATCTAAACTAATTTACAACTGTTGTGCAATTGCTAGTATTATAACCCTGTAACAATTATAAAACTGTAAAGTGAAATCATATCCAAACCCTCATATATATTCTTCAGCTCAATTCTACCTATGAGTCATGAAATTAAATTTAACCTGCTCCGCCAACCGACACCAAGTTCTCAAAATTATTTTCTTTATCTCAAATGCACCCTTTATATACGACTTTTATGCTATGTGATCCACCATATCATTAAAAAAGAAGGCGTGTCTGAACAAATGATCACGTGTCAACTATGGCCTAAAGTGATAAGGATTAACATGCAATATTTGACTCAGGAACCATATATCCTGTACAGAGTTTTCAGTACATGACACGCCTAACCTATTACTCTTTTGGATGGGGAGGAGATTTAATTATCTTTTATAAAAAGGCGTAACCATCATAAATCGTCACCAACTCTGAACTGGTCAAGTATGTAAGGAGAACTAGTCTAGTATGCATAAATCGTCACCAAGGTGATAAGGAGTAACAATGGCTATAAATAACGAGGCTTGCATATGAAGCGAATTACCCATTCGAGTTATTAATGATGATGATGAAGAAGGGATTGATGGTGTGGGTATGTTTGGTTTTGGTAATAGCTATGGCGAGGCCATCAATGGGCAGCTATTTCACTGTGTGGAAGGGACCTGGTTGCAATAATAAAGCTGCTCGATACAGCAAATGTGGGTGTTCTAATATAGACAGCAATTTGCGTGGAGGATACGAGTTTGTATACCAAGGACAGACTGCTTCTGCTTACAACCAGCCCAACTGCAATGGCGTGGCGCAAACCGGATTTTCTGGCGGTGCTCAAATGTGTAGCGGCTTTGGTTGGAGAAACTTCTTCATTCAGTGCTGAGCTCCATATGATCACAACTTATGTGATTATGACTATGTTTAGAATAAATGTTATTGGTTAAATAGCAACCTTACTCAGTCTGTGCTAATTAATATTAATGTTGTCTGCTTTTAATTATGTCCAAGGAATAGACATTTAAGACCATAATATTGTACACTCTTTCTATATAAGGGTTCACAGATTTTGTAGAAAAATGCTTCTTCATGTTTTATTTGAGAGGTAGGGATGTTATATTCACTTTCGTTATTTATCTTTTCAATAAGTAGTAGGAAATTTACATTAAAAACTAAGAATAATTATACATTCTTAGTTGGGTGAATGGTTTACTAGGATGATATTTTTATTTTTATTAATATAAAAATAATTAACAGATTTTTCATTGGTTGAATGGTTTGAAATTCCAACTCAAGTGACAATATAAAATTAATATACTATGTCTTCTAATGACATAATTCAAAACATATCAATTGTCAACTATCATCCATCATAAATCTATTAAAAAAAGACATACTTTAAAGTAATATACCATATCTTCTAATGATATAATTCAAAACATATCGAGTGTCAACTATCATCCATCATAAATCCATTAAAAAGATGCATACTTATTTTTTTATTATTCCATTATAATAATTACATTTTCCTTTATGTTATTTAATATAATTTTATATTATATTATTATTTTTATTACAATTATAATTCTATTCAACATTTTTATTTTTAGTTGAAAAACTTAACTAAATAAATTTTAACCTTAAATCTAACTTTCATTTAATTTAAATACCTTTTACTTTTATTTAAAATTCAATTAAAAATGATATCTTGACTCTTAAATAAAAGATATTTATTTTTGATTGAAAAGTATAACCATATATTAAAGATGACATAAGAAGTACAATGCTAATCATACAAAATCGGGTGGAAAAGATCACACCCCAAAAGCAGGATCAAAGCAGCCATAAAGAGGCTATGAGTAACAAAGTGTCATATCGACAATAGCATTTTCAATAAAAAAAATTTAAAACAAAAGTGCAGAGAACCAAAGAAAACTCCAAACATGGAGCTATGTTGTATCAGCAAACATGGAAGATGGTGCCAGTGGCAGTGGGCTCTTTGGACGGTTCCCACCCCAACCACCAAGAGTAGTGTCGGGGGTGTCATCAGGTGGCTCCCAGCCATCTGCTTGTTGCTGCTCCTCCTCATTTACCTGCCAGGGGGGGAGCTAGCCAAAGAGAGTCGTGAAAACTTTAATTGGTCAAGTGCCTGCCACTCGGAACCACCACTGCCAGAGCCCAGCCGACCAAACACCATGCTAGCGGGCGGAGTCCAAGACGGATCCGGAAAAGGGACCCGCCGGTGAGGAGAGGCGCTATGCTGAGCATGAGCTGGACCCTGGTCGAAATTATGCCGCCCATGGGAAAGTGAGTGGCGACCTTGTGAGCAAGAGCGGTGATGAGGGGAATCTGGCGAAACACGACTAACAGCACAAGGGACACTCCCCCAATGGTCCAGAAGAGTTTGCAAGTGCTCAATTTCAATGCGGAATTTCTCCGCCTACACCTGGATCTGAAGTGAAACATTGGAGATGACAATTAGCTTGTTAGAAATAGCAAAAATTCTATCCAGTGTCTCCTTGTTAAAAAAGTAGCATTTCTAGATTTCCAAATGTCATATAAAATAGCCACTCTGAAAGAATGCCAAATGTTGTAAAAGTTTGCAGGAATAAAGGACGGATCCCCTAGAAGAACCATTTTCCATGTTAAGAAGGTGGGAAAAAAAGGTTGAAAAAGGGTATGAATCTAGAGCCTAGAAGACTAAGCATGAGGGTAGAACCAAGAGAGATGAAGAAGAGTATCAATGTGGTTGCAGTAAGAGCAGCACGACGGGGGAGCTCCCAGAAGAACAAGGTGCTTGCCCATAGGAAGTCCTTGATGAAGAATGCTCCAAAGAAAGTGTGAAACTTTGGGCTCTATAGGAATGGCCCAAACAACAGTGAAGCGTTGCCTCCACCCAAAATGAGTGGAATGCAAGCTCCAACAAGCATTTAACTTATTGAGAGGAAGCTGCTTATGGGTGATAAATAAAAGATTTTAACATTGATATGTTTAAATATATTATAGAGGGTAAAACATACATGCTAGTTCAACATACCATATACATATATTTATATTATCTCATTCATTTTAGTGTTCTTCTGAAACAATATGGTAAGATTTACTTTTGTATTAATGAATCTATATAGAATGCACAATCAAACAAATCAATCTAACTTAGAGAGTACTTCTATGTAACACTTTGGTTTGGTATGTACTTATATTTATATGACAATATTTCAATTAGTACGTGGATGTTATTACATTAGACATCTTAAGTACATGAAAATTTGATCTCATGCACATTGAATTTGATTGGAATCCTCAATTTAGTGTGAGAATAACATTAAAATACACTTATAGATGGAACTAAATTGCGTATTTTTCCATTAATAAATATCGTAAGTATTATTTCCTTCTTGTCTTTTTGAAACTCTAAATTCAATCTTAATATCAATAAGATAAGATCGTTTATGTCAATATTGATTGGTAATCCTCCATGGAAGCTATATATGTATTCAATATTGATGATTGGATAGATATACAACCATTGAACGATCCGCACTACATATCCCTGGACCATGTGCATGGTTTTATCTTGCACTGGCTAGAGAAACAAGAATTATAAGAGTGTTAGGGTGAATGAATGCAATGAACCAAACAGACAACAATGTAACATAAAACTTAATCATAGGAAATGGACCTTTTATTCATTAATGGTGAATGACGAATATAGATATGTACAAAAAATTATAAATACTAAGACAAAGGACTCTTGTATCAAAATGGGAAAGCATCCTTGCTTATCGGCTACACTACTTTGAAGGTATTACAAAAAAAATGAATATTATAGTAGAACCAAGAAAGTTTATCTATTGTATTTGAAATGAGTGAAAGATCAAAACTATAAAGATATCTCTTTCTAGATCTTATGATACACTATATATGCACACATAGAACTGATACTAAAAGCTACAACTAACAATAGATGTTGGAGAGAAAGTAAATGATATATGCCCCCAGGGGCTTCTGTGGGACTGGAAAAGGATACAATGTCGAGCATCATTGCCATGTGTGAAAATATGTAAGATATTTGCATTCACTCCAAAACATCAAGTGAACGCCCATGTGTGTATATAGGAAGATAATGGCATACTGAGTATATGGCTAGCATAATAAGAAAATTTCGTCATGTAAGTAGTATAAGCAAGCAAGAGTAAGTGTAACCAAGATATGCATATTCATTGTATGAGTGGGATGGAATGGTATCCAATGTGTGAATGTGATAGGAGTAGCGCGTCCCTAGTGGGCGTGTATGAAATGAGGTCCATTTATAAAAGACCCCTCAAAAATCAAGAGTGAACTATAGAAGAAGAGTGCGTCATCTAGAAATGGTTTGAAAATGTGTGCTAGAAACATAGATCATGAAGCATAGAGTGTGAAAAGTTAATGCAATGAGGTTTATTTCAGATTTAAAGCCTCAGCAGTCAAGTATGAACCATGGAACTAGAGTGTGTCATAGGGTAATGAAGATACAATGTGTATCAAGGTGTGTAGGAGTACGAAGAAATATTATTCATGAAGAATAAACTTGAAGTGTAGTACTAGATAGTAAAGGAAGCTAATCGGGAGCTATTGTAAAATAGATGTGGTCATTGGGAACAAGAGTAGCCAAAGCATAGAGAGTGCATGTAAGGATGTATACCATATATATAGAAAATAACATATGTACCATGAATAGAAGAATCCATAACTAGGCATGAGGAAAAAATCGTGTACAAAATAACATAAGAGGATGGATAAATGTGGCAAGGTATGCACACAATTTAGATAAGAGCAATTGTTGCGTGAATTGTAAAACCAAAGGAATTTAAAGACATCTATTTGAATAATATGAATACATAATTTTTTATTAGGGCACGTGAGTATGAAGGGGGGGAGTTAGATGCTCCCAAGTGTATGGTTAATGTATATCTATGGGATGAGGTAAGAAGAGAGAGACCATGCAATGATGGTGGATGTGGCAATGACGCTAGGTCCCTCATTATGGTATCATAACTTTATATTTATAGGGTTCTATTGATATAATTTTATGACTAACCCCGAAAAGGCCAACCACAAGAAAGATAAATATGTCAAACAGTTAGAAAGAGCCAAAAAAGTAGTGTGAAAGTGCAAAAAGTACCGATTTACTAGGTTGGGTGCCCCAGTCAAGCCTAAAACAACAGGAAATGAATGGAACAGATTGGGCATGTGGATGAGAAAGGCCATTAATGATGAAATAAAATAAAACAAGATGGCCAAAATATGGGGGTTAATTAGTACTTTTTTCAGTCAAGAAACTTCTAAATAGTAGTATGAGACTGTGATAAATATTGTCTAAAGTGCATGACTATGTGATTACATTTTACCCCCACTTTATGTTGGTGAACGGAAATATTGGAAACATAAAGTAGATAGATACATGCATACCTAATGTCCATAAAGATGTAGTAGAAATGCACTGAAGGACTAGGAAAAAGCGTGGAATGACAATACTATCAAGGAGCATGGAAACTAAAGATGAAAAACGTGCAAAGAAAAAGTGATGAGAGTGAACCTAGGGGATAATGTGTGTGTAGTTGTTGTGGTGTGTAATGTACCTATATGGTTAGTAAAGCATGTGTTATCGCAAAGTGTTGTTTTTGACGTTCTTGTTGTTGTTTCCCCCAATTTGACTTCTTTTTATTCATACGGCAGAACCTGCAAGGAGAAAATGATCAAGTATTCAAATATGTATGTATGTATGTGTAAAAAATAATGTAAAAGACAAATGAATATTTAAAATAGGAAAATGTAAATGGAACATGTTCACCTGATCCATGTTGAGAAGGAGAGTGTAGAAGGATATTATATACTGCGAGTATTTTGGGTGATCTCACATCACCCTAGCCAAAGAAGTGTAGGGAGGAAATGCTCTGTGTCCTCCAAGCTCAAAATGCTTCCTTAAATGTGTGTGAAGAGATCTCTTTGTCATCCTAGTTTTTTGCGAGAACTGATGCCATTGGCTGAAGTAGTGTAGAGAGGGACACCCACTGTAACCTCCAAGCCTATAACTACTTCCCAGAATGCTAAGGACACCATGTCCTTTAGAATCTATTGTGTATGAGGTTCGTAGACTAACCTAAACCCACTCATTGTATATAATTGAACCGAACCAGTGTAGAATCTTTGTGTTAGTATTTAAAACCCCAAATGATGCCCCCCGTTTGGAGGCACATGGGACGTCATTGATAAGAGAATGTGGCCCCAAAAGAGGACCAATGACATGTACTCTAAAACTATTCCCTACGTGGGAAATGAAATGCAATTGGTAGAAACCAAAGGTGCACACAAACAAGGATGGAAACAAAAACAAGTGTTAGTACGAAAACACATGCATGTAGAAAACAAGTGTAAAGTATGCAAAAAATGTGTAAACTACCAATAAAATTAATTTAAATGCAAGAAGACAAGTAAGCCACACAAAATGGCTCCCAAACATGGGACATCACTCATGATGTCGCAAGACATGTAAGGCCATCATGGATGCAAACAACAAACAAGTGGGTATGTTGTGAGGCTTGGAAATGAAATGAAATACCCATTTAAGTTGTTGTGAGAGTTGATCTATTTGGAAGCTTGCATTATTAATGATGATGATGAAGAAGAGATTGATGGTGTGGGTATGTTTTTTGGGTTTGGTAATAGGTATGGCGAGGTTATAAATGGGCAACTATTTTACTATGTGGAAGGGACCTGGCTGCAATAATCAAGTTTCTCGATACAACAAATGTGTGTGTTCTAATATAGATAGCAATTTGCGTGGAGGATATGAGTTTGTATACCAAGGACAGACTACTTCTGCTTACAACCAGCCCAACTACAATGGCGTGGCGCAAACCATATTTCCTAGAGGTGCTCAAATGTGTAGTGGTTTTGGTTGGAGAAGCATCTTCATTCAGTGTTGAGCTGATTATAACTATGATTTAGAATAAATCTTGTTTCTTAAATAGTAACCTCTCTCACCGTGTGCTAATTAATATTATTATTATTGTATGCTATCAACTACTTCATTGCTTTTAATTATGTTAATAATGTCCAAGGAATAGACATCTGAGACCATAATATTGCACGCTCTTTCTATATAAGGGTTCACAAATTTTCTATAAAAATGCTTCTCCATGTTTTATTTGAGAGGTAGGGATCTTATATTCACTTTTGTTATTTATCTTTTCCAATAAGTAGTGGTAACTATACATTCTTGGTTGGGTGAATGGTTTATTAGGATGATATTTTTATTTTTACTAATTTAAAAATAATTAACAGATTTTTCATTGGTTGAATGGTTTGGAATTCCAACTCAAATGACAATATAAAATTAATATACTATGTCTTTTAATGACATAATTCAAAACATATCAAGTGTCAACTATCATCCATCATAAATCTTTTTTAAAAACATACTTAAAACTAATATACCATATCTTCTAATGATATAATTCAAAACATATCGAGTGTCAACTGTCGTCCATCATAAATCCATTAAAAAAATTCCATTATAATAATTACATTTTCCCTTACATTATTTAATATATTTTTATATTATGTTATTATTTTTTATTTGAAAAACTTAACTAAATAAATGTTAACCTTAAATATAACTTTCATTTAATTTAAATACATTTTACTTTTATTTAAAATTCAATTAAAAATGATATCTTGACTCTTAAATAAAAGATTTTAACATTGATATGTTTAAATATATTTTAGAGGGTAAAAGATACATACTAGTTCAACATTCCATATACATATATTTATATTATCTCATTCTTTTTAGTGTTCTTCTAAAATAATATGGTAAGATTTACTTCTGTATTAACAAATTTATATATAATGCACAATCAAACAAAGCAATCTAACTTAGAGATTACTTCTATGTAACACTTATAGTTCTGTGAAAGATGTGACAAGAGGACACAAAAAATTTCATAATCAACTTTTCAAAGTTGACCTCACCTCCCTATAGAATTTTTTTTTTGTAGTTAAGGGATTTATGATAACTTAAGCAAATATTATAAAGAAAGTAATTTATATTGGGCAAGTCTTTAAAATTTTTATTACACAAATCAACTTTTGTAAGTGGTTTACACAACACTTTCATTTGGTATGTACTTATATTTATATGACAGTATTTTAATTAGTATGTGGATGTTATTACATTAGACATCTTAACTACGTGAAAATTTGATCTCATGCACATTGAATTTGATTGGAATCCTCAATTTAGTGTCAGAATAACAATAAAATACAATTATAGATGGAACAAAGTTGAGTTTTTTTTCCATTAGGAAATATTGTAAGTATTATTTCCTTGTCTTTTTGAAAACTCTAGATTCAATCTTAATATCAATAAGATAAGACCATTTATGTCAATATTGATTGGTAGTCCTTCATGGAAGCTATATATGTCTATAATATTGAAGATTGGATAGATATACAACACTTGAGTGATCCGCACCACAAAGCCCACGAACATGTGCATGGGTTTATCTTGCACTTGCTAGAGAAACATGGATTATAAGAGTCCCAGGATTAATGAATGCAATGAACCAAACACACAACAATGTAGCATAAGACTTAATTATAGGAAATGGATCTTTTATTCATTAATGGTGAATGGAGAATATAGATATGTACAAAAAATTACAAAGACGAAGACAAAAGACTCTTGTATCAAAATGGGAAAGCATCCTTGCTTATCATCTATACTACTTTGAAGGTATTACAAAAAAATGAATGCTATAGTAGAACCAAGAAAATTTATCTATTGTATTTGAAATGAGTGAAAGATAAAAAATATAAAGATATATCCTTCTATAATATCGTATGATACACTATATATGCACACATACAACTAATACTGAAAGATACGACTAACGATGGGTGTTGGAGAGATAGTAAATGGTAGATGCCCCCAGGAGTCTCGGTGGGACAGGAAAAGGATACAATGCTGAGCATCATTTCCATGTGTGAAAATATGTAAGATATTTGCATTCACTCCAAAACATCAGGTGAATGCGTATGTGTGTATATAGAAAGATAATGACATACTGAGTATATGGCTAGTATAGTAAGAAAAGTGTGTTATGTAAGTAGCATAAGAAAGCAAGAGTAAGTGTAACCAAGATATGCATGTATGTATTGTATGAGTGGGATGGAATGGTATCCAATGCGTGAATGTGATAGGAGCAGCCCGCCCCTAGTGGGTGTGTATGAAATGATGTCCATTTATAAAATATCCCTCAAGAATGAAGAATTAACAATAGAACAAGAGTGTGACATCTACAAATGGTTTGAAAATGTGTGTTGGAAAGATAGATCATATAGCATAGAGGGTGAAAAGTGAATGCAATGAGGTTGATTTAAGATTTAGAACCTCACAAGTCAAGTATGAACCGTCAAACTAAATTGTGTCATAGAGTAATAACGATAAAATTTTGTGTATCAGGGTGTGTAGGAGTGCAAAGAAATATTAGTCATGAAGTATTGAACGTGAAGTGTAGTAGTATATACTAAAGGAACCTGGTTGGGAGTTGTTGGAAAATAGACGCGGTCATTACGAATAAGAGTAGCCGAAGTATGGAGGGTGCATGCAAGGATGTTTACCATGTATATAGAAAATAACATCTGTACCATGAATAGAAGAATCCATAGGTAGGCCCGAGGAGAAAATCATGTATAGAGTAGAATATGAGCATGGATAAATGTGTCAAGATATGAACAGACTGTAGATAAGAGAAAGTGTTACATGAATTGTAAAATAAAAGGAATGTAAAGACATCTATGTGAATAGTATGGATAGGTAATTTCTGATTAGTGCATGTGACTATGAAGGGGGGAGATTTAGATGCACCCCAAGTGTGTGAGTAATGGAGATGTGTGAGATGAGGTAAGAAGAGAGAGACCATGCCATGATGGTGGATGTGGCAATGTGTTAGGGGTATCGGTTTTGGTGTTAGGAGGATTAGAGTTGCCAAAGTAAGTGGTGGTATGTAGAAAAAATGGAAATTTCATTTTGAAACATAAAGAAGCTTGAAGTTGAGATTAAACAAGATCAAGTTCGAAAGGCCACTCAACCCTCCACCTCAACCCCACTTATTTTTTCACACCATAGCTACTTCTCGCATACCAATGCAGACTATTTGGTCATGCGTAGAAGGCACCCAATTCATGATTCCTCTTCACGAAGAAGAAATATTAGAGACAAATCCTCTGTGATTCATCGTCCTTCCCCTAGACTAATTATATCACAACTGACTTATGGACTATCACCTCATCTTGATCCCCATTCCACAATGGAATATATTCGGCATGATATTCTCACTTGAGTAGAGGATCAGATAGATGAAACCTTATTCACCATGAGATCTAAGGTTGACCAACATGTTGTTATCAAACAACACACCATAGAGGACCTCATGACTCATTCCCGAAGCCATATTGTGAATCAAGTAGATGATATGGGTAAGTGCAAAAAGTTGGGGGATTAAAAAATGGACATCAAATCCTAAATTTCATGAACCGCGATTACAGTTTATAAACCATGATCATGGTATTAAAAAATGTGATCACAGTCTTTTTTTCCATACTTGGGAAATTATAAACCTAAAAGTGCGACTGCGATTTATAAAGCACGCTCACACTTTATAAAAACCACACTCACGCTTTATAAAAACCATGATCGCAGTTCTTTGATACCAAATAACAACAGCGACCCTCATTTTTCCCACCATTTTAGAACTACGATCACGGTTCATACTGTATCATCAAATCTAATCCTCAAGGCTTAGTAAATATTTATTTTTACTGAACTAGAGATTTGGGAGGTCATTATGGCATGTGAAAGTCCAAAAACTTCAAATTTTCTCTTCCACAGAATTGAACCATGCCAAAAAATTAAAAAACATGTCAAAATCATGGTACCATCGCGTAGGGGATATCGTTAGCTTCGTATAAATATTGATTTTAAAGTTAATAGAATAAGATAAATATCATTTTATAATTTTTAACTAACAGTAGGCCTTTAAGACACTTTTTCCTATGAATGTTCATGTTTACGTTTAAGACTATAAATTTTTTTTCGCTTGTCAGAATGTGATAAAACCTATACCATCCCAAGCGTGGAAAACTTACATACACGTTTAAAAAAAATTATTTGATTTCAATATCTTTTGATGTAGTTATGGCGGGAAAACATAAAGTGCTCAATTTTCAAAACTTTTTTGGACCACTTTCACGGAAAAAATCATTAAAAAATATATATTGCTTAAAATAATAAAAAATAAAATTCATCCCAAGATAGATAGTGGTATCTAAATTTTCACCAAAGGGAAAGAAAATAACAAGTTTTGATCATCCAAATCATGGGAAAATGGACTACAATCTTGTACGTGTTTTAAAAAAATGAACCAAGTCATACAATTTGGAGTGTTTAATATAGCTAAACTTGTCCATTTTTTGAAAAATAGTATTTTGGAAACTAGATTCTGAATGCTACGATTCATATTCATATAAATTTTTCCAATTTTTAGTGTGCATATTGCTAATAATCCCTACAAGTTGATATTTTCCTATTTTTTAATATATGACGTCCACTTATGACACCTTTTTGGTCCCACAAGATTCTACACTTACCCATATTATTACTGATACTCAACAATCATTCACTTATCGTGGCTAGATATCTCCCTTATAATACCTCGACAATACTTTTCTTTGGCTTGGGCTCTCGCCCCTACTTGGGATCTCATCCCTCTTGGGTTTTACACACATCTACAAAAATATAATCCTTGTTTGGGCTCTCTACCCCACTTGGGTTTATCATCACCTATCTTTTTCCATGACATCTCCTACCATTGGAATGTCACGGTCTTAATTCTACCTATTTTGGCTTTGATTCTCAATGGCATTTTTTAGTGGATTGCCATAGTATTGTGCATCCTCTCTTAGGTCCTTGACCTTGCTTGGATTTATCTTCCTTCCCACCAAATGTATTTCCTAAATATCATTATCATTTTTCCTAAGTATAATGCGTATTACCATATACATGCATAAGAAAAGAAAGGAAAATGATAAGCAAAGCATCAACATCAAACAATACCACCATCATCAAAATCATCACACACACACACACACACACACACACACACACACACACACACACACACACACACACACACACACACACACACACACACACACACACACACACACACACACACACACACACACACACACACACACAAACATGCACACACATGCACACCCACACGCACACACACACATGCACATAGACATGCACACAGACACACACGCACACACATATATTATACATTGACATAAATACAACTACCATATCTAACTCCTCTCCACTAGGCCAACTGTGCCATTGATCAAAATTCGTTGTGTAGGGATCCCATATGACACTATCCAAATGTACTAATGTAACAACTAATATGTCAAAAGTGCTATCACTATCAACCTTTGCACCCATTGAACTACTCTCAAGGCATCTATTTCTATGACCAATGGTATCCCTATGGACCTGTACATCAAAAATCTATGATACATCCATGCCGTCAATAATATCATGAGACCCATAGTCCTTTGTGCTCTCCATTAGGACCTGAATAAGTTGTGCACTAGTTGTACACATATAGAGGTCCCCCAACTTTGTAATGTACCCTTATCAACCACATCTATGCAGGAGGCCATCAGATACAATGAAATTTTCTCATCCTCCTTGTGACACAATATGCGTGCCACGGTAATGCCCACAACAACATTTTAGATAGTCAGAAGCACGTCGTCAAATACCACAATGTACCAAATATTAAGCATCCCCTCATTATATGTCTCACTTCCTATGGCCCATGTGGCCATGGCTCTCCTCTCTACAATATAGGAGGTAAGATCGCAATACATGTGATTCCCCTAAATCGGTAAGCTAATTATCCCATGACTGAAAGGTGTTGGCCTGAGGATCTGACATGGACAAAAAATCTACAGTAAATCTAAGATCAATGATATCCTGGGCATCTGAATGATGTCCCCAAAGCCCCATCTATGTAGTTTTGCTACCTCTGCATCTGTAAATTTGGAAATCAATCCATTCAGCCATGCCACATAAACCACCCGCCATAGGCGGATCCTCTGATCTCCCCGCATTCAAAAATCAATAAAAGCAAGGAATTAGACTCCTACAAAATCAATTTAATATCTCAAATTATAAAAATTCACATGTTTTTCTAATATTCCTTACGCCATCGTCCCTTTGATTTATGCCATCATCCCATGTCAATATTTTTGACAGTTCCTAACACCATCGACCCTGTTGTTTTAGGGGGGCTGACGGTGTCAAGATTCGTTTGACTACAAATTTCAAAAATAAAAAAGAAAAAATCTTCAAAACGACAAAACTAAAAGAAAATCCCTCCTATAACCACTTACATTTTGTCCTACTCTTTCTAATGATGCAAGTTTGACTCAAAATGACACCATCATATTTTCATAATCCTAAAAATACCAAATTTCCCCTTATCTACCCAACAAAATTAAATTCAATGATTTACCTATGATTGAGTGTCGCCACATGCTCCTTGTCCGTCCTCCCTCCTCAAACTTGTGTCATCTCATCATGCTAATCTCCAAATTTGGAATTACAGAGCTTAGCTCTCTTAATTCCAAAAATAGTAATAAGTAATTAAAAATTAAAAATTAAAAATCCTATATAAACCTCAAAATTTTTTATTTAAATCCGTCGTGATTAGCCTCAATTTATAAATATCCATCATTTTAGTTTCTGATCTCTAAAAACTCTATCGATGATTGCATTGGGATCATTTTCTTCTCCCGTTCCTTTTAACACATTATACACCTTATCTCGCGCTTTGTCCAAAAATCACATTTTTGGACCCTATATCTCCAATTTCTAAACTCACGTCATACATCTAACTAATTAAATAAAAATGAACTAACTATGTAGTGTGGGAATAGTTAGTTTAAGATATGAAAAAATGTAATAAAGTAAAAAAATCCAACAAAGAAGTATACAAGTAAGCTAAACAACTATGCAAAAGGAGAGGCTAACCCTAATATGTAAAAAAGGTAGAGGAAGAAAATCAGCCGATTCAATGAAGTACCAGGACTATCTTACAGGTGTGACTGGATAATCTTAGAGCAAGAACAACTATGCACAAGTCCTGGAAAGGACAGATCTGGAGGATCTCATTAGACTGGAGCACCTATAAGAGGACTGGGGTGATTACGGGTTCTCTAGTTTGTAATCTAGGTGCCCTGGTCTGTGAAAAATATCTGAAATTAGTTTTTACTAGTTTGGTAGATGGCTTGAAACCCTCATTGTGTGTCACATCAAATTAATTTTCCCGCGCTAGATGTTTCCTATACTCTAAGATGAAAGAGAAACTTGCAAGTCCCTAAAGAAAGCATCAAACCCTAAAAAAATAATAATTCATATGAAGGTATTAGACTGAACTTAGCTGCCATAATGGTGAACTTAATAACTGAGCGTTGCACAATATTTCAGACCTGATGTATTTCTATGTGCAAGTGTGTGTGAACATGCCCTAGGTTACTCTTGTTTCAGTCACACTTTTTGAAGTAGCAAGCAATAACTATTCTATAGAAAATGTAGTAAAATGTGTGCATGGAATATAATAGAATCCCTCCCCCTATGAAGTGTGATGTATATGTCCTAACCTTGTTCCTTGATGGTGGATATATGTGGATACAAGTGATCTCTAATGCAATAGATGGACGCAACTCTAGATGGAGTGATAATACTAAGTGATGTTAGGTCCCTCATTATGGTCTAATAACTTTATATTTATTGGGTTATTCTGATCTAATTTCATGAATAACCATGAAAAGGCTGATCACAAGAAAGATAAAGATGTCAAAACGTTAAAAACAGCCAAAAAAGTGGCAAGAAAGTGCAAAAAGGACTGAGGTGACCCTGGTGGGACCAGGGCACCCACGGGTGCCCCAGTACTAGGTTGGGCACCCCAGTTAAGGCTAAAATAATGGGAAATGATTGAAACAGACTAGGTATGTGGATGAGAAGGGGTAGTAATGATGAAATAAAATAAAACAAGATGGCCAAAAAATGAGGGTTAATTAGTACTTTCTTCACTCAAGATCCTTCTAAATAGTAGTATGAGACTAGGATAAATATTATCTAAAGTGTATGATGTTAGGACTAAATTTCACCCCCACTTCATGTTGGTGAATGGGAAGCTCGGTAACATAAAGTAGATAGAGATGCATACCTGATGTCCATGAAGAGTGTAGTAGAAATGTGTCGAAGGACTAGACAAAAGTGTGGAATGCAAAAAAGATGGAGTAGTGTGGAATCTAAAGATGAAAAATACACATAGAAAAAGTGATAAGAGTGAACCTAGGTTGGAATGTACGAGTAGCTTCTGCAATTTATAATGTACCCGCATGGTTAGTAAGGCATGTGCAGTCATGAAGTGATGTTGTTGACGTTGTTTTTGTTGTTGCCCCCAATTTGACTGCTCTTTTCTCATATGGCCAGACCTACAAGGAGAGAATGATCAAGTAGTCAAATATGTATGTATGTATGTGTAAAAATTCAATGTAAAAGACCTGACTTAAGAAGGAGAGTGTATAAGGATATCCTGTGCTGCGCATTTTCTTAGTGATATCAGGCCACCCTAACTTAAGAAGTGTATGGAGGAAACTCTTTGTGTCTTCCAAGTTCTTTATGAAAGTAGGGAGCTATAACTATGTGTATAAAATGTAACCAAATGTGTGCATGGAAATAATAGAATCCCCTCATATGCTTGTGTGATGTAGATGAACCAATCTTGTCTCTTGTGATGGAGTGAAGTGAATGCAAATGATCTCAAAATTCCTTTGATGAATCTAACCCTAGGTGGATGATAGTAGTGACTAATGCTTGGCCCATCATTATGGTCACATAAATTTTTATTTATAGGGTTCTCTTGATCTAATTTCATAATTTACCTTGAAATGACCGACCACTAAAACGATAAGAAGATAAAACATCTAGAAAGTGCCAAAAACATGGCAGGAAACTTCAAAAGGAATGAGGGCACCCCTGATGGGACTAGGGAACCCATGAGCACCCAAGTCCTAAACTGGGTGCCCTAGTCAAAGCTAAACTAACATGAAATGACAAAATTTTACTAGGCATGTGGGTATAAGAGGTCAAGAATGATGAAAGAAAATAAAGTAAGATGGAAAAAATATGGGGGTTAGTTAGTACTTTCTTCCCTCAAAAAACTTCTAAATAGTAGTATGAGACCGGGACTAAATAGTGTCTAATGTGTATGATTTTGTAACTACACATTTTGATGTTTATAATCGTTAACATTTTTTTACTAGATTGAATTATGCCATCGTAGGTATAGTTAGGAAAATATGACTATCATTAGATACAATGATTTTTTATAAATAAACAAAAATTAGAAATAATTTTAGTGTGAGAATATCCATATGGAAATCTCCCCATTTCAATGACTATTAAGAACATGGAATAATGACGAGGCAATGTTAAATACATTTCCAAAATAAAAATGGTTCCATCTAATTACAAATTTTGATTGGGTTACCATGGAAAATTTTCCTTAACCAATATATTTGTAAAAAAAATACAAATTTCATAGTACTTAAGAATATTTTCCTCTTTGTGCATATTTTCCATCTCTAATTTCTAGTATATCAAAATAAATTGGTCTCACATATAGTGAAGGACACATATTTGTTTTACTTTACTTCCCCTTATATTACAAATACATTTTCTATCTACAAAATTTGTTTAGTATTTGTTGTTCTATAATATATCATGTCCTTCATTCCATGCCTTAAATCCTCACCTCTTATGATGTTTCTCTAATGTTCCTTCAACTTTTTCTTCTTCATAAAAAATGGACCACTACTGTTGTTCCAAATTCCTTTCAAGAATTTTCATCTACTTTTGTATCCCTCAATTAAGCAAGCCACCTTTTCCCTTAGATAAATCCTTCCACCTTGTACCCACAACCCCCCTTGTCAACAAAATAACAAATTTCCCTCAACAATATTATTCACCACTATAATATCCAAGATAAACAGTCTCCTTTGAATATGATCATTCAAGGAACTAAAAGGATAGGGATTTCAGTCCTCATTACGAGGATACAAGTAAAATCATCTTCGACTTCAATTCAAACATCCCCTCCATTATTATTGCTCACTCCAATAGGTGTTGTAGATTTCACCATTTTCAGGTCTACTATTCACACGTGTTTGTGTATACCTATAAAGGATATGAAACCACTTGAGGAACATGATCTCTTATGTTTCCAACAATCATTACAAGACATAAGGTACATTTTTATAGATGAAATGAGCTTCATAGGACCAAATATTATGTCCCTTATAGATCAACTCCTAAGGGAGGGGTTCCCCAAAAACAAGAGTGAATCATTCACGAGGTGTTCCATCCTTCTCATTGGTGACTTGGGTCAACTTTCTCTTATCAACAACATATCCATGTATTGAGTAATTTCTTATGGATCAACACTTTGGTGAAGCTTATCTATATCAGTGACCCTCCACACAATTTTCTGTCAACAATGTTAAAATCCTTCACAAATCAGGTTTCACAACCTCTTTTTCAACATATGAAATGCATATGCAAATCTTGAGGTTTTGGAACTTATAATGTCGAAAACCTATATGCCTCTTTGTCTCTTCCAAAAAAACATTTCCATTCCTCGAAACACGTGTTCGCAATAAATACTTTAGTTGACCTACACAACTTCCAACTGTTACAATCTTTAAATGTACCTATTACACATGTAAATACATAAAACACCTGAGATAATGGAACAAGACACGTTAATGATGATAAATTAAAACCAAACCTCCTCTGCATTAACCAAAATTTCATTGTAACTTCCAATCTCTTGGTTGAAGTTGGCCTTGTTAATCGCGCAATTAGAATTTTACACTCAATTTTATTTTTTTGTCATGTCAAAACCACCATTGCATTTTACTGTCTCTCTCTATTTCATGTAAATAAGGAAGCGTGTATATGGTTGAATCCCTCATGTGTATGGCCTTAATCACCATATGCCAACCACGAGAAAAAATTCAATAAAAAGGACATCCTTCGAAACAAATAACCCAACCATTGTAAACCTGAACAACCACAAGTAGCTATCTTAACCCTAGTCACTCTTACAAACATGGGTTAAATTTGACATTCTTTAAAGTTGTTTTTTCATAATTTTAGTTATAAAATACTTAAAAATTTGTTTTTAACTATGACCATCATTTCCATAAATATTTTTATATTATATTAACTATAGTAATATACATAAATATATATTATAAACTGTTAAATAAACAAAGAATATTATTTTATATTTTATTAATATGATTTTCATTAGAATATATATATATATATATATATATATATATATATATATAGTTTTCCTTGTTAAACATATCGACAATGTGTTCGACAACATATTGGGCTCTGAATGCAAATATGTCCCTTTCCAAAGCCTCCAAAAACTTAGCATGACGTTAGAAGGGAGTTTAGTGACATGAAAAGTGTTCCTGTCAGGTCCTCTCTCCCACTAGTTCTAGACTAAGATAGATGAAACCTTAAAAAAATGATCCTTTGTGTTTTGATCATTTTTACGTACAATCAGAGACTGAAACAGACAAGGGTGTAGGAGGTTTACATGTTGTTTGATTGATGGGTGGAATGCGCGCGTGTAGACTTCCGATCTCGGTCGATCGTGTGAACTCCTTTTTGGCTAGGAAGGAATTCCCTGAAATAAGAAAGCAAGACCACAAGAGAGAGTTAAAAAGTATATACAGTGGACTACATAGCATATGCTAGATTTAGGAAGTACGATACTCCCTAGAGGGTTGTCAATCCACTATTTTATAAATCAATATTAAATGAAAAAATTATGTAAATAAAAACCTGAATCTAGTACTAGTGGTCTTATTTGGGTGCCTCAGGTCGCAATCAACGTCGATTCAATTAAATACTAATCTATGAAGCTGAAAATGTGTTTAGGTCAGGTTCTAGGTATTTTTGGTGGTCTACAGGTCACAGATAGGGTCCGGTTATGGTTGGGTAGGGTATTCTAGGTTTATTGGATGATGAGGTATGTTGTTTGTTTGCTTTGTGTTAGTAGACACATAGACCGACGCCGGTTGAGGGTAGACTGATGCCAATTAAGGTTAACCGGTATCGGTCACTGTAGAAGTGACAAAGGTCTAGATGGGAGGTGCTTGGGTCCCACTTTGTCTCAGGATAGAGGGTTAGGAGAATGTGGGTGAGGTTTAGGTGAATAATGGTCTCAAGGTCAGAACCTAGGGATTTAGAATGTGGTTTTGGGTGTGTTTAGGTAGAGGTTGGGGAGCTGGCAGACAACATGGTGACAGACGGCGGTCAGGAAAGACTGATCATAGTTAGGGTTAACAAGTGGTGGTAACTACTATTGGGTCAGAGTTTGGTAGTGGGGGTTAGGGTACTCTCTGTGAGTGGTCAGAGGATTTTTTTGGAGTGGAATGGGGTGAAATGAGGTCCCCAGTGTGGGTGTGGGTTGAATAGGTGTGGTTGTAGGGGTAGGAGAGAAGTATTTCTCTTAGGGAGGGAAATAAAGAAGAAAAGTACCAAAACACAAGTGAATGATATAGGGATCAACTTACCCAAAGTCTGATGCGTGTAGAACTGTGATAGATGTTGGTGAAGGCTAGTAGGTTGGCTGAAGGGATGTTGCTTGAGCTGAGTCTAGTTCAGGTTCCTTCAATGGCTATGCTAAGAAAGGTTCTTGTGAGTGTTTGCACTATTGGTCTTAGTTAGGAACTCTGATGGCATTGTTGCTTCAATGATTTTCCAATGATAATGTGAACACTAATGCTGAATCAAAATGTCAATCAACCAGAATGCTAATGATGATCCAACCGAATGTCCAACAGAATCTCCATCGAACCCTTTGGAAAGAGCCAAAACTAGATATTTGCAGATGATTGACACCGGTTATGTCAGAGATATATATTTTTTGAAAAGTGGGGAATATGCCTTCCCCACTTTATTTTTAGTGGTGGAACACATGCGTCCTCTTCCCTTAGAATAGGTAATAGGACAAAAGGGGTCCTATGAGTGGGGTGGCCACTATGATGGCTTTCTATAAGGGTATGGCCTAGGTATGGGCAAGGTATGGGCAAGGTGGGGAGTGGAATGGTGAGGTTGAGGGGCAAGTTGGGTAGTGGAAGGGGTGAGGTGGAGGGGAAAGTGGGATAATGGAATGATGAGGTGTTTAGGTGAAGTGGCTGGTCTAGTGGCTTGGTGAGGTGGCTTGATGAATGGGATAAAGGGGGAATTTAATAAATTGATGTTAATTAAATTCATGGGTGTTTGAATGAAGGTTGTTGTGATGTGAGAAACATTGTGAGTGACCCAAATTCTGGATAAATTGATCACATCGTGTAGACTGTGGCTATTAGGTTATTTTGGAGGAACATGATTTTAATGTGACGTGTTTTTGGTGTCTACATTTTTCCCATTTTTGTTAGGAAGCATGTAGTGGTAGGCGGGCGTGACAAAAAAAAAGATTAGTTTTTGCCCCATGTGATTAGGGTGAGGAGGTAAAGGTTGGGTGCCCCAATTAGGGGCATGAGTGATCCCCCCCTCTAATCGGGCAACGACGATGAAGAATAGAGAGAGTTAGTGGGTGGTTTGATAAAGTATGGGTAGGTGTCATGAGATAAGGTACATGAGTATGGTGATGGAAAAAGGTAAGGAAGGTGAATAGGTAGAGAATTCAAACGTATGCACACGTTGTAAAATGCAATGAGGTATAAAGATTGCTCAACATAATACATTTATGTCAGCTAAGGTCGCAAGGGTCATCTGAATAAAGGTTATGTAGGTCTGGTATCTAGGGTAAAGGATACGGTCTGGGAACTCAACGAGGTAAGATGCAAGAATATGTAGGGTTGTTTCAGAACATCTAAAAGGTCAAGGTTTTTTTGGACAAGGTTCATGGCCATAGGCAAGGTAAGGTCATCAGGAAGAGCAAAACAGGTACCTTTATCACAAGATGTAACAACTGAGGACTTGAGAATATCCACATAATCAATGGGTGGGTAGGTAAGCATAGGAAGGTAGGCATAGGTAGGTAGGTATGGGTAGATAGGTGTGGGTAGGGTACTGTTAATCAAGCATACGTACATGCAAGAGATCGCAACACGGTACCATGGTGAAGATATTTTGAACTCTACATCATCCAAGGTCAATCAGGTTATCCAAACAGGGGATGTTGAGGTCCAATATCGATGGTGAAGGATATTGTCTAGACACTGAATGAGGTAAGATGCGGAGAACAACGTAGGGTGGTTGCGGCATACCCAAAAGCTCAAGGTTTTTTTGGGTAAATGTTGTGGCCGTAGGCAAGGTAAGGTTGGTAGGATAGAAACGTGGTAGCAACATCACAAGGTTGAGCGAGTGTGTAAGGTCAATGGTCACCAGAAAGGGAAAGGTGTGGGTAAAAAGGTGACGTCAAGGGTCAGGGTGGTCTTTTGGGTGAGGTGAAAAAGGTTGTGGGCAAGTTGATAGGGTGAAATTGGTGGCAATGCGGTGATCAAAGGTAACCGATGCCGTTCAACATCAACCGATGCCGGTATAGGTAAACCGACCATGGTAAGGTAGGGCACATGAACGATGTCAGTTAAGGTAAAACCGATGCCAGTTAGGTCGGGGTTTTTATAGAAAAGGAAAAATCCATGTTTTTTGGAATCATTTGTCCCATGACAAAGAGAAGAAAACGACATGAGAGAGATAGAAATTTGGAAAGTGTTTGAACGTAACAAAGAGCTAAGTTTGTGAGCTGAATAGTGGTTGGTTAGAAGTCGCTAGGTGGGTCCACGAGATTGGATTGAACGATTCATTTGATTAGAGGTGATTTGGTTAATTGGGTGATGGTAGAGGCAGGAGAGGGATTGGGTGGACCATCGATATAGCGGTTTGACATGCCACCATGGAGATGAAAACGTGATGAGGTAAGAGTTAGACCCTTTTCATGTTTTATGAGGTAGATTGGGTTAGAGGTTGGGTTTTGAGAAAAATAGGTTTTGGGGGGAAAATGAAATTTGAATTTTGGGAGGGAAAATCAGGTAAAATAGGAACAGGGAGAGAGGTGGGTGGGTGAATTAGGGGTGGAGGGAGTTGAGGGGAGGTTTAGGTGAGAATGGGTGGGTAGAAGGGAGGGAAAGTGAGTGTTTTGATCTAGGAAGGGTTTTGGTGTCACAGTTTTCACCACGACAGTGACCGGCGTTGGTCAGGGTTAATTCAACGTCAGTGGGGTATAACTAGTATCGGTCATTAAACAAGTGACTGATGCTAGTTTAGGGGAGATCGGGGTCGGTTAGAGATAACTGGTACCAGTCAATTTTAGGGTAAAAATGGGCCAAAAGTGCCCTAGGTCAGGTGGGTGAGATAGGTAAGGGTAAAAGAAGTTGTTTTGTGAAAAAGATAGCATGGGTGGGGGGGTGAAATAGGTATGGGTAAATGATAGTGGGTGAGGTTGTGGGTGTGTATATAGAATATCTGATGTCAAGGTAAGTTGGGAGAAAAATAAGAGGAACGGTGGTAGGTATAGGGGAGGTATCGAGGGTGATTGTGGTATGAGTAAGGTGTATTAATGTGATGTTTGTGTTGGATGTAGGAAAGAGATCAGCTGCGGATGTGAGATAGGGGAGACAGATATGAAGGATATCCAGAAGGATAATGCTTGATGTATGCCCCTCCATTTTGATGTAGTTATTTTGACTTTTGATATATTCTAGCCTACGTGCCGAAGAGAGTGAGGATGCATATGAGAGTTTTTGTATTTTTTATCATATACCAGCTTTCATGCCAAAGAAGGTGAGGTTGTATATGAGATTTTTTTTAGAGATGGATATTATTTGATACCAGTGTATATTGAATAGATACACAAATTTATATGATGGGATGGATGATTTGGTGATGATATATCTATGTTGATTGAATTTGATTGTTGTGCATAGATGGAAGAGTGATTGGTGTGTTAGGCATGGTTGAGTCAGGTCATAGGCATGGTTGAGTTAGGTTATAGGGATGGTTAGCTCCTCCCATGTGGTATTCTTAGACGCTGGCTCATCTCACCCATCCAACCTGCCAAAACCTCTGCCTAACCTCTCACTAGTGCAAACATATCTCTTCAAAAATGAACAAAATAAATATACCCCCATTGCTGAACCATACCCTGTTCTTCTGGAAAAACTCCTAAATGCATGGGCTATCAATCTTTCGGCTATCAAACCACACCTTGGTTTTAATCCTTCCCACTCGATACCCTCATGGTATAGGGAAACTAAAATCTACGACTACCATCATACTCGAGGGAACAACACCAAAAACTGCATCACCTTCAAAACCATTGTCCAAGAAATGTTAGATAGAGGAGATCTCATTCTAGACAATCCCAATGCACCTAAATACCAAAACCTTCATATCTTCCAAAATCTATTTCCTAATCACATACCCTCCACCCAACATAGCCATTCTTCCATCAATAGTGACAATGCCCGAGAGGTTCATGCAATCTTCGATGTCCTACCTGTACCACTTACACTATACCCCCCAGCTGCACCTACAGAAGAACTTCTCGGACACATGCCTTTACCCTCACCAGAATATTTGCCATCTACACCACTATTTGCAGAGGATTATATTTTACAAACAATTTCATCTTCTTCTGACGTCATAACTACCATACCTAACCATGCAATTGAACCCCCTACCCTCATACTGGACTAATCGTTGTCGACACGTGCTTCTAGACCCATCGAAGAATTAGAAGAAACTTTCCCTTTCTCCACCTCACCACACATCAACGAAGATCCTTCTTCATCTACCTTACCCACACTTCACCACAAAGAAGAGCCCGTTCCTAGAAAAATCGACCCGCTACCATCCCCTACAACATGAAATGATCTCTTCTTATCTCTTTTTCCTAGAGAATCAGATGTAGAGAGTGTCCTTATATTACAGATATCGATTCCGTTTACAGGGATCACCACCAAATCAACCCTCATCCCATTCCTCTCTTCATCTCCCCATTCGATGGACCTTCGGAGTATATTGATCATTTGTTACTTTGTGAACACCTTCAAATCCCCGTCTCCACATAGATGCATACATTGCCCACTGACTCACCCAATATTTAACCTACAATAATGGTAACATCTACACCTACCCCACCCATAGAGGTGATTGTAAGACTTCCCACATTACCTCTGACCATACATACACCTTCATCATTTGCATCATCTACATCGTCACTTTCCACTCCCTCATCAATATCCACAATCTCTCGAATCCTGGTGGTACAACCCACATTGAGCGTTACCCATCCAACAATCAAGATTGATTTGACTACTTCCTCTCATCCCCTCACCACAATTATACCCATACCAAAACAAAGAAACCAACTACCCTAGACATTGATACTAGCATCACCTACTACCTCTTTGTCATCTTCACCACTACGGTCCCTCTTGGGTCCTTATCCATTGACCCTAACCTCAAAAATTGCATGTACACAGTATGACCAAAAGTAAAAAACTACCCCACTTACAACCACCTCCTCTTTTATCCAACCCTATGAAATTGCCTTTACCTATTAGGCAACACCGAACACCACTAACGTCTATTACCCATGCCTCCACAGTGCCACTACTCTCACCTTGGGTAACCCATCCTCTACCACCTTCGGCATGACCCTCTTCATCACACCAACTCTCTGACCACCAACCCAACAACTTTAAATTCCTTGATGAATCCATTGCTACCCTTTCCCTCGATGAACCTACCGAGGAACCTCTACACTATCAAATGACCTTCTTCTTTGACAAATATAAGTGTCAACGTGGGGGTGGAGATAGAATCATCCTCATTCCACATGACAATGAACCCATACCCCTTTCTTTCAAACTTGACTTTGAATGTACCAACAACATCACCAAATACAAAGCACTTGTACTATGTCTTCAAACCACCAAACCCTAGATGTTAAATCCATTAATATCTTTGGTGATTCCTAGTTGATAGTAAATAAGGTCAATGGACTATACCAATGTCGCAATGAGGAATTACAATGGTACAAACACCATTTAGACCTCTTACTAACCACCTTCACCCACTATAACCTACAAACCATCCCCTGCTCTATGAACAAGTTTGTAGATACCATGGCTTGTCTTTCCTCAGAAATACCCTCATCACCTAGTGATTCATAAATATTTGTTGTTTTACGAAGGTTACAATCACCTTCCTACCTCTCTCACGTAGTAAATCTCATTCATAATTCTACCACCGACCCATCAGACCTCTGGTACTAGCAATAATCTGACTACCTGTCTCTTTCCATCCTTCCTCTGGATCTTACCCATAATGGCTAACGTGCCTTCCTCCAAAAATTGTCTCAGTACGTCATCATAGGAGGTCTCCTCTATAAGCGTGGCTTTAATCAGATCCTTATCCGATGCCTCACTAGCTCTGAAATACCTTATACCATCAAAGAAATACATGACAAAATTTGTGAAGGTCACATAAGTGGGCTAGCTATCACTAAACATATCCTTTGCCTTGGATATTATTGGCCTACCCTCAACCGAGATTTTTGTGACTACGTCAAATAGTGTGAAATTTCAACAACACTCAAACCTTCATCACACCCCCGGTCATGCCTTATAGGTCACACGAGACCTCTCGCCCTTTTCTCAATGGGGCCTCAATCTCATCGGTGAGATCAACCCTCATTCTTCCCAATGCCACCAATGGATCATAACCACTACTGAATACTATACCAATTGGGTAGAAGCCATTCCCCTCATCTCTACAAAAGCTGAGAATATTTATGACTTCATCAACCATCACATTAAGTATCACTTCGGTGTTCCTCATCACCTTATCACTGATAACGACAAACACTTCAAAAATAAAACCCTCAAGAAACTCTGTGATGCCTTTGGTATCCATCTCAGTTTCTCTTCACCTTATTACCCGCAATCCAATGCCCAAGACGAATCCACCAACAAAACACTAAACAAAATCCTCATGAAAGTGGTCAACGATACTGGGAAGTATTGTCATATGCATATTTCTTTTACCCATTGGGCATACCACACTAGTATTCTTACATTGACTACTGCTACAGATTTCTCTCTGGTCTATGGTACAAATGTTGTCTTTCCTCTCGAAGTCCAAATCTCATCTCTCTGCATATCATGTAAATACATTCTCACCAATGATGAATTTCACCAAGATCGTTTAGCACAAGTAGAGTTGCTAGACGAACGAAATCTACATGCTTTAGATCACCTCCAAATATGCCAAAAATGCATCAAATGCACTTATGACAAGTGCGTCCACCCACAAACCTTTCAAGTTAGAGATCTCAACTTGAAGGTAAATCAACATGTCACCAAAGCTGAGAAACATCTACGGGGAAAATTTTCTCATAATTGGCTGGGACCCTATAGCGTTACCCATACCTATGGATCAGGTGCTTATCGTTTATCTTCAATCAATGATAAACCCAAACTTGAGCCCCTTAACATCTTGCATCTTTGACCATTCTACTGTTCAACCAATTTCTTTATCACTCATTGACTATTATCGGCTCATCCCGTGAGCATCCACTTCTCTTATCATCACCTTACATTCCTATGATTAAACAGAGAATCATGTTACTACCCATCACTTTCTCTACCTCGTCTTCAATATGAGTACCACAGCTCTATTCATGGCATGATTCCCATGGATAATTTTTATCCCCTCGAGAACAGAATCCCATGGTTGTATACCATTCCTTAAATACCTCACAAAATCCACCTTTACCTCCACCTCCACTCCACCTTTTGAATTAAGTCGTTCGTATTCCTCTATAGCCTTGTCCATGGATTAATTTGGTAAAAACAAATTCACCTATCAAAATGGGATCACCCTCCTTGAGTGAAACTTCCAAACATGAAGATGAATCCCTCAAAAGGACATCTACCATTTATATCTAGTCACCATAAATAGACTGCTCCCTCTAAGGACATCTATACTGCACTAGCCATAATCTACCTCATCAAAAAAAAAGAGACTAGGTCCATTTCAAAGCTTCCCGCATCGATCAACTTCTTAAAGACCTCAAGGAAATTAACTAATCATCCCACATACACTTCCCGCATTGACCAGTCTATCCAACAAACATAACACACCCTTTTTATCCATGGACTCACCTATCTAGGTTATCGACCATCTCGTACAAAAGGTGTGTTATTTCCCTTTTCATTTCCAACCTTTCACCATATCACCATTTTACCATATTAACCTACTTTTCCTACCTACCACAGGACGCTGCCATGAATATGATCTGTTGAGATCCTACACATTGATTCACCTTTGGAACAGTCCAATCTAAAATGGCTTTTAGGGGCTTGAGGTTCATCAAACCTACCCTTGGTCTGCGAATGAATGATCCTTGCCAATCTGGCCACATCATCAACCCTATTACAATTCCCTACTTTTCGAACTGTTGACCTTCTTCACACCAAAACCAAAATTTCTGCTCAAGGCCACCTACCTCTCAGCCACACCTACCTGAACTTATAAATCTCTATTTCACACCATATATGATCTTCATCACCTTACCAACCCGCACCCTTACCCATTGACCATAGCTATCTACCAATACCCATTGACCTTACCTATCTACCCATAGCCACGACCCTTACCTATCTGACCATACCTTTTCCCTTACCTATTTACCCAAACCCATGACCCTTACCTATTCGACCATACCTTTTCCCTTACCTATCTACCCATACCAATTAAACATACCTATCTACTCATACCCATTTACCCTACCTATTTACCCATACCCATTGACCCTACCTATCTACCCATACCCATTGACCCTACCTATCTACCCATACCCATGACCTGTACATACTCCCCCGTACCATGAATTATAAATTTGTATATTATTTCATTGATATTACTTGTTACAAATGATTTTCAAAAAATGAGAAAATTAAATGCCTAGGGTCAACTTAAAAAATGGTTTAAACATAATTTCTTACATGTATTGTGAAAAAATATATGAAAAAGGTCTCTCTTTTGTGTTATCTAGGCAACAAAATAATTTTGGGCCCGATAAATTTATGGTTCTTAAAACATGCAAAAGTTAGAGTGAGTATTTCCTTAAAACACGTTTCTCCTCCAAGTATTGTTTCTCCATGTGCTTAATAGTGCCTCTTTATATTTCTTTTGGCTGATTTTGTTCTCCCTTGTGGCTGATCCATGTTTCCTTTGTGGCTTTTTTTGGTGCATGCGTGGCGTTTGTTGTAATTTCCTTTGGGATTCATTCTTCTTCTTGGGCCATGTCCTCTGTCGGCTGCCCCCTTACTATGTAACACTTTGTTTTATTTTTCGTTATAATATAAAGGTGGTTATAATAGTAAAACAAGGTTCTCTTATTTGTTTGTAGTGACTATTACCAATCTTATTAATTACTAAGCTTGGAATAATTTAGTTAAAAAAAACATATTCGGTCTATAATATTTAATTGTGTGCATTATAATATATGCACATTACATCTCATACGTACATCATAATGACTCCATTTTATTTAAAGTATGATACAAATCACTTTTATATGTTTGACTCCTTTTTATTTGTTCTATACCTATTTTAAAATCAAAACCTTAACCTTTACGTCTTAGCATGGCATTATACCTCGTGTTCCTCTCTAATGTTGACAACTTGCCTTATCATTATCATTAAAACCCTCATTTTATCCATCTACAATTTCCCCCCTTTGTTTTCTTTAATTGGATCACCATTTTCCCCAAAGACTCCATTGATTTCCTTCGTAATACAACAGAATTCTATGGACCCTCTAGATCTATGACCATTAGAAAGGGTGATGAGTAGATAATGACGTAAATGAGGATTAGAGTTATGTGCAGTAGATTTATGTATAGATAGTGTAGAATCTAGTCGCAATTTTAAATCTATATATATATATATATATATATATATATATATAGGATTGTAACTTCATCACTTTTAAGATTCCGTAAAGTTGATGTACATACGTGTTATGATTCACAATTAAATGTAATTCTAAGCTTCATGCCAAAAAGACTTGACAACCCAGGTTACACTTCTTGATGCTATTAACAACCCTCTACCCTCAGAATCACACAACATGTCAAAACCAAAAAACAACTAAGTTAACATTCACGCGGTACTATATCTTCTTGTTTAAACATCATTTGGTGCAACTCAGGTGTGCTCAAGCCAACACATTCTATCACACAAACCTTTTGGATCTACAGTGATGCATACTTTACTAGACACTTCTCATTAAAAATTTATGCCTTACATACTACCAATCCCATATTGTTGTTCCTAGGCTGTTGTTGGTTATCAAAGCTTCTTGGCACCTGTTCCTCATACTATCAATTCATGTAAGTTTTTATTTACAATACTACCTCATGTGAAATTATTGGAAATGACATTTTGACACAAATATTTGTATAAAACTAATTTTCAAATTCCATTCTATCCATATCACTTCCGAAAATTATACTTTCATCACGTACGCAATATTAAACCAATTTTTTTTTCTACTTCTATATTTAGACAGACTGTTAAAGAGGATTATTAAATTAGGCTAAGAAGCATTTCCCCAACTGCACATATCATAATTACATTTTCATGACGACCATCAATCTCAAAAGGAATGATAACTAGATTGCACCAAGCTAAGAACTCAGATGCTAATCAAACACCATGATCAATAAGATGAAAGCAATTCACCAGAATAACTTTACCTAACCCTTTACAAACAAATGAGAAACAATATCATATATTACTAAGGAACTCAATGAAATATAATGAGAATGGGCCTTTCTTATATAGGCAAGGAATAAAATCTAAGAACCAGTCAAGGTCATAGATCAAACCATAAATTAATGAAAGAACTAGTCATCAAAGAAATACTCAAGACCATAGATTTAGGAAAGAACTAGACATCAAGGATATAGTCAATACCATAGATAAATTAAATAACTATACCTAACAACTAGATAATATCCCCATAATATCTAAATAAAATAAAATAAATATCAACACACTTAAGTGGGTGAGGATAAAAATAATAAAGGTAAATAAAGTACCTAGGTGAACATGAGTGATGTGCCAAAATTAGCAGGAACTTGACAAGGTCATAACTTGAGCTCCGAGTGTCCATTTGAGTCCATTTTTTTTAAAACCACATGTTTTGATGAGACAAACACAAAGAAAACCTTCCGTATCAATTGGAGAAATTTTTGGCACATTTTTGGGCCCTAAATCTGCCATCTTGAGGTTAAAAATTAGGATTTAAGTTATAGGTCAAATTTTTCCTATTTTAGGGTATTAGTTAATTTTAGTCTATTAGTTGCATTGTGAGTTAGAAATTTAGAAATTCCTCTAATTTTGGAATGTATAATATGTGTGGAAATTTCTAAATCCATATGAATAAGCATGCGAACTTACTAAGAATAATAGATTTTTGTAAACTGCTAAAAATAGTAATTTCCACCACCTAGAGTAGATTTAGTCAAAGTTAGTTAGAGTTTTCTTAGCAACTTGAGTTGGGATTTATTTTACTATTTAGGAAACATTGTAATTCATTATTCAATAACAAATACAAAGATCTATTTTCTTTTGAAGTTCATATTATTTTCAGTATATCAAGTTTGTTTAGAATTTGGCTACATTAATGAGCTAAGGAAAATACTACTCTAACACCCCCCTCAAGTGAAGCTACGGGCAAAAAATAAAAGTGTCATATCCACAATATGATTCCTGAAAGCTATGTCTGATGAGGTGCTCATGAACAATATATCTATGAAGAAATATCGAACCAAAAGAAAGAAAAAGAAGAAGAAGGAAGTTGCTCTCATGAACACCCCCAAGAAAAAATTCCAAAACACCAAGCATGCCACGTAAATCAAGGTAGTCAGGTGATGCAAAAGACTTCATAAATATGTTCATAACCTATTGTTGAGTCAGAATGTAATTGAATAAAATAACTCTTTCTTGAATGTGCTGACGAATGAAGTGGATGTGTATCTCAATATACTTGGTCCACTGATGCTCAACTGGGTTTTGATAAATGTGAATTGCACTTTTGTTGAAAAAGCAAAGTAAAGTTTGTGAATCTTGTGGGAATAAAAAATCTTTCAATAACTATCGAAGCACAATGATCTAATGACTCGTTGTAACTATTGTCCTATACTCTACCTATGAAGATGAAAGTGCAATAACGGGTTACTTTTTGCACACTCAAGAAACTGTAGAAGAACCAAGACAAAAAAATATATCTAGAAATGCAATGCCTATCATCAATAGAACGTAGCCAATCTAAATATGGATATCTAACCAACATAGTAGAACCCCTAATGTAGTGTAGGCCAAAGTGGGAAGTGCCCTACAAATAGTGCAAAATCATTTTAACAACCTACTAGTGACTACTATGGGTCAAGTACATGAGACTTCCAACCAACTACCTATTCAAAGTAGGATCAAAAGGTGGAGTGGTACATGTGGAAGTAAGAGTAACCCCAGACTAAAAAGGAGATGGAATGAGCTTGAAATTAGCCATATCAAAGCACCAAAGAATATCATGGGTACGATCTTTCTAACTTAAATGAATCCCTTAATATGTCTGAGAAATATGGAAACTAAGGAAATAATGCAATAACCCAAGATCTGTCATGTCAAATTGTGTAGAAAGAGCCCTTTGAATAGCCTGAATGTGGGAAGAAGAGCTATCAGTAAGTAACATATCATCAACATACAAGAAAAGTATCACAATATTCTAACCAAAATATTCGAGATACACTGTATGATAAAAGTGACAATGAACAAAACTATTAGATAGAAGAAAATAATTCATCTTCTCATACCAAAACCTTGGGGCTTCTTTGAAACCATAGAGAGACCTTCAGAGTCTATAAACAAGAGAAAAATCATGAACAAATCCAGTTGGTTGTTCCATGTAAATTTCCTCTTATAAATCTCCATGTAATAAGGCACTCTTCACGTCCATCTGGTATATGCGACACCCTTGAGATATATTAATAACAAGTGCAAGGAGTGCATGATTCATTTTTTCAAAGTGTGAAAATTTCTCAGAGTAAAAAATATCTTCAACTTGTAAAAAACCCTTTGTAGGAAGATGAATCTTATACTTTTCAATGGACCCATTAGCTGTTTATTTGGTTTGGTATACCTACTTACACCTGATCATATTTCTTCCTTTAGGAATAGATACCAAATCCCAAGTATAATTCTTCATCAAATAAGAATACTTAGCTATCATCACATCATCCCACTTTTGCATCCCATGATCCTTTGAAAAATACCGAAGATCCTCACAAAATTCTTGACACAAAATTCTAGAACCTATAGAATGCTCGGATTGATGCATAATGGGTGGAAGATCTTGTCCGAAAGGTTCAACCTTAGAAATTGTAGTATGAGCCCACTTAGGCATAGTGAAAACATTAATGGGAATAACATCCTTAACGAAATATATAACCTCCTCATTAACCTCCTCAAACAAAGGATCCTCAAGATGAGATGAAGGAGGCATGGAAGAAGATGAAGAATCATGAGGACTGAAGTGCTCATCAAACTGAACATGTGTTTGAAAAAGAACATCTTGAGTATTAGGATCTAAAATTTGATAATCTCTCATGTCCTCATAATACCATACAAAGATCAAGGGTGTGTTCTTCTTATCCAAATACTTCATTTTCTTCTTTGGCACAAAGAACCAATCATGGCTCCTAGAGAATTGAAAAAAGGAGACATCTAGCTTAGTCTTAGACAAAGCTTCCTCTGGAGTCAAATGCTTAATTTCTCTATGTGGTGTGTGATTTTGAATGTAGTAATCACAATTAACTACTTCTTCCTAGTAGATATGAGGTAAATATCTAGAATGCATCATACAATTAGTCAATTCATTTAAAGTTATATCCTTCCTTTCTGCTAAGCCATTTTTTTATGGAGTATGAGGAATAGAATGATGGTGAATAATTCCTTGATTTTCCAATAATTCTGAAAACTCATTGCTGAAGTACTGCCCCCCATTATAAGTATGAAGGTTTTTTATGTTACTAGAAAATTGCTTCTCGACCAAAGCATTGAATACTTTGAAGTGTGAAAAACATCACATTTTTACTTGATAAAAAAAACCCAAGTATGCCCCAAGAAATTATCAGTAATGGTAAGTGCATACTTAGCTCCATTGAAAGAGAGGGTAGGAAAAACCGTCAAGTCACTATGCACAAGCACAAGTGGTGAATAATATCTCTTAGAAAAATTCTTAGGAAAAGTATCTTGGTGTTGTTTCCATAATTCACAGCCATGAAAAACTCCCTAAAGACAAGAAAATATAGGAATAGCATCAACCATACCATGATTGTTCAACTCCTTCAAATATCAATAATTGAGATGTCCAAATATCTCGTGCTAAAGCTTACTCTCTGAATCTACATGAGAAACCAATCCTATCTCTATAGAGGAAGTGTCATCATAATCCTAAAATTGATATAGTCTATAACTATGATCAATCATACCTTGAGCAATAAGTGAATAAGGCTAAGAAAAAGTTTGTACTTCTACCCCATGTGGTGTAAAAGTCACTATTTTTCCTTTACTAGAATGAAAAATTTGATATACAAAAAGAAAATTTGTTGTGATGTTAGGAACATATGGTGCATCTTGGATACTGCCACCATCAAGGTGTATGTCACCTTTTCTTTTAATAGAAAGAAAGGAAGAATCTCCAAGCTCAATTTTGGAAGTAGAAATCAAACCTAGAGATACAAAAGACTCCTTGGAAGAAGTCATGTGATGACAAGCACCAGAATATATAAACCAACTATCTGCAAGTGGTGAATGAGATCTCCCAACAACATTAAGTTCCTTTCCATGTTGATTAGAAGGAGTTGGAGTGGAAATATAAATTTTCTGTTTCTTGACTACAACCTCTAAGGCTTGAATTCACATATAACACCTATGTTCTTCATGACTAATACCCCCACAAAAAGAGCATGAAAGTCTATACTTATTATTGTATTGAGAAGAATCCTTGGTTTAGATTTGTTTTCTTTGGGTTTAAGAGAAGTTTGAGATGGAGAAGGGGTTGATTTGCTTTTAATTTTTGGTTTTCCCTTAGGATTAGATGCAACTAATTCCTTTTGAGAGGTGGAACACTCAAGGTGAGACTATTTGGATTCTTCCCTTGTAAGTCTTTCACAAAATATTTCTAAGTTGTGCATTTTGAATGTGTCACCTAAGGCATCCATGCTAGAGAAAAAGGTAGAAGCAAATATTTGGAATGGTCCTCTCAACTTAGATAGAATCAAGTAAAATCAATTTTCATCTTTCTTATCTCTTGCATTCCCCTTTAATTGTGTTAAAAAATGCTTGAAATTGGTAAGATAGCCTATAATTGTTGGAAAATATTCAAGATTAAGAGATGTGATCTTAAATTCAATTTGCATGGCTCTCATATGATCCACCTTACCTAATAAATCCTCTAATTTCTTGTTGATGTTTAGTTGTTGTTTCCATTATTAGGGATGACACACTAAACTTTACAAAGAAAATTGCATGAATAAACAAGAAAGATAACATCATTATCATTCATCTAGCCAAGTCTCAAGTCTAGGAATGTAACATTAAGATAGATGCTTAAAAGAATGCTTAACTAGTATGAAAACAGTACAAAATCTAACTAAGCATTCTTACTAATATGCTTGAATTACCTAACATGGGCCTAAATAGACCTAAGATGGAAATCAAATGGTTTTGGTTGCTACTCCAAACAAGGTGAAATGGCCTATCCCAATGATTACTTGGTCATGTTTGATATCCATCTAATAACCCTATTTAAGGTTTTAAGCAAGGATTGAACTTGGCTGTATATCATATTTATTATATGAGATGCAAATCAAAGCATACCAGTGTAAAATATAAAGGAATGAGGTGCACTCTTTTTTATAGTTTTCCTTTTAAGAGAAACTTGTATTTTGGTGCATGTGGGACTAAAATCCCCAAATTAGATTAGAATTTTTAATCACGATTACGCCTTACTAATCACAATTAGTGAATTACCAAGTGATTAAGAGGTGTGAAACCTTAATCAACCACTTAGAGTCAACTAGTAGGCTAGGATAAGCTTTTGAAGCTTGTTGAGATATTGTAGAGGTGAATGGGGTGAGTTTTAGTTGTTGGAAGAGGGGTTTGAGTCAATATTAGGGTATATTGACCAAAACAAGGGGAAAATAGGCTTAATTAGCTAATAAACACTAATTGTCTATTTTGAAGAGGATTTTGACTTATGATTCGCTATAAAGTGGCATCCTAAATGAGAAAGAGGTTACACAATCAAAAAAGAACTCTTAATTTTCCAAAGTGGTAAGAAACATTAGTTAATTAGCAAAGATTACTAGTTATAATGGAATTGGGAAGAATAAGAGTGATTTGTGTGAATTTTGGCAATAAGATTGCAAAATTGGAATTTAGGTGTCTATATTTTCCCCTGTTTGAGGTGAAGTTAGTGAACTAACTTCAAACATAGTAGACCAGCATAAAACAGGTAAATGTTTGAGAAAAAAATAGTAGGTTGAAGTATGCCCCCTCGAGTGTCGATGGGGTGATTAAATAAGTCAATTGATGATCGAAAATATGATCGAAATGGATAGAAGAAAATAGGTCAGATCGGGTGTGAAACCCTTAGGTATTCAGAATGAATAAGGAAAGGATAAACCTAGTTGTTTATTGCCCCGGGTGATTTGGAAGAAAAAATAATAGTGGTAATAAATGATAATGGAGAAGAAATGATCAATGGAGAAATATAGGACAAGCCCAATCTTTGCATCCAACCTTTCCATAAGTAAGTGGTTTATATCATTTTTCCCCTAGGACTACATCACCGGCCTTTATTTAAAATAAACAAAAGTATAATATAACATGAAAAGTTACATTACTAACAATTATTTACTGATAAAAATACGTAACTTCATGCAACATACATTATGCAATGTAATACAAGAAAGTAAAATGATATTAAGCTCCATGCAACATGCATTATGCAATGTAATACGAGAAAACAACCCAGCTAACCTAATAGAGAAACCAATGCAATCACACCCCTTCAAGAGAATAATGCGTTGCACATATGTTTTTGTTATCAAGCTACATTTCTCAAATGTTAGTTTTATAACTACAAGGGTTAATAATAGTGCCCCAAGCAATAACACATGTGAGGAAACAACGGAGGACACAAGTAGTCCTATGGAAAAAATATCATGCACTATGATATGGTCTCTCGTAACTCACTATTGCTTGGGAGTACTGACGTAGTATGCAGCTAGTATTTTGTTAATGAAAGTAGATCATGATGATCTGCAAGTCGTTTGAGACAAGAATAATAAATAACGTCATAAATAATGTTTTGTAGGACCAATTTTGATGTTCGATGGGAAATGCCATTGACATAGGCTTTACCTGTGTACATGATGTTTACCAATGTTTTGCGTTTTTCAATGTTTTAACAATTTTTTTTGGGTTTTTCTTAAAAATATTTGAATATTGTTGAGATTTGAAACATATTTGAATGTTTTTTACTTTTGAAACATATTTGAATGTTTTTTATTTTTCTAGAAGTTTTGTAAAGATATGTACAGGAAACTAAGAAATGTGGATGCCCCTAGTGTTAGATGGGAATATTCAAAGGAAAACTCTTCATGCAAAAAATATGAATCAAGGCCAATATGGATAGGTTCAACATGATGATGAATGCAAACCAATGACATGGTAGGAAGGAGCAATGATTCTACCACCGTAATCCAACCAATAAGCACACAGTAGAAAGAAGAGGAAGTTTCTTTTGAGAAAGGGTACAAAGGTTCCCACAAACATGGTAAAAATGATATCTTATACACATGGATGTTCTGAACTAAGTATAAGAACAACGTGAATGTTGTTAATATATCTTAGAATATTCATGATGAAGAAGCGGTTACCCAAAGGCATGAATCATGAGACAAGATACATACTAGACTAAGAGTCTGAACAATGTCAAAAAAAAAAGACACTTGGTAACATACTAATCATGTTTGCTCGTAGAGATCTAGTGTGTGCACGTAGAAATTTATAACCTCTTGGAGGGAATATTTGATAGACAACAAGTGAATACACCCTAGCCAATGTGTAGGAATGGTTTATTTTACAAAGTTGATTTTTATGGATGGATTGCGGAAGGAGAGCTGTACATTTATCTTCTTCCATCCAAACGTCCATAACCTTGACAGAGATGATTTTTTTCTAATCACAACATTTCTCTACTTTAAGTTAGGTGTCGATAGCCCCAATAGATATTATTGGAAATACCCCAAGAGGGAGTTATATATCAATTTGCTTTTGCTTTTAGCGTTTGATTTCAGCTTTGGGCTTTCTGATTTGATTGATTCTTTTTATTTCTTAAAACTTATTTCAGCTCTCTTATTTGACAAGGGGTTAAGAACCACTGACAACTTAATGGAAGGAGGTGGAATTGATTGTGATGAAAAAATTGGCTAGTGTCAACAAATATGTCCAAAATTTCTTCGCACCAAGTTTTTTAGATGTTGATTTTGATAGGATCGATAAGAGGTCATTTGTTCTTTAATTTACCAAGGTGATAAAAGACCAAGGCCAAATGGAGCATTATGCGTGTGAATTTGCTAACGAAAATATCACCGAAGGGATTAAAATGGTAGGAAGACTTGCATAAGAATAGAAAGGAAATGAAGAAAGAACATCCATGTGTATGCAATACCTAATTGCAATGTGTTTTTGTTTATCTTTGATTTTTTGAATTTTTTTTCATTTTTTTGTATTTTTGTCATTTTTTAAAAGTTGGACCGACAAGGTCACTCAACGTGATATGATCCAAAAACAATGTTAGAAATTTCTTTGATAACGAAGACTAGGCATGTTTTCTTATGAAGAGTCATATTATCTACGATCTCAATAATCATGGTGAGCTCATACTTAATAGACGATTGCATTTTATCATGAAATGTGAATTTCATATGCATGATATTGAGGTCCCTGTCTAGAGGTTTCTGCACTTTACATCATACTTGATGGGTGCATTGATGTGCATTTTTGAAGAGAGTTTGATTCTAAACTTTAATATTGTTTAAATTGTTGTGAGCTTTAGAGCTCTTGGAATTTTTCATTTAAGCCTGATGAAGGAATCACTTCGGTTTCTAATAAACTACTGCATGAATTATCTAATCTAGATAAGTGGGGGAAGAAAGTGGACAAATAGAATTGATGTGAGGAATGATAGTGGGCTTTCCACAATGATTGATAGATGGAAAATATGATGGATGTGAAGGGTACAGTTTGGGAATTGAAGAGGATGGGCTACATGGAGATGTTCCATAGACTAAAGATAAAGGACTACAAGGATGTGGCCCTAAGATTGAAGATGAAGGAATTCCCAATGGCTTCCCTTAGATGGAAGATGAAGGAATAATTAGAGGTGTCCCAAGAATCGAAGATGAGGGAATTCTAGGACATTCCCCTAGTATAAATGGAGGTGGGCTTCCAGGAGGTGAGCCACACATAGAGGATGTGGGGCTACTTAGAGGTGGACCACATATAGAAGAAGACTACAGGTTACCAGGTAGTGAACCAAGGTAAATTATGATGGAGGAATCTTGATAGATAAATAATGATTTGAAGAAAACATAAGATCTTCCTCAATGGTCTTAGGATCTTAATTAGTATTTTGATAAAAGGAATCAATTTCTTCTTCCTAATACTTCATTTTATATATTAAAAGATAAGTGTCGTACGAAACTCTCTACTGGGTCAAAATGAAGCTATGCATCCATGTGAGGAAACTCCTCCTCTCCACTACTATGGTCGACCATGAGATTATCCTGCAAAAGAGGGATGTCACCTCCAAATATATTTTCTGCCAACTTTTGTGACCCCATCCTCATAGTAGGAATTACTTATAATAAAAGGTACAACGCAAAATATTTCCACTAAGGTTTATTAACAAGGGACCCTAGTAAAATTTGTGCAGTGTAATGACCCAAAGTTGTTAAAAACAAGGTGACTATAGAATAACCACAAAAGTGATAGGTCAAAATGAATGTATGAAATAAAGAACAAAAAATAAGCTACCCTAGTAAGGTAATATATGAAACAAGTTTTCCTTAGAATAATACAATGTTGTACAACACTCAACATTTTAGTTACACCAAATAGTTTATTCTCTAAAATTCCATCTAGATACGTTTGAAACCAAATAGTGACAACACAATATCACCAATTAGGTCAAGTTTGTAATAAACAATTCCTAAATGATAAGAGAATTTTCACGTGATATTCTAACAAGATATACTAAAAACTAGTTTCTAAATACTAACAAAGTCCAAGTCTCATTAAATGGTTGATAACAATGTGAGTACCGTAACGTCATTATTTGTACACGTGAACCAAGAATTCAGGAAATCAAGATTTCTAGTGTCAAAATGATGTTATCGTGATGCTAATAATGTATCCTCAACACTCACAAAAGTCAAGAAAAATATATGATGTAAAAACTATGTCTAATTATAACAATAAATTGCTATGCATGCGAACAACGTAAATCTACAATATAGAGATTTAGGCCTATTTTTACAATGGAAACAAGACATAAATATATTAGTTTTATGGGTACAATGTGGGTAGCGTAACAACTCAAAAGATGAAAAAGATGAAATCACCTAACTAGGATGATAATAAGTCTCAAATATGGGTTTTTGAGACAAGGGGGCGTACTAGATAGTGAGTAGGTACCATGCACACTTTCAACACTTGTGCTCTGAAATTGCAACCTAGTTATGCAATTAGAATAAAAAAATTGTGGACACATGATATCTATCAGTATCCATATATTTTATTTCCTTTTATCCAAAAATGGGCAACAAGAAAACAAGGTGTTGGTGCTCACAATTTTCTCGCCCCATTTATGCGTATGAAAACTTATTGATTTATGGCCTCTGTCATTTTCTCTTTCCCCGTGTTGTGCCTGGTCAATCCTTCTAGCCATTTCTAATTGGTTCCTAGGTTGTAAATCTCTTAAGGGTCTGTATTTTGAATCTCTCTTGCTCTGTTTCATCAAAGACTTGGTTTCCCCAATGTTCTCTATCTTCCATGGTCGGGATTTGTTTTCCCTGTTGTTTCTTCCCTAAGTACTTGAAGAAAATGAATGGATGTATTCCTAAAGAATGTATTTGAGCCCTGTAACACTTCCAAACTTTCTGTCCTCGAAGAAAATTTCATTCCCAAGATCAAATGGTCGTTTTTCTATATTTTACGGTTTGACGGGCGTTTCACTCTGTCAAATTTGCATCCTTGTATCTATAGGGGACGTGGCACCTTTTGGTTTTATGTGGCTTAGCTGGGTACTTAGAAAATTCATGAAAATACTTAACACAAAAAATTTCCACGTGGAGGCACGATGCTTATTTGAGGATCTAATTTTTTGGTTTTTCCTTAGAGTAGCACCGGGAGGACACGTGGAGGCTTCCATTGCTTGGCCCAAACATAGAAAAAGAATTATGCAGCTAGATAAGTTCGGTGGAACAAGACACATGGCGAGCTCACTCTCATTCAGATTCTCCATTTTTGGCACCATCTTGAAGTTGTGCCATGGAGACACATGGAGGAACTGCGCATGTTCGAGGATCAACCCTTGATTTTCAATTTAAAGAAGCCCCAGGCTAACACGTGGAGGCCTCCACTTGCTTTACATTTTACTTAGAGTTTTCAACAGCTAAAAGGGGACTGCCTCAGAGCATGACACGTGGTGCCTTCCACTGAGCTTCAATTTTTTAGATAGACTTTTCCGGATCAGGACACGTGGCGAGCCCGCGCTCGTTCTAGGTATCAAATTTTTAGGACCGCCTCAAGGTTCGCCATGAGACACGTGGAATTTTGAAAAGTAAAAAAGGTGGGGAGGTTGACCATCAGAGGAAACTTGGATTTTTTGCCCCTTAAGGATTAAAATTTAAAAATGCCCCGCAAGCCTGATGAGGGAAATAGTCAATGTTTTTCCCAGGTCAATGGCAGAGGTGCGGGCTCTTGGGGAAAATTTGGAAAAATTTCCTTTCAAGAAAAAAGGAGTCAAAAGTAAAAAGGGAAGTGTGGCCCCACTCCAATGACAATTGGACATGTGTCAAGCTCATTTCCTGAAGGCAGAGCTGCGTGAAAAACTTGGAAATTTTTTTTTTCAAAAAGAGAGTAAAGTGGCAGAATTTGGCCATGGTTCCCCTCGAATCATATTTGGACACGTGTCAAGATCATTTCACGACAGTGGAGGTGCACAACAAAATGTGAAATTTTTCCAATTTTTCAAAAATTGTAAAAATTCAAAGGAAGCCCTGGGGTCTATTTTAAAGCTTGAATCTGCCACGTGGATGACCTAAATTCAACGTAAAGATCAACAACAGCTGTGAGTCTAAATCTGATTTTCCTCCCATTTCTTTGAACCACCTTTAGGAGTGCAAGTCTCCATGATTTCTTGGTCTTTTCTAAATGCTAAGTAGGGAAGGAAGTTAATGTTGATATCTAAAGTTTGGTGAGAAGATCTGGAGGGCATCTTTCGCCATTAAAATGGTCTGACTTTTGTGCTCGATCGAATTTTCCATTTTTCTTCTCCCGAGCATGCAAGGGGCCATATTTGACAGATTAGGGGTTAAAGTGGTTGGAAAATTGAAGAAAGAGTGATCTACCAGATCAAGGAGTTGAATGCGAGAGACATTCAATGAAATCTACCCCCTCAAGCACCTGAATACTTTTGCAGATATGATTCTATGAATCATGAAAGAATCATGGCGAGCACCAATGCATTTAACATTTCTTGTCTTTTAGGGAGAGGGGACTCTGTTGTAAATGCCATAAATGGAAAAAAAAAATTGTGTAAATGGTTGGAGTGGGAGGGGTCTGAACTGATTCTTCTGATAGAAATCTTGATAGAACCCATCCCTTTTGAGATACTATTCAAGAAGATTGTATATCTCTTTTGTATTGAAATCTGATCATGTTAAGCTAGTTGCAAGTGTACAGCTATTAATAAGCTCTGAGACTATTATACAAAACATTCCCCTGCTGATATATTTAATAAAATTTGAGTTATTTCTATGTTGTCTTGAGAAAAATGTGTTGATTTTACTTCTAAATGTATAAAAGTAGCTTTTCTTGTTTCTGTTGCAACCTTGTATTAAAAATTTGATTCAATCACATAGGCCTCAATCCTTATGACAGTTTAGTGGCATCTACAATTCCATTTCCTAAAAGAAGCTTTCATTTGGGATTGGAATAAATTATTTAAAATCACTTTTCTCTCAAACTTCTTAGCCCACGAAGAAAGTATGGTTGATAGACTCTATTGTAAGCAAGCATATGTCAGGTGACAAGAAGCTGTTTGATTCACTACATGAAGAACCAACTCGAGATCAAGTTCGGATAGTAGATGACAAAGAGTACATTGTAGAAGGAACAGAAAATGTCACAATTCCTCTGGGACCTCGAAAATGTACACTTATAAAGGTACTATATGTTCTTGGCTTGACTAGCAACCTCTTGTCAGTTACTCAGCTCTTGAATCATCACCTTAAGGTAGTATTTCTTGTTCAAAATGGAATTAAATCATGTTTAATCTCCCGAAAAGGTATGGTTCTTGCTAAAGCTTTTGTAAAAGATAAGTTATTTGCTTTAGATACTATTTCATCTTCTATATTAGCTTTATCTGCTTCAACAATAGAATCAACTGCCTTATGGCATTTTAGATATGGACACTTGTCAATTAGTTCATTGCACTAGATGAGTTCAAAAGAAATGGTCCGTGGACTACCCAAATTTTCCAGTTCCTTGCCTATTTTCCCTGGCAGTCTTGTAGGAAAACAAAATAGAGATCCATTTTAAGTGAGCACCTTCCATGCCAAGAAGTGTCTGGAGGTAGTTCATACCGATCTGAACAGCCCATTGCCTGCTTTTTTTTAGGATAAAAGTACTTTCAACTGTTCATGGATGACCACTCTCACAAGATGTGGGTATATTTCCTAAAGAAGAAGAATGAGGCTCTTCAACACTTGCAGAACTTCTATCATCATGTTGTCAAAGAGTCCAGACAACCACTTCTTCTACTCTACTCAAATTGAGGGGGGGAATTCACATCAAAGAGGTTCTTGGCCTTCCTGAACCAACATGACATTAAGCATCACCTTACTGCTCCTTACATGCCCCAGCAAAATGGCATTGTTGAGCATCGCAATCACACAATGATGGAGATGGCTCGCTGCATGCTATCAACTACAAAGCTAGGAGAACACTATTGGGCTGAACCAGTACAAATGGATGTATATCTTCTCAACAGGGCACTGATAAAGATTCTATAGAAAAAGACACTAGAAGAGGTATGGAGTGGTAGAAAGCCATCAATTTCTCATTTGCGAGTATTTGGTTTCACAACATACATCATGTTCCAGCTCAGAAGAGAAAGAAGGTAGAGTAAAAAACACTCCCGTGTATCCTTCTTGGCTACAGTACTACCTTGAAGGCGTATCGTCTCATGGATCCTGAGACAAAGAAAATATACGAGAGTCAGGATCTGGTTTGTGATGAGTCATCCTTTGAATCAATAGTATCAACAGAAGATCCACTTCCAACCACATCTCATCGATTAGTCTCTGAATTAGATGATGAACCAAAGGAGACTACTAAGAGAAAAGAAATGTTGTCAGGAGAACTATTTGTTGACCTTGAAGAACTAGAGAATGTGACAACACATCAATCCACACAGAAATGACACATTTCTTCTAAAAAGTAGCCAAGTTCTCATCCGAAGAGGGTACAAAGCACTATCAAGGACTCACATTTGCAACAACTCCCAGATACATCATCCGGAGTCAAAACAAGGAGTCAAACAAGAAATGAGGTAAACTTTAAACTCATGAGTTCACTAATGAATAGCTCTGAGCCAGATAATTTTCATGAAGCACTCAGTCAAACTCAGTGGAAGGAAGCCATGGATATAGAATATGACTCGCTCATGAAAAATCAGACATGGGAACTTATCGATCTGCCTACAGGAAAGAAACCCATAGGCTGCAAATGGGTTTTCAAGACAAAATATAAAGTATATGGATCCATCGAAAAACATAAAGCATGACTGGTAGAAAAAGGATATGCTTAGAAAGAAGGCATCGACTATGAAGAATCCTTTGCACCCACTACGAAGATGAAGACCATTAGAGTAGTTTGTACACTTGCAGCACAGAAAGGATGAATAATTTAGCAGATGGACGTCAAGAGTGCTTTCCTAAATGGTGATCTGAAAGAAGAAGTATACATGAGGCAACCTGAAGGATTTGTTGATGAAAAGAAACCTAAGAAGGTATGTCGTCTCATCAAATCACTTTACGGACTGAAACAAGATCCTAGGGCATGGTATATCAAGATCAACGTTCACCTTTTGCAGCATGGGTTCACTCATAGCCCATCATATTCAAATTTGTATATAAAGAAGGTAGGAAAAGAAATTGTCATTCTAGTTGTTTATGTAGATGATCTTATGATCACTGGCAGTTCAGAAGATCAGGTTGATATTGTAAAGAATGATCTCAAAAGAACCTTCGATGTGACAAATTTGGGGCTACATTGCTTTCTTGGCTTGGAGATATGGCAAAAGGAGCATCACATTTTTTGTCTCCCAGAAAAAGTACGCCAAGACACTCCTGGAAAAGTATAAAATGTCTAAATGTAAACCTATATCCACTCCCATGGAAAAAGGCTTGCAACTTTCAAGATTCCAAGACTCACCTCAAGTAGATGCTACTCTCTACAGGAAATTTGTTGGAGGGATCATCTATTTGACATATACCAGACCAGATCTTTGCTATGCTGTTAGCTATCTTTCCAAGTTCATGCAAGAGCCAAAGAAATGTCACTGGAATGCAGTAAAGCATGTTTTAAGATATGTCTGAGGAACAACTAATTATGGTATAGAATATAAGAAGAATGATCAATTCTTCTTACAGGGATACGTCAACTCAGACCACGTTGGATCTGGTGATGAATGGAAGTAAACTACAAGATACATATTTCATCTTAGATCTAGACCTATCTCATGGATAAGAAAGAAGTAGAATGTTGTTTTTATCTCATCCATAGAGGTAGAATATCGTGTCGCATGAGGAGCTATGTGTGAAGTGATATGGATATGTCGCATTTTGGATGACCTGGGAATTTATGGAAAACAATTACCTATTCTCTATTGTGACAATCAGAGTGTGTTAAAGCTCGTGCAGAATCTAGTCTTTCATGAACGAACAAAGAATATTGAAATTGGCTACCATTTCATTCGAGAGCACATCTTAAACCATCAAATTCAGCTCCAGTACTGTCCTACTGAAGCACAAGTTGCTGACATTCTCACTAAATCTCTTGGCAAAGTGAAATTTAAATTTTTCAGGGGTCACATTTGCAAGAATAATGTAATTAGGGGGGAAATGTTAGCATATTCTATGTACTTGTTTTTTATTAATAGTCTAGTTTTTCTATATATTCCATTATTCTCTCCCTCTATTTTGTAACTTCTCCATCCATTTAGGGGAGTCTTGTTCAATCTCGTACCTATAAATAATGTACGTGGGTTATTTTTTCAATAGAATAATATGAGATAATATATCTCTATTCTTTCTCCTCCATTTCTGCCTCACAGAATTAACCACCCATACTGACTTCTTTTTTATTCACCGGTAGGTGTCCACCTTTGAAGATGCTCTTGCTGGAAAGTGTCAAATTCTGATGGCTCCAATATTTGTTATCTTATCAGATTTTAGATATTTTAAAGGTTCCCATATTTTACATATTTTTCTACAGTAATAGATATTTACTATCCTAGATATTTAGAAATAAATCCTATATATTTACTTTAATGGTTCCTCCAAATCAAATAGTCCCTTAAATGACCAACCAATGGTCAGAATTTATACAATGCTAGCATTCATGCCTTACAGGAGTGATCATGGAATTACAATTTTTTTTGACAAGATTATTTTTAAAGGAAGGAAGGGGAAAGAAAGGAATACAAGATTGAGACAGGGGTGAACCTCGATAAAAAAAATTATTACCGTCATGTATTCAAGAGCCTTTCATGCCCTAGGCAATTTCTTAGGGTGAATGATTTACAAGGACACCAAAAATAACTCCTCTCAGTGCATATACATGTAATAAGCATATAATATATTTATTTTGGATGATTAGAATCAAGATTTATGAAATCCATTAGTCTCAATTAAAATATCTATAAGAAAGCTCTGCTAGACACAGTAAATCACCATTTGTAGCTACACAATATTGTAGAAGTCTGAATTAGAGAAGAATAAAGTGGCTCATCACTTTAAAAACATAGAAGCTACTACCTTCAAATAGTCTAAAGGATTTATTTATGAAGCTACATAGAATTTTATCTTATTAGTTGTGCAGAATCGTTGAATGAAATCCCAATTTGATGGTGAGAGGGATGGTCAACCTAAATTACAATTTTTTTTGTGGTGCTACAATTATTGGAAATCATTATATGATTCATTTATAGAGTTCATGGATGCCGTAGGCTCCTCCCCTGGCATTGAAGTTTCATTTTCATTATTTCTCATAACTACTAACATGAGTAACAACCATAACAAGACGGTAGCTTTTACATATTTTTCCATGTTATAAAAAGCACGATTCACAGAAAAAGATGCATATTTTTTTCAATCACTAAATAGGAAAGAGGAGACTAGTGGGATAATGTAAATAATTACAAGCACTTTTTGTCTGTTTACTACCATGAAAAATGGATGTGTAACGTATCAATGCTTTTGTTTAAATGTTTAAAATGGCATAATTAGGATGGAGAGACATCGTAGCAAATGTAATTTTCATCGTTGTATAGGAAAATGAGTTAGGACACACTTTTTTATAACACCTTCTTAAGTTATGTTTTTTTTTGTTTGTTGGGAGTTAGGTTTAAATGTTTAAAATTTCAAAATTAGTATGGAGAGACATCATTCATAAATTTTATTTTCATTGTTTTATAGGAAACATGAGTTAGGACACACTTTTTTTTGTAGAGCCTTCTTAAGTAAGCTTTGTTTTGTTTGTTGGGAGTCGGTTTCTTGTGTATTCGTTTATTAAATTTGTATAAACATGTTTGGTCTCTGAGGTTATGTCATATGTAGTCTTTGAAGGATAAGTCGTATGCAGTCTTTGAAGGTTTCTATATCAATTTGGGGTAAAAATAATTACATATGGAGAAATTAAATTAGTAATTGTATGTGAAATCTGTAATGCACAAGATTTTTCAAAGAATTTAAATTTGAAGGATTTAAATATTGGAGTTGGAAAAATGTTCATGGGAATATATGCGAAGCTCTTCATTCTAAGTAGACACATGGCAACCACGTGCCATATATGTCAATTGGTAGAAAAAGGGGGTGTGGTACACAAATTTTTAATGCAACATACTTTGGAGATATTTCTAAAAGAAACGCCCAATCTATTAATACTTGCGTCAATAGTATTTTTCTCACAATTTTAGCCATTGTGTTTTGTGGATAGTTAGGACACTCTATAATTACAGGGGAATTCAGTTATGCATGTTGGAAGAGACTTATCGTATGTTAATGTAGAATGGAGATTATTGGAGGTCAATGAAATTGTGGGTTGAAGTTAAGTTGAGTTTCACTAAGCTTCTTCTTAACATTCCATCTTTCCCAAATGATGGAATCTTGAGGGTGTTGAAACAATTAAGATCAAGAATGGGTGAAAGTAGATTATATAGCCTTTTCATTTTAACAATTGGGTGGAACATCACTACAACGAAAAATTATGCTGATGCAAGCAATAGTTTTCCTATGGAAAAGTCAAGAAAGAAATGTTTTTATCGTTAATTTTATGTGTTGTGAATCATTACACTATAATTGTTTTCAAAATATTGGGCGGGTGGGCAGGCAAGTGAGTCATAGGGAGGGAGTACTCTCCAAAAAATTCCTAAGGTACTAACAAACCTTAATTTGGTACTAAATGTATTTAGCTAGGTATTACATCAGCCATTGAAGGTGAATAAACATGAGCAGAAGGAAGTTGCGAATAATATTGTGACTAAATAAAGTAACTAGCTAATTTATCATAAATATAATTCCTGCACGAATTTTCTTAAAATGACCAAGAACATATATTTCCTCTAAACAAATGAAAAATTAAATTAAACACCAATTACCTTCTATTTGTAATAAAACAAACAAACCAGTTTAAAAATGGCATCATCGTTCTTCCTAAATTCCATTAGGAAAAGCTTCAATTTTTTTTCCTACTCCCTCCATTAAATATTCTCTTAGAAAATGACATCTACTATATAGAATCATTTTTGATTTTAATAAATTTGTAATTTCAATATATATTTATCTGTGGATTCTCAGACGTAATTTGTAACTATTGTGTAATTGCTAGTATTATTAAACTATAAAGTGAAATCATATCCAAACCCTCATATATATTCTTCAGCTCAATTCTTCGTATGAGCCATGAAATTAGATTTAATCTCCTCTGCCAACCGACACCAAGTTCTTAAAATTATTTTCTTTATCTCAAGTGCACCCTTTATATACGACTTTTATGCTATATGTGATCCACGATATCATTAAAAAAGAAGGCGTGTTTGAACAAATGACCACGTGTCAACTATGGCCTAAAGTGATAAGGATTAACATGCAATATTTGACTTAGGACCCATTTATCCTCTATAGATTTTTTCAGCACATGACACACCTAACAATAGCTATAAATAATGAAGGTGTGATAAGAAGTGAATTACCCATTTGAGTTGTTGTGACAGTTGATCTATTTGGGAGCTTGCATTATTAATGACGATGATGAAGAAGTGATTGATGGTGTGGGTATGTTTTGTTTTGGTAATAGCAGAAAGCAGGGAAATTTTGAAAGTTGCTAACAATATGTCACCATTCCAACTGTTGTATGGAGTTGAAGCAGAAATTCCCATCACAGTTGAGATGTCATCTCTCAAATTTATCCAGGGAATAGAAGAGGAATAGTACAAGGATTCCATTGATAAGAGGATCCCTTTTCTTGACAATCTAGAAGAAAATAAACTCCGAGTGGTGGACAGTATAAAAAAAAAATCAATTGAAAGTGAAGAAGATCTTTGATAAGAAGACCTAGGTGAGAGAATTCAAAGATGGAGACCTTGTCTTGCAATGGGATAAAAGTAGGGAACCAAAAGGAATCCGTGGAAATTTTGATTCATTATGGCTCGGCCCATTCCATATTCATGACGCTTGTGGTGCGAACATTTTTCTACTCTCATATTTGGATGGAATTTTGTTGAAATAGCTTCACAGTGGGAAATACCTGAAATTGTATCATCAGTGAAAGTGGGTTGTCACCCACCTTGTACCATAGGTAATTGCTAGGTGTGTTTCTCTTTCTTTCATGTGTTTTTACCTTCATGTTGTGTTTTGTGTGTTTCTTCTCATCATTTTTGATGTGTGTGTGTGTTTCATTATTTGCTATCTCTTTCTCTTGTGAGATTATACATGACTCTGTAGGGCCTAGTGGATAAGACATTGGTTTTTATGGTCTGAAGTTTGAGATTCTTGATCCTCATGTCATGTCTTCACCATGATTATTCTATAGCATGTTCCAAATCTAGATCCAATTGTTTTCATGCAAATGTGCAACATGGAATATGAAAATTTCCAAGTACTACAATGATACCCCTATGTCAAAACTTAAGAGTTTTACCCTTCCAAGACACCTCGGGTCTACCTAGTCAGTTCAATGAACTCCCAATTTATGTTAACTTAGTACCCTAGGTGATTTAGGAAATTCAATTCAACCCCTAGGTAATTTTAGGAGTTCATTCAAAAATGCAAACTTCAGGCAGATGTGGGAAGGGCTATCACTAGCCTTCCTAGAACTGGAGCAACCCCATGGATCAGAATAGAGAATCCATATTACAAAAAAGGGATAATCAAATGCTTAAGAACATCATGGAAGTGATTTAGGAATATTCAGGAAGTATTCAAAGGAGTTGGGGTATTTTCACCAAAATTAGGGTTCACATGCCTAGGTAGTGCACAAGCTAAAACAATTGTTGAACTTCAGAAGGTAATTTTGGGAGCTCCAAATGGATTTAGGAAATAAAAAAAGAAATTTTTGTAAAGATAATTCCAATCCATACAGGATGGTGAAATTTATTTTTTTCATAACACTTTTGCGCAATGCGTTTACACACAAGTTTTATAATGCACACATGGAGTACCAGATCAAAAATCCACTTTTTCATATATCAAATGGAGGAATCAAGACATGATAACCAAACCATTTGTTTTAGAAGGCCATTTTAAGTCAATTAATATACATTTTCATCAAAAACTTTCATCGAGAGCTCAATATATCGTCATTTCAAGTTGCTCTCTGGGAGTGTGTTTGGGAGTTAGCCAATTTTTAAACAGGACACGTGTTAGCACCAGGAGCCTGGCACAATTTTATGTCCCTTATGTCCCTCAATAAAAGGGAAATTAGGGTTAAGAAAATGTTCCCAGCCCCTATAATCACTCTGGATCCTCATACAACTTCTCAGACCGCTAGTTCAGCTCCCGGGAGCTAGTGGAGCCTTCATCCCCTACTATCGAATCAAGCACCACATGTCATATTTTGGCGTGCCGTGCAATTTGATGTCCCTAATGTCCCTTTGTGATAGGGGACATTAGTGTCAAGAAAATTCTCCTATCCCCCAAGGATACTCCTTGTCACCCATGTGACCCCTTCATGAGTAGTTTTCCAGCCCTCAGGTGCTTGTCAGGCCTTCATTCTCAACCGTCAGATCAAGCACCACACGTCATCTTCTAGCACATTGTGTAATTTGATTTACCTCATTTACCTTTGTGTTGGGTGACATCAGGGTCAATAAAATTCACCTAGAACCTCCAAGAAACCTCATGGTTCCTCATGTGACCAGCTTCTATCCTCTCAGTTCTTTAAAGTTATTTTTTGCTCAAATCCCCTGCCAACGTATCTTCACCATGTGTCGTAACCAGGAACCGCATGCAATTTTATATCCAACACATCCCTTAATTCTTAAGGGACATCAAGCACATGAAATTTTGCCTCACTCCCTTTTATGATTTATTTCAAAATTTTAAAACCCCTTCTACTTCCCGCTTCAAACTTCTAACCTTTCCATGTACAACTTACTATGTAACTTCCTTTGCAACTTCCCATCACCTCCCATAATAGCTGAAGCTCGAACAAGATCCCTAAAAGAAATTAAATCCTATAGCCCATGGTAATATGTAGGTCTCAAAAGGAGTATTGATCAAACGAAGAATGAAGCAGAAGAAATAGAGAAATCCTTCATGTCGTAAAATATAAATTTGGAGAGATCTTGCAAACCACAACATGGAACAATGAACCATGTGTTTATGAAATTTTCTCTCTCCAAAACCATCAAAACCACACCTTAAAACCCACCTTCTATGGAAAAAATCCTTTACAGGGAAGAAATTCACTTCTGTGCACAACAGAGGAAAAAGATCAGTTTCTCGTCAAACCAAAAACTAGATCAAGGAAAACTTTCACAAGTGAGATATGAAGAGAAAACCCATATCAAAAAAAACATTTTCATCATGAACAGAGGAGAAAACTATACCTGTAATTTTTGAGGTCCATCAATGGATGTCATGTTCAGAAGTGATGTTAGGTCAAAAACTTGAAGTTTTAAAATCTCCCAAACCATTGATCAGGAAAGTCTAAATTTTAATAGGGGTGATGTTGGGAAAAAACCAAATCGGAGAACTTATTTCCATAGAATTACAATCACCAGAAGCCTAATTTCTAAAAATAGCATGTTTTATGCATAGACGACTATTATTTTGGGAAATTCATCGATAGAATAACCTGTGAAGGAGACGCTGAACACAGAGGATGTACTACAATTGAAAGTTCATCAAAACAGGAAGCTTTTTCTAAATTTAACACTTACTAAAAATAGTAAGTGGTTATATGAGCACCTGCCCACAATAGAAAGTTGATCCTGAAAGTGAGAGAAACATAGGGAAAGAAGGTAGGTCTAGGTTGCAACATCCATTTGAAGTTTGACGCAACTGATTTTTCATACTTACTAAAAATAATAAGTTTCTTTTTCTGAGGAAATCATGAAGCATAAGTGGACGGGATAGAAGCTAACATAACCCTTCACCTGTGAGTATGAGATAGAAGACAATGATGTTTCATACATGGACCTAGATGACATAAGGGCTTGTATGAAAACCAGGGAACGAGGGAAGATTGAAGATCAAATATGCATGAGTGGCTTATTCGTAGTTACAGGAAACTCCGTGTCTATGCAAATCCTTGAGTTGGTCCTCGCTTTCTCTAACCACTATGAGGATGAAACACGAATGCTAAAAATTGACAATGGTACAACGATGGTGATCATTAGTCCTATAACCATCTCACTCTCTCTACGAATCACAACATCACCTAGTATGGTCCTCATCTTAGAGGATAGGGCCTTACACATTAGGGAAATGATGGATGCATATGTGGAAGGGGTAGCACTTGGTTCGTGGTTGAGGACCGGAAGAAAACCCTCAAATATGCCTAAGAACCTTCCAAGGTGTGAGTTTCGAGAAGGATATTCAGATGCCATCACTCTCCTTACCAGAGTTATGCACGAGGAAAACACAATAGACTTTCAAGACTAGATGGGCCTTTTCATCTTGACGGTGATAGAAGGAAAGAAGATAATTAACTAGGGGTATATCATCAATGAAAATATCCATCTACAACTACTCTAGGTACCCATGAAGGAAAATTTTCACATGACTTCTTACTTGGTCTATCTTCTCACTAGCTTAAGCTCTTTCAAAGGATTGCTTCTTACACAGAACATTGCTGCCAAGGTACTTGCATTTGAGAAGCTTCCACAATTAGTAATGGAGGAAATCCATAGGCATTTCCCTCGTTTGAACGATGCGTTCACAATTTATGTAGTCCCAATCTATCAATACTCATGTCAACAGTAGTTTTTTCACAATTTTAGCCCTTGTGTCTTGTGGATAGTTAGGACACTCTATGATTACAGGAGATTTCAGTTCTACCTCTTGGATGAGACTTATCATATGTCAATGGAGAACGAAGATTATTGGAGGTCAATGAAATTGTGGGTTGAAGTTAATTTGAGTTGCACTAATCTTCTTCTTAACATTCCATCTTTCCCAAATGATGGAATCTTGAGGGTGTTGAAACAACTTAAGATCAATAATGGGTTAAACTAGATTTTATAGCCATTTCATTTTAACAATTGGGTATGACATCACTATAACAATAAACTATGGTGATGAAGCCAATAGTTTTTCTATGGAAAATTAAAGAAAGAAACCACTTTATTTTTAATTATATGTGTTGTTAAAAATTATACTATATGGTTATTTCAAAATATCGGGTGGGTGGTCAGGCAGGTGATTCATAGGGAGGGAGTACTCTCATGCAATTGCCTAAGGTACTCAAAAACCTTAATTTGTTTTTGCATGTATTTAGCTAGGTATTACACCATCCATTGAAGGTGAATCAACATGAACAGAAGGAAGTTACAAATAAGATTGCTCCCACAGAAAATAACTAGCCAATCTATCATAAATATAATTCCTCCATGAATTTTCTTTAAATGACCAAGAACATATATTTCCCCTAAACAAATGAAAAATTAAATTAAACACCAATTACCTTCTATTTACAATAGAACAAACAAAATAGTTTAATAATGACATCATTGTTCTTCCCAAATTCCATTGGGAAAAGATTCAATTTTTTTGCGTACTCCCTCCATTAAATACAATCTTAGAAAATGACATCTACTATATAGAATCATAGTTAATTTTAATAAATTTGTGATTTCAATATATAAGTGTGTGTGGATTCTCTGGCGTAATTAGCATCTTTTGTGCAATTGTTAATATTATAAGATTGTAAAGTGAAGTCATATCCAAACCCTCATATATATTCTTCATCTCAATTCTAACACCCAAAACATTGCCCACTAAAGGCTATCAATCATGATATAAGTACTGCAAATTTATACATGTCTCATTATGTACACATAGATAAACATGTATTTGATGTTGTGAAATATGATTTGTAGCTTTATATGTACGAAACTATAACATAATTAAATGTACACATACAACATTTCAATGTAATGTTTCATATATATTCCTACACTACCACTATCAATCACACACATTATCAACTGTACAATAAATGTTTTTCCAACAAAAACACCAACCAAACAATCGATGCACAACTAACACAATAAAACTAAATTAAATGCATACAACATCAACTATAAAATAAACTAACTATCGAAAACAGTATCAAATGTATTCATACATCAACTATAAAATAAACTAACTATCGAAAACAGTATCAAATGTATTCATGTACAAATTTTTAACAAGTTTGAAATATAGAAACGACCTTAAAATTAAGTGGCCCATCTATATTTCTACACTTACAAAATCAATCACACCCCTTATCAACATCAACTACAAAAGTAATAATTATATCTCTAAATAAAATAGAATATACCATTCGGCATTCACATTGCATGAAATACATATGATTACTAGTATAGAAATGATAGTTATGCTTATTGAGTAAGTGTATATCCATAAATATCAACATATTTGGTTTGTCTTCTTTTGATAAATATAATTAACATAAAATTGATTACAATAAAAAATTATTCATTAAATTATAATAATAGAACTCACATATAACTGATTAGACTTGTTGAATAAACATATATCCATATATATAAATAATGAAATTAACATATCTAACTAATTACATTCACTAAATAAGTTTATATCCATAACAAACCTCCATACCCTAATAGAATTAACCATCCTTACTGACTTCTTTTTTATTCGCCGGTAGGCATCCACCTTTGAAGATGTTCTTGTTGGAATGCTTCAAATGTCGATGGCTCCAATATTTATTATCTTAGTGGATTTTAGATATTTTAAAGGTTGCCAGATTTTTAGATATTTTTCTACGGTCCTAGATATTTACTATCCTAGATATTAATCAATAAATGCTAGATATTTACTTTAATGGCTCCTTCCAGAATCAGATAGTCCCTTAAAAGACCAATCAATGGTTGGAATTGCATACAATGCTAGCAGCCATGCCTAATAGGGGTAATCATGGAATTACAATATTTTTTTATAGGATTGATGATTTTTTTTAAAGGAAGGGAGCAGGAAGGCAAAAGGGAATACAAAATTGGAGAAAGGAGTGAACCGCCATAAAAGAAATCATTACCGTCATGTATTCAAGAGCGTTTCATTCCCTAGGAAATTTCTTTGGGGTGAATGATGGGCATGCGACACCAAAAAGAACTCCTCTTCTAGTGCTTATACAAGTAATAACAAGCATATAATATATATTTATTTTGGATAGTTCAAAATCAAGATTTATCAAATCCATTGGTCTCAATTAAAAGATCTATAAGAAAGCTCAGTTGCACACAGTCAATCTCTATTTGTAGCTAGACAATGTTGTAGACGTCTGGATTAGAGACCAGTAAAGTGGCTCATCACTTGAACAGACATAGAAGATACTACCTTCAAATAGTGTAAAGGCTCTATTTGTGAAGCTACATAGAATATTCTCTTATTAGTTGTGCAGAATGGCTGAATGAAATCCCAATTTGATGGTGAGTGGGATGAGCAACCTAAATTTCAAAATCTGCTAGCAGTGCTACCATGCTTGGAAATCAATCTTTAAGTCATTAAATACAAAGTTCATGGATGCCGCAGATTCCTCCCCTGACACCAAAGTTACATTTTCACTATTTCTCGTTACTACTAACACGAGTGAACAACCATAACAAGATGTTATATCTTTAACATATTTTGTCATGTCATAAAAAGTACGATTCACAGAAAAAGATGCAAGATTTTCTCTCAATCACTAAATAGGGTTTGAAGAAGGATTGAATATAGGAGAGAGGATACTATGTGGGGCTGCTGTAAATAATTACTTGAGAACTTTTTATCTCTATTAACTATCGTGAGAAAATTGACGTGTAACATATCAAATTTTTTTGTTTAAATGTTTAAAATGTCAAAATTAGTCTCGGAGAGACATGGTTAGCAAATGTCATTTTCATCGTTGTTATAGGGAAAAATGAGTTAGGGACACTCTTTTTTGTAGCACCTTCATAAAGTTCATCTTTGTTTTGTTTCTTGGGATTTCTGGTTTTCTTGTGTATTTGTAGGGAGTTGGGTTTTAAATGTTTAAAATGTCAAGATTAGGCTGAAGAGACATCGTTAGTAAATGTCATTTTTCATTGTTTTATAGGGAACATGAGTTAGGACATACACTTCTTTTTGTAGAACCTTCTTAAGTTAGTTTTGTTTCGTTTGTTGGGAGTTGGTTTCTTGTGTATTTGTTGGGACTCAGTTTCTGGTGCATTTGTTTATTAATTTTATATAAACATGTTTTGTCTATGAGATTATGTCATACATAGTGTTTGAAGGTTAAGTCGTATGCAGTCTTCGAAGGTTTCTATAATTAATTTGGGGTAAAAATAATTATATATGAAGAAATTAAATTAGCAATTGTATGTGAAACTATGTAATGCATAAGACTTTTGTCAAAGAATTTAAATTTGAAGGATTGAAATATTGGAGTTGGAAAAATGTTCAGGGGGAATATATGCAAAGCTCTTCATTCTTCCAAGTAGACACATGGCAACCACATGCCATATATGTCAATTGTTAGAAGGATAAAGGGGTTGTGGTACACAATTTTTTGATGCAACATACTTTGGAGATATTTCTAAAAGCAAGGGCCTGATCTCTATCAATACTCATGTCAATAGTAGTTTTTTTTCACAATTTTAGCCCTTGTGTTTTGTGGATAGTTAGGACACTCTACAATTACAGAATAATTCAGTTGTGCATGTTGGAGGAGACTAATCATATGTCAATGCAGAATGGAGATTATTGGAGGTCAATGAAATTGTGGGTTGAAGTTAAGTTGAGTTGCACTAAGCTTCTTCTTAACATTCCATCTTTCCCAAATGATGAAATCTTGAGAGTGTTGAAACAATTTAAGATCAAGAATGGGTGAAAAGTAGATTATATAGGCTTTTCATTTTAACAATTGGGTGTGACATCACTACAACAATAAACTATGATGATGCAACCAATAGTTTTTCTATGGCAAAGTCAAGAAAGAAACCTTTTTATCTTTAATTGTATGTGTTGTTAAAAATTACACTATATTATTTTTCAAAATATTGGGTGGGTGGGCAGGCAGGGGAGTCATAGGGAGGGGGTACTTTCCAAAAATTGCCTAAGGTACTGAGAAACCTTAATTTGGTACTACATGTATTTAGCTGGGAATTACACCATCCATTGAAGGTGAATCAACATGAACAGAAGGAAGTTCCAAATAAGATTGTGACTACAAAAAAATAACTATCTAATCTAACGTAAATATAATTTCTTCTCGAATTTTCTTAAAATGACTGAGAACATATATTTCCCCTAAACAAATGAAAAATTAAATTAAACACCAATTACCTTCTATTTGCAATAGAACAAACAAAACAGTTTAATAATAACATCATCGTTCTTCCCAAATTCCGTTAGGGAAAGCTTCAATCTTTTTGCCTACTCCCTCCATTAAATATACTCTTAGAAAATGACATCTACTATATAGAATCATTGTTAATTTTAATAAATTTTTAATTTCAATATATATGTGTGAGTGGATTCTCTGACGTAATGTACAACTGTTGGCAATTGCTAATATTATAAAACTGTTAAGTGAAATCATATCCAAACCCTCATATATCGTCACCTATTACTCTTTACCTAACCTATTACTCTTTTGGATGGGAAGGAGATTTAATTATCTTTTATAAAAAGGCGTAACCATCATAAATCGTCACCAACTCTGAACTGGTCAAGTATGTAAGGAGAACTAGTCTAGTATGCATAAATCGTCACCAACGTGATAAGGAGTAACAATGGCTATAAATAACGAGGCTTGCATATGAAGTGAATTACCCATTTGAGTTATTAATGATGATGATGAAGAAGGGATTGATGGTGTGGGTATGTTTGGTTTTGGTAATACCATGTTTTATTTGAGAGGTAGGGATGTTATATTCACTTTCGTTATTTATCTTTTCAACAAGTAGTAGGAAATTTACATTAAAAACTAAGAATAATTATACATTCTTGGTTGGGTGAATGGTTTACTAGGATGATATTTTTATTTTTATTAATATAAAAATAATTAACAGATTTTTCATTGGTTGAATGGTTTGAAATTCCAACTCAAGTGACAATATAAAATTAATATACTATGTCTTCTAATGACATAATTCAAAACATATTAAGTGTCAACTATCATCCATCATAAATCTATTAAAAAAAAACATACTTTAAATTAATATACCATATCTTCTAATAATATAATTCAAAACATATCGAATGTCAACTATCATCCATCATAAATCCATTAAAAAGATGCATACTTATTTTTTTATTATTCCATTGTAATAATTACATTTTCCTTTACATTATTTAATATATTTTTATATTATATTATTATTTTTATTACAATTATAATTCTATTCAACATTTTTATTTTTATTTGAAAAACTTAACTAAATAAATTTTAACTTTAAATCTAACTAGCATTTAATTTAAATACCTTTTACTTTTATTTAAAATTCAATTAAAAATGATATCTTGACTCTTAAATAAAAGATATTTATTTTTGATTGAAAAGCATAACCATATATTAAAGATGACATAAGAAGTACAATGCTAATCATACAAAATTAGGTGGAAAAGATCACACCCCAAAAACAGTATCAAAGTAGCCATAAAGAGGCTACGAGTAACAAAGTGTCATATCGACAATAACATTTTCAATCAAAAAAGTTTAAAACAAAAGTGCAGAGAACCAAAGAAAACTCCAAACACGGAGCTAGGCAGCATCAACAAACATGGAAGATGGTGGCGGTGGAAGTGGGCTCTTTGGATAGTCCCAACCCCAACCACCAAGAGTAGTGTCAGGGGTGTCATCAAGTGGCTCCCAGCCGTCTGTCTGTTGCTGCTCCTCCTCATTTACTTGCCAGGGGGGCGAGCTAGCCAAAGAGAGTCGTGATTGGTCGGGCACCTGCCACTCGGAACCACCACTGCCAGAGCCCAGCCGACCAAACACCATGCTAGTGGGCGGAGTCCAAGACGGATCCGGAGAAGGGACCCGCCGGTGAGGAGAGGCGCTATGCTGAGCATGAGCTGGACCCTAGTCGAAATTATGCCGCCCATGGGAAAGTGAGTGGCGACCTTGCGAGTAGGAGCGGTGACGAGGGAAATCTGGCCAAACGCGACTAACAGCACAAGGGACACTCCCCCAATGGTCCAGAAGAGTTTGCAAGTGTTCAACTTCAATGCGGAATTTCTCCGCCTGCACCTGGATCTAAAGTGAAACATTGGAGATGACAGTAAGCTTGTTAGAAATAGCAAAAATTCTATCCAATGTCTCCTTGTTAAAAATAGCAGGATTTCTAGATTTGCAAATGTGATATAAAATAGACGCTCTAAAAGAATGCCAAATGTTGTAAAATTTTGCAGGAATAAAGGCCAAATCCCCCAGAAGAACCATTTTCCACGTTAAGAAGGTGGGAAAAAAAGGTTGAAAAATGGTATGAATCCAGAGCCTAGAAGACTGAGCATGAGGGTAGAACCCAAAGAGATGAAGAAGAGTCTCAATGTGGTTGCAGAAAGGGCAGCGTGGAGGGGGAGCTCCCAGAAGAACAAGGTGCTTGCCCAAAGGAAGCCCTTGATGAAGAATGCTCCAAAGAAAGTGCGCAAATTTGGGCTCTATAGGAATGGCCCAAACAATAGTGAAGCGCTACCTCCACCCAAAATGAGTGGAATGCAGGCTCCAGCAAGCATTTAACTGATTGAGAGGAAGCTCCTTAAGGGTGATAAATAAAAGATTTTAACATTGATATGTTTAAATATATTTTAGAGGGTAAAACATACATGCTAGTTCAACATACCATATACATATATTTATATTATTGAGCATTCATTTTAGTGTTCTTCTGAAACAATATGGTAAGATTTACTTTTGTATTAATGAATATATATAGAATGCACAATCAAACAAATCAATCTAACTTAGAGAGTACTTCTATATAACACTTATAATTCTATGAAAGATGTGACAAGAGGACACATAAAAATTTTCATAATCAACTTTTCAATGTTGACCTCACCTCCCCATAGAATTTTTTATTTGTAGTTAAGGGACTTATAATAACTCAAGCAAATATTATAAAGCAATTAATATCTATCGGGAAAGTCTTTAAAAATTTTATTACACAAATCAACTTTTGTAAGTGGTTTACGAAACACTTTGGTTTGGTATGTACTTATATTTATATGACAATATTTTAATTAGTACATGGATGTTATTACATTAGACATCTTAAGTACGTGAAAAATTGATCTCATGCACATTGAATTTGATTGGAATCCTCAATTTAGTGTGAGAATAACATTAAAATACACTTATAGATGGAACTAAGTTGAGTATTTTTCCATTAATAAATATCGTAAGTATTATTTCCTTCTTGTATTTTTGAAACTCTAAATTCAATCTTAATATCAATAAGATAAGATCGTTTATGTCAATATTGATTGGTAATCCTTCATGGAAGCTATATATCTATTCAATATTGATGATTGGATAGATATACAACCATTGAGCGATCCGCACTACATATCACAGGACCATGTGCATGGTTTTATCTTGCACTAGCTAGAGAAACAAGGATTATAAGAGTGTTAGGGTGAATGAATGCAATGAACCAAACAGACAACAATGTAACATAAAACTTAATTGTAGGAAATGGAACTTTTATTCATTAATGGTGAATGACGAATATAGATATGTACAAAAAATTACAAAGACTAAGACAAATGACTCTTGTATCAAAATGGGAAAGCATCCTTGCTTATCGGCTACACTACTTTGAAGGTATTACAAAAAAATGAATATTATAGTAGAACCAAGAAAGTTTATCTATTGTATTTGAAATGAGTGAAAGATAAAAAATATAAAGATATCTCTTTCTAGATCTTATGATACACTATATATGCACACATAGAACTGATACTAAAAGCTACAACTAACGATAGATGTTGGAGAGAAAGTAAATGGTATATGCCCCCAGGGGCCTCTGTGGGACTGGAAAAGGATACAGTGTCAAGCATCATTGTCATGTGTGAAAATATGTAAGATATTTGCATTCACTCCAAAACATCAAGTGAACGCCCATGTGTGTATATAGGAAGATAATGGCATACTGAGAATATGGCTAGCATAGTAAGAAAATTTTGTCATGTAAGTAGTATAAGCAAGAAAGAGTAAGTGTAACCAAGATATGCATATTCATTGTATGAGTGGGATGGAATGGTATCCAATGCGTGAATGTGATAGGAGTTGCGCACCCCTAGTGGGCGTGTATGAAATGAGGTCCATTTATAAAAGACCCCTCAAAAATCAAGAATGAACTATAGAACAAGAGTGCGCCATCTGGAAATAGTTTGAAAATGTGTGCTAGAAACATAGATCATGAAGCATAGAGTGTGAAAAGTTAATGCAATGAGGTTTATTTCAGATTTAAACCCTCAGCAGTCAAGTATGAACCATGGAGCTAGAGTGTGTCATAAGGTAATGAAGATACAATGTGTATCAAGGTGTGTAGGAGTACGAAGAAATATTATTCATGAAGAATTAAACTTGAAGTGTAGTACTAGATAGTAAAGGAAACTAATCAGGAGCTATTGGAAAATAGATGTGGTCATTGGGAACAAGAGTAGCCAAAGTATAGAGAGTGCATGTAAGGATGTATACCATATATATAGAAAATAACATATGTACCATGAATAGAAGAATCCATAACTAGGCATGAGGAGAAAATCGTGTACAAAATAACATAAGAGGATGGATAAATGTGGCAAGGTATGCACACAATGTAGATAAGAGAAATTGTTGCGTGAATTGTAAAACCAAAAGAATGTAAAGACATCTATTTGAATAATATGGATACATAATTTTTGATTAGGGCACGTGAGTATGAAGGGGGGGAGTTAGATGCTCCCAAGTGTATGGTTAATGTATATCTATGGGATGAGGTAAGAAGAGAGAGACCATGCAATGATGGTGGATGTGGCAATGACACTAGGTCCCTCATTATGGTATCATAACTTTATATTTATAGGGTTCTTTTGATCTAATTTTGTGACTAACCCCGAAAATGCCAACCACAAGAAAGATAAATATGTCAAATAGTTAGAAAGAGCCAAAAAAGTAGTGGGAAAGTGCAAAAAGTACCGGTTTACTAGGTTGGGCGCCCCAGTCAAGCCTAAAACAACAGGAAATGAATGCAACAGATTGGGCATGTGGATGAGAAAGGCCATTAATGACGAAATAAAATAAAACAAGATGGCCAAAAGACGGGGGTTAATTAGTACTTTTTTCAGTCAAGAAACTTCTAAATAGTAGTATGAGATTGTGATAAATATTTTCTAAAGTGCATGACTATGTGATTACATTTTACCCCCACTTTATGTTGGTGAAGGGAAATATTGGTAACATAAAGTAGATAGATACATGCATACCTAATGTCCATAAAGATGTATTAGAAATGCACCGAAGGACTAGGAAAAAGCATGGAATGACAATAATATCAAGGAGCAGGGAAACTAAAGATGAAAAACGTGCAAAGAAAAAGTGATGAGAGTGAACCTAGGGGAGAATGTGTGTGTAGCTGTTGTGGTGTGTAATGTACCTATATGGTTAGTAAAGCGTGTGTTATCGCAAAGTGTTGTTTTTGACGTTCTTGTTGTTGTTTCCCCCAATTTGACTTCTTTTTTCTCATATGGCCGAACCTGCAAGGAGAAAATGATCAAGTATTCAAATATGTATGTATGTATGTGTAAAAAATAATGTAAAAGACAAATGAATATTTAAAATATGCAAATGTAAATGGAACATGTGCACCTGATCCATGTTGAGAAGGAGAGTGTAGAAGGATATTATGTACTGCGAGTAGGGAGGAAATGCTCTGTGTCCTCCACTTGTATGGGTGAATAATAATTACATGTGTAATTATTATTATGGTAAATTAGTGAAAGTACATTTACTATGTGAATGTAAATAGTAAATGTAAAATGTGGTTAGTATGTGGTAAGTTAGTAAGTTAGAATAATAAAACAATTAGTATTGTTTTATTATTATATTGGTGAGAGGTTGAAACCATATGGGTGTATGGTTGTACATGAAGACAAATGTTGTTGTAAGGATTGTTATTTTACATCTCCTATATAATGGAGTGTAATGGAATAATAAAATACAATATAGAGTTGTTGATTTCAATTATTGTCTGTAGCTATTTCATGGATTCTTTGTATTAGATCAGAGTATATTTTTACAAAAATGACTACAACACCATTGACTAAGAGATCCTTTTTGATTCAACTATTTTTATTAATAAATTCTTTAAAATTTCCTACATAATGAATTTGTAAATGGAAGGAAATCTCAGGAAGCAATTTAGGTACACATATGCTCACAAGTTAATTCTATGGGATAGAGCAAGGGAAGTGAATGGATAACACTTGTAACCACTATAATAAAGTAATTAATTTTTCATTATTTCACTTCTTAGAACTACATAGGTCAAGAATCTTAATGTCATTTTCCATATCAAAAGATAAATGGAAAACTAATCTTTCAGATAAGTTCAAAAATTAGAAATTGAACCCTTTAGGAGATGGAGAAACCATTCAAGTGTCTAGCCTCTAAGACTACATGGGAACAAACAAATGTTATAATTATCATTATCAATAAATTCTTGGCAAGACATGAATAAGTCCTTCACATGATCCCTAGGGTCACCATTTCCATGATATGTTTCAAACTTTGGATAATTAAAACTAGGTGGAAAGGGGGGTATGTATTATTTTCCGATTAAAGGGGTAGGGACATAATTCTTATAAATGATATTTATTGTTAGGTCCACTATTATTTTCTTACAAGCCATTGAATGCATCTTTCATTAATTGTCACTCTTGGCTAAATGAGTTTATGTGTGAATGTGTAGAAGGTATATAAGAACATAATGATTTAGATGCTTCTCCTCCATAGTTGGTAGTATGTTGTGCATCATAGGTCACTTTGGTTTTTTTAGTGTAAGTGGCCTTAGGATTTTCCATGTGAATAGAAGAAGCTAAGCTTTCTAATTGTCAACTAAGTGCTTATAATTGATCTTGAATTATCACTTCTTCATTACGTGGTGTAAGGAGGAAATCCTCACCATTTGTTTTAGCCTCACAATTTAGCTTTACATAAGGTATAAATTTTATCATTTTATTTATTTTTGAAGGTATTTTTTATGCATATCACTCATTATGACATTTGGGATTTATCGATGTAGACATGTGCTTCGGGAAAGATTTTTTTAACTTGTTTACAGGGAATGTTATTAGGCCTATCCTCTCCTCAAATCATGTTGGTCAAAAAGGTGGGATAATATTTAGAGGGGATCTTAGAACCTAATTCAAAAAAGGAGAAATTGATCCTTATTTTTATAGAGAAATTTAGCAACTTGAGATGGACTATGTTAAAAAAATATGATTTTTTCTTTCTTCCTATCCCTCACTATGATCAACAAGCTATATCTTGTCATTAGATAAATGTTACAAGCGATCATGAATGAATGGATTATGTTCACGTCATCTATACCCTGATTGATTGGTAGGGGAAATGGTAATGTGCGAAGCACTAATGATCTTGTATGAATGTCTTCATTTTGAATTGAAGGACCTTCCAAACTAATTAGGGAAGCCAAATCAAAAGTTATGTGAAGATTTTGATTTTTACTTGAGTCTCCTAAGGAAATATATGAAAAAATAGACAACAAAACAAATCCCAATAGATATTTTACCATGTTTATGATTTTTGATGGATTTACCTAATTTTGGAAGTTTGATGACTATAAATGGCCATTTTTTCTAATTTTGGATTTGCAAGCTATCTAAGGAAAGCTAGGAAAATTTGTGATAATGTAATGAATAAATGATTGGTTTTCCTAGTTTTAGATTTTTAAAATTCCTAAGGAAATCTAGGGAAATTTCGTTAGTGTAATAAAAAAATATTAACAATCAACCAAAATTTGAAAATACGTTTAATTTTGGATGTAAAAACGGTTAGTCAAATTTTGGCAAAGTGTCAGGTTATTTTGTTTGAAAAAATGAGGCTAAAAATTGGGTAATGAGTGTGTGTGTGTGTGTGTGTGTGAGATTTAACAAAATAAGAAAAATTATGCTAAACCCTAATTATAGAGTAATTGGATGTAAACTATAATATATATCTGCTAGATACAATATGACAAAATAAATAGCTAATAAAATATTAAATCTTAAGCACAAGAGAGAGAGAGGGAATGACTTAGCTGATTTACACCTGATTGTGAGATGTTCTGAATTGAGAAAACTATTGACCAAGAGGTGATTTGTGTTGTTAATGCTCAGAAAAAAATTTGTAGGTCACGAGAATAAGATGGACATGGACGTTTGTACTAGGTCATGGATGTATAAGTGCCAGAGTCATAGATATTCATTTTTCATCATCCATATGTCACACATTGATTGCTAAGTGTACCTATTACCTGTAAAATGGATGTTCACCTACAAACGCCACAAAACCACATCAAATTTAAAAAATAGATATGATATATGGGGAGTTGTATTGACCCTGATAGTCACCCCAAGAGAAAAATTATGACCAAGCACCGCACTACATCTCAGACTTCATGTAGTTCTTATGAGTGTGTGTGTATAAATTATGTCATAGGATGCCCTTGTGTAAGATGCAGTAGATAACAAGCTAGATTTTCTAAAATATGAAAATGTATGTATGGAATAGAATGAAATTCCCCTTCCTATGTAGTGTATGCCAAAAATTCAGTCCTTTTTCCCTTGAATAGGTGCTAGATGAATTCCTTCAAGTGTTTTGGATTCCTTTTGATGCAAGGTTAGGTGATAATAAGTATGGTTAGAGCTTGGTCCCTTATTTTGATCACATAACTATGTATTTATATTATTCTCTTGAATTTTTCAATTGATAATTGGAAGGATGAACCATAAGAAAATAAGATGCCCAAATGATAAAAGAGACCCAAAAGAAGCGAGTAGGATAGAAAAGGGTCAGGGGCGCCTAGAGGGGACAAGGGAACTTGGGCGTTGGTGTCCTGGCTAGGCATTGGTCTCTGAAGTCATAAAATATAGGAAAATAAAGTTCTGATTGGAATGTAGTGTGTGTAAGACCAAATGGAAAATAAGGGTAGTTAATAGGCCAAAGCTAGTTGTCAATTACTAGTTTTATCTCTTAGGAATCATGTAAATACTAGCATGTTTTTAGGACCTAGAAATATACCCAAGTGCATGATTTTATGTCTATATTTTCCCTCACTTTATAATATTTAGTGAATAATTTAGTGTGAAACATAAATTAGTTAGAATATGTGTACCTTTTTTCTTGTAGAGTGTGAAGGTGATAACGTGCCAAAGAGACAAGTTTAAGCGTGTAGTGATAAAAATGAGGCATGGAAACTTAGAAAGAGGAAGTGACCCTAGGGGTGAAGCACATGCATTGATTTGTACCTATAATTTTTCTTGTGTTTGTTGATGTAGGGATGCTTCTTGTTGCGTATTAAGGATGGACCTGTAAAATAAGAGAAAAAGAGTTGTCAAAGTCATGTATTATGAAAAATATGTAAAAGTATGTAATAGTGTGTAAAAGGAAAGTGTGCACCTTATGTGAAAAAGTGCAAAGGATATAAATTTGTCCTAAAATGTTGTGTAGATTAAGTTTTTTGGGTGTTCTCATGCCAAGAGAACTTTTTTTAGGTGGTCTCATGCCAAGTGCGAGATTTTTTAGTGATCTCATGCCAAGCACGAGTTTTTTAGGTGATCTCACATGATGGGAGTATAGTGTTAGGGAGATAGGTCTAGTGTTACTTTTCATCCAATTACAATTTTTTTTACTGATTCCCAAATAAACACAATTACAATTTTTTTTCCCTATTTTTGTTCTTAATGTCCTGAATTAGTTTCAAATTGTACTGATTAACATGGAGATAGACTACATACTGGTACTATAAGACTGTTCATGTACTATAAAAACTACTTAAGTTGATCTAATAATGTGACTAGGTATTCCCCTAGGACATATGCACCTAGGGGAGGACACGGGAGCCTAGACGATGTTGTATGTAATTTGTTGAGGACCCAAGTCACATTCTAGGTTGTTATGTGACTACATTGTTGTTTTGTTCCTATATTGTGTAAGACTGTATTGTAGCTCTGAGATGTTGTATGGGGTAAATGAATCACCCAATGTATGCCCCCACCCCTCATTTGGGGTGAATGTGAAGCTAATATGAGCATGTCATCAAAAGGAGAGGATCTATAACATAATTGAAGTGGATACCTTATAGGGGGAGGGGATGTGCATAGTAGAAACCAAGGCACATGTAAAAAAAATGGCTAGTAACATGTGTAAATGCAATCAAAGAAAGTATGCACATAATATAATGTATCAAGCAAGAAAGAAGACAAGATAGATCTCAAAAAGAGGGTTTCTAACATAGGACATTGCTTAGAATTTCACAAGGCAATCAAGGCCAAAGTGGCCAAAAACATAAAATGTGCATACAAGATAAATGGCATAGCACATAAACAATGACATACGATAAAAGACAATAGAAAACAAGATGTAATAGATAACCATGGTGGCATATAGTCATGCAAAGAAAAATTTGCACATGAAGCACCTATTAGCATGTTAGAAAGATAAAAATTATATCAAGACATGTATGTATCCATGAAATAAGTATTGTGCTAGTAAGAGTACGAAGCATTATATTATATAATAATAACACTTGTGATGTGTAAGAGTAGAAATGTAGATGCCCCTAGGAGCCTCGGAAGGACTGGTCAAAGGTACAATTCCAAACATCATTGTTACGTGTATGAACCTATAAGATCTGCATTCATAACTAGAGATCAAGTGAAATCACATGTGTATATAGAAAGATAATGACATACTAAGTATATGGCTAGTATAGTAAGAAAAGTGTGTCATGCAAGTAGTATAAGAAAGCAAGAGTAAGTGTAACCAAGATATGCATGTATGTATTGTATGAGTGGGATGGAATGGTAGCCAATGCGTGAATGTGATAGGAGCAGCCCACCCCTAGTGGGTGTGTATGAAATGAGGTCCATTTATAAAATATCCCTCAAGAATCAAGAATTAACCATAGAACAAGAGTGTGACATCTAGAAATGGTTTTAAAATGTGTGCTGGAAAGATAGATCATATAGCATAGAGGGTGAAAAGTGAATGCAGTGAGGTTGATTTAAGATTTAGACCCTCACTAGTCAAGTATGAACCGTGGAACTAAATTGTGTCATAGAGTAATAACGATACAATTTGTGTATCGAGGTGTGTAGGAGTGAAAATAAATGTTAGTCATGAAGTATTGAACGTGAAGTGTAGTAGTAGATGCTAAAGGAACCTGGTTGGGAGTTGTTGGAAAATAGACGCGGTCATTACGAATAAGAGTAGCCGAAGTATGGAGGGTGCATGCAAGGATGTTTACCATGTATATAGAAAATAACATATGTACCATGAATAGAAGAATCCATAGGTAGTCCCGAGGAGAAAATCATGTATAGAGTAGCATAGGAGCATGGATAAATGTGTCAAGGTATGAACAAACTATAGATAAGAGAAAGTGTTGCATGAATTGTAAAATAAAAGGAATGTAAAGATGTCTATGTGAATAGTATGGATAGGTAATTGCTGATAAGTTCATGTGACTATGAAGGGGGGAGATTTAGATGCACCCCAAGTGTGTGAGTAATGGAGATGTGTGAGATGAGGTAAGAAGAGAGAGATCATGCCATGATGGTGGATGTGGCAATGTGTTAGGGGTATCGGTATTGGTGTTAGGAGGATTAGCATTGCCAAAGTAAGTGGTGGTATGTAGAACAAATGGAAATTTCATTTTGAAACATAAAGAAGCTTGAAGTTGAGATTCAAAAAGATCAAGTTCGAAAGGCCACTCAACCCTCCACCTCAACCCCACTTCTTTTTTCACACCATAGCTACTTCTCGCATACCGATGCAGACTATTGGGTCATGCATAGAAGTCACCCAATTCATGATTCCTCTTCACGAAGAAGAAATCTTAGAGACAAATCCTCTGTGATTCATCGTCCTTCCTCTAGACTAACTATATCACAATTGACTTATGGACTATCACCTCATCTTGATCCCCATTCCACAATGGAATATATTCAGCATGATATTCTCACTTGAGTAGAGGATCATATAGATGAAACCTTGTTCACCATGAGATATGAGGTTGACCAACATGTTGTTATCAAAAAACACACCATAGAGGACCTCATGACTCATTCCCGAAGCCATATTGTGAATCAAGTAGATGATATGGGTAAGTGTAAAAAGTTGGGGGATTAAAAAATGGACATCAAATCCTAAATTTTATGAACCGCGATTACGGTTTATAAACCATGATCATGGTATTAAAAACCGTGATCACAGTCTTTTTTTCCATACTTGGGAAATTATAAACCTAGAAGTGTGACTGTGATTTATAAAGCACGCTTGTGCTTTTATAAAGCATGCTCGCACTTTATAAAAACCACACTCACGCTTTATAAAAACCATGATCACAATTCTTTGATACCAAAAAACAACAGCGACCCTCATTTTTCCTACCATTTTAGAATTATGATCGCGGTTCATACTATATCATCAAATCTAATCCTGAAGGCTCGGTAAATATCTATTTTTACTGAACTAGAGGTTTGGGAGGTCATTATGGCATGTGAAATTCCAAAAACTTCAAATTTTCTCTTCCACAGAATTGAACCATGCCAAAAAATAAAAAAACATGTCAAAATCATGGTACCATCGCGTAGGGGATACGGTTAGCTTCGTATAAATATTGATTTTAAAGTTAATAGAATAATATAAATATCATTTTATAATTTTTAACTAATAGTAGGCCTTTAAGACACTTTTTCCTATGAATGTTCATGTTTACGTTTAAGACTATAAATTTTTTTTCACTTGTCAGAATGTGATAAAACCTATACCATCCCCAGCGTGGAAAACTTATATAGACGTTTAAAAAAATGTATTTGATTTCAATATATTTTGATGTAGTTATGGTGGGAAAACATAAAGTGCTCCATTTTCTAAACTTTTTTGCACCACTTTCACGGAAAAAATCATTAAAAAATATATATTGCTCAAAAAAATACAAAATAAAATTCATCCCAAGATAGATAGTGGTATCTAACTTTTCACCAAAGGGAAAGAAAATAACAATTTTTTATCATCCAAATCATGGGAAAATGGACTACAATCTTGTAGGTGTTTTAAAAAAATGAACCAAGTCATAGAATTTGGAGTGTTTAATATAGCTAAACTTGTCCATTTTTTAAAAAATAGTATTTTGGAAACTAGATTCCGGATGCTACGATTCATATTGATATAATTTTTTCCAATTTTTAGTGTGCATATTTCTAATAATCCCTACAAGTTGATATTTTCCTATTTTTTACAATATGACGTCCACTTATGACACCTTTTTGGTCCCATAAGTTTCTGCACTTACCCATATTATTACTGATGCTCAACAATCATTCACTTATTGTGGCTAGATATCTCCCTTATAATACCTCGACAATACTTTTCTTTGGCTTGGGATCTGGCCCCTACTTGGGATCTCATCCCCCTTGGGTTTTACACACATCTACAAAAATATTATCCTTGTTTGGGCTCTCTACCCCACTTGGGTTTATCATCACCTATCTTTTTCCATCACATCTCCTACCATTGGAATGTCACGGTCTTAATTCTACCTATTTTGGATTTGATTCTCCCTGGCCTTTCTTAGTGGATCGCCATAGTATTTTGCATCCTCTCTTAGGTCCTTGACCTTGCTTGGATTTATCTTCCTTCCCACCAAATTTATTTCCTAAATATCATTATCGTTTTTCCTAAGTATAATGCGTATTACCATATACATGCATAAGAAAAGAAAGGAAAATGATAAGCAAAGCATCAACATCAAAATCATCACACACACACACACACACACACACACACACACACACACACACACACACACACAAACACACACACACACAAACACACACACACACACACAAACACACACACGCACAAACACACACACAAACATGCACGCACACACACACCCACACCCACACCCACACACATGCACATAGACATGCACATAGACACACATGCACACACGCACACATGCACATACATATATTATATATTGACATAAATACATCTACCATATCTAACTCCTCTCCACTGGGCCAACTGTGCCATTGATCAAAATTCGTTGTGTAGGGATCCCATATGACACTATCCAAATGTACTAACGTAACAACTAATATGTCAAAAAGTTCTGTCACTATCGACCTTTGCACCCATTGAACTACTCTCAAGGCATCTATTGCTATGACCAATGGTATCCCTATGGACATGTACATCGAAAATCTATGATACATCCATGCCGTCAATAATATCATGAGACCCATAGTCCTCTGTGCTCTCCATTAGGCCCTGAATAAGTTGTGCACTAGTTGTACACATATAGAGGTCCCCCAACTTTGTAATGTACCCTTATCAACCACATCTACGTAGGAGGCCATCAGATACAATGAAATGTTCTCATCCTCCTTGTGACACAATATACGTGCCATGGTAATGCCCACAACAACATTTTAGATAGTCAGAAGCACGTCCTCAAATACCACGATGTACCGAATATTAAGCATCTTCTCATTATATGTCTCACTTCCTATGGCCCATGTGGCCATGGCTCTCCTCTCTACAATATAGGAGGTAAGATCGCAATACATGTGATTCATCTCAATCGGTAAGCCTAATATCCCACGACTAAAAGGTGTTGGCCTGAGGATCTGACATGGACAAAAACATCTACAGTAAATCTAAGATCAATGATATCCTGGGCATCTGAATGATGTCCCCAAAGCCCCATCTATGTAGTTTTGCTACCTCTGCATCTGTGAATTTGGAAATCAATCCATTCAGCCATGCCACATAAACCACCTGCCATAGGCGGATCCTCTTATCTCCCCACATTCAAAAATCAATAAAAGCAAGGAATTAGACTCCTACAAAATCAATTTAATATCTCAAATTATAAAAAATCACATGTTTTTCTAATATTCCTTATGCCATCATCCCATGTCAATATTTTTGACAGTTCCTGACACCATCGGCCTTGTTTTACGGGGGTTGACGTTGTCAAGATTCGTTTGACTATGAATTTCAGAAAGAAAAAAGAAAAAATCTACAAAACGACAAATCTAAAATAAAATCCCTCCTATAACCACTTACATTTTTTCCTACTCTTTCTAATGATGCAATTTTGACTCAAAATGGCACCATCATATTTTCATAATCCTAAAAATACCAAATTTCCCCTAATCTACCCAACAAAATTAAATTCAATGATTTACCTATGGTTGAGTGTCGCCACATGCTCCTCATCCGTCCTCCCTCCTCAAACTTGTGTCATCTCATCACGCTAATCTCCAAATTTGGAATTACAGAGCTTAGCTCTCTTAATTCCAAAAATAGTAATGAGTAATTAAAAATTAAAAATTAAAAATCCTATATAAACCTCAAACTTTTATTTAAATCCGTCGTGATCAGCCTCAATTTATAAATATCCATCATTTTAGTTTCTGATCTCTAAAAACTCTATCGATGATTGCATTGGGATCATTTTCTTCTCACGTTGCTTTTAACACATTATACACCTTATCTCGTGCTTTGTCCAAAAATCACATTTTTGGACCCTATATCTCTAATTTCTAAACTCACGTCATACATCTAACTGATTAAATAAAAATGAACTAACTATGTAGTGTGGTAATATTTAGTTTAAGCTATGAAAAAATGTAATAAAGTAAAAAAATCCAACAAAGAAGTATACAAGTAAGCTAAACAACTATGCAAAAGGAGAGGCTAACCCTAATATGTAAAAAAGGTAGAGGAAAAAAATCAGCTAATTCAATGAAGTACCAGGACTATCTTACAGGTGTGACTGGATAATCTTAGAGCAAGAACAACTATGCACAAGTCCTAAAAAGGACAGATTTGGAGAATCTCATTGGACTGGAGCACCTATAAGAGGACTGGGGTAATTACGGGTTCTCTAGTCTGTAATCTAGGTACCCTGGTTTGTGAAATATATCTGAAATTAGTTTTTACTAGTTTGGTAGATGGCTTGAAACCCTCATTGTGTGTCACATCAAATTAATTTTCCCGCGCTAGATGTTTCCTATACTCTAAGATGAAAGAGAAACTTGTAAGTCCCTAAAGAAAGCATCAAACCCTAAAAAAAGAATAATTCATATGAAGGTATTAGACTGAACTTAGCTGCCACAATGGTGAACTTAATAACTGAGCGTTGCACTATATTTCAGACCTGATGTATTTCTATGTGCAAGTGTGTGTGAACATGCCCTAGGTTACTCTTGTTTCAGTCACACTTTTTGAAGTAGCAAGCAATAACTATGCTGTAGAAAATGTAGTAAAATGTGTGCATGGAATATAATAGAATCCCTCCCCCTATGAAGTGTGATGTACATGTCCTAACCTTGTTCCTTGATGGTGGATATATGTGGATACAAGTGATCTCCAATGCAATAGATGGACGCAACTATAGATGGAGTGATAATAATAAGTGATGTTAGGTCCCTCATTATGGTCTAATAACTTTATATTTATAGGGTTATTCTGATCTAATTTCATGAATAACCATGAAAAGGCTGATCACAAGAAAGATAAAGATGGCAAAAGGTTAAAAAGAGCCAAAAAAGTGGCAGGAAAGTGCAAAAAGGAATGAGGTGCCCCTGGTGGGACCAGGGTGCCCACGGATGCCCCAGTACTAGGCTGGGCACCCCAGTTAAGGCTAAAATAATGGGAAATGATCGAAATAGACTAGGTATGTGGATGAGAAGGGGTAGTAATGATGAAATAAAATAAAACAAGATGGCCAAAAAATGAGGGTTAATTAGTACTTTCTTCACTCAAGATCCTTCTAAATAGTAGTATGAGACTAGGATAAATATTATCTAAAGTGTATGATGTTAGGACTAAATTTTACCCCCACTTCATGTTGGTGAGTGGGAAGCACGGTAACATAAAGTAGATAGAGATGCATACCTGATGTCCATGAAGAGTGTAGTAGAAATGTGTCGAAGGACTAGACAAAAGTGTGGAATGCAAAAAAGATGGAGTAGTGTGGAATCTAAACATGAAAAATACACATAGAAAAAGTGATGAGAGTGAACCTAGGTTGGAATGTACGAGTAGCTTCTGCAATTTATAATGTACCTGCATGGTTAGTAAGGCATGTGTTGTCACGAAGTGATGTTGTTGACGTTGTTTTTGTTGTTTCCCCCAATTTGACTGCTCTTTTCTCATATGGCCAGACCTGCAAGGAGAGAATGATCAAGTAGTCAAATATGTATGTATGTATGTGTAAAAATTCAATGTAAAAGACACATGTATATGTAAAATAATCAAATGTAAATGGAACATCTACACCTGATCCATGTTGAGAAGGAGAGTGTATAAGGATATCTTGTGCTGCGCATTTTCTTAGTGATATTAGGCCACCCTGACTTAAGAAGTGTATGGAGGAAATTCTTTATGTCTTCCAAGTTCTTTATGAAAGTAGGGAGCTATAACTATGTGTATAAAATGTAATCAAATATGCGCATGGAAATAATAGAATCCCCTCATATGCTTGTGTGATGTAGATGAACCAACCTTGTCTCTTGTGATGGAGTGAAGTGAATGCAAATGATCTCAAAATTCCTTTGATGAATCTAACCTTAGGTGGATGATAGTAGTGACTAATGCTTGGCCCATCATTATGGTCACATAAATTTTTATTTATAGGGTTCTCTTGATCTAATTTCATAATTTACCTTGAAATGACCGACCACTAAAATGATAAGAAGATAAAACATCTAGAAAGTGCCAAAAACGTGACAAGAAACTTCAAAAAGAATGAGGGCACCCCTGGTGGGACTAGGGAACCCATGAGCACCCAAGTCCTAAACTGGGTGCCCCAATCAAAGCTAAAATAACATGAAATGACAAAATTTGACTAGGCATGTGGGTACAAGAGGTCAGGAATGATGAAAGAAAATAAAGTAAGATGGAAAAAAGATGGGGGTTAGTTAGTACTTTCTTCACTCAAAAAACTTCTAAATAGTAGTATGAGATCGGGACTAAATAGTGTCTAACGTGTATGATTTTGTAATTACACATTTTGATATTTATAATCGTTAACATTTTTTTACTAGATTGAATTATGCCATCGCAGGTATAGTTAGGAAAATATGACTATCATTGTTATAGATATAATGATTTTTTATAAATAAACAAAAATTAGAAATAATTTTAGTGTCAGAATATCCATATGGAAATCTCCCCATTTCAATGACTATTAAGAACATGGAATAATGACGAGGCAATGTTAAATACATTTCCAAAATAAAAATGGTTCCATCTAATTACAAATTTTGATTGGGTTACCATGGAGAATTTTCCTTAACCAATATATTTGTAAAAAAAATACAAATTTCATAGTACTTAAAAATATTTTCCTCTTTTTGCATCTTTTCCATCTCTAATTTCTAGTATATCAAAATAAATTGGTCTCACATATAGTGAAGGACACATATTTCTTTTACTTTACTTCCCCTTATATTACAAATACACTTTCTATCTACAAAATCTGTTTAGTATTTGTTGTTCTATAATATATTGTGTCCTTCATTCCATGCCTTAAATCCTCACCTCTTATGATGTTTCTCTAATGTTCCTTCAACTTTTTCTTCTTCATAAAAAATGGACCACTACTATTGTTCCAAATTCCTTTCAAGAATTTTCATCTACTTTGATATCCCTCAATTGAGCAAGCCACATTTTCCCTTAGATAAATCCTTCCACCTTGTACCCACAACCCCCCTTGTCAACAAAACAACAAATTTCCCTCAACAATATTATTCACCACTATAATATCCAAGATAAACAGTCTCCTTTGAATATGATCATTCAAGGAACTAAAAGGATAGGGATTTCAATCCTCATTACGAGGATACAAATAGAATCATCTTCAACTTCAATTCAAACATCCCCTCCATTATTATTTCTCACTCCAATAGGTGTTGTAAATTTCACCATTTTCAGGTCTACTATTCACACATGTTTGTGTATACCTATAAAGGATATGAAACCACTTGAGGAACATGATATCTCATGTTTCCAACAGTCATTACAAGACATAAGGTACATTTTTATAGATGAAATGAGCTTCATAGGACTAAATATTATGTCCCTTATAGATCAACTCCTAAGGGAGGGGTTCCCCAAAAAGAAGAGTGAATCATTCGCGAGCTGTTCCATCCTTCTCATTGGTGACTTGAGTCAACTTTCTCATGTATGGAGGAATTTCTTATGGATCAAAACTTTGGCGAAGTTTATCTATATCGGTGACCCTCCACACAATTTTCTATCAAAAATGTTAAAATCCTTCACAAATCAGGATTCACAACCTCTTTTTCAACATATGAAATGCATATGCGAATCTTGAGGTTTCAGAACTTATAATGTCGAAAACCTATATGCCTCTTTGTCTCTTCCAAAAAAACATATTTCCATTCCTCCAAACACGTGTTCGCAATAAATACTTTAGTTGACCTACACAACTTCCAACTGTTACAATCTTTGAATGTACCTATTACACATGTAAATACATAAAACACCTGACATAATGGAACAAGACACATTGATGATGATAAATTAAAACGAAAACTCCTCTGCATCAACCAAAATTTCATTGTAACTTCCAATCTCTTGGTTGAAGTTGGCCTTGTTAATGGCGTAATTAGAATTTTACACTCAATTTTATTGTTTGTCATGTCAAAACCACCATTGCATTGTAGTGTCTCTCTCTATTTCATGTAAATAAGGAAGCGTGTATATGGTTGAATCCCTCATGTGTATGGTCTTAATCACCATATGCCAACTGCGAGAAAAAAATCAATAAAAAGGACATCCTTCGAAACAAATAACCCAACCATTGTAAACCTGAACAACCACATGTAGCTATCTTAACCCTAGTCACTCTTACAAACATGGGTTAAATTTGACATTCTTTAAAGTTTTTTTTCATAATTTTAGTTATAAAATATTTGAAAATTTATTTAAACTATGACCATCATTTCCATAAATATTTATATATTATATTAACTATAGTAATATACATAAATATATATTACAAACTCTTAAATAAATAAAGAATATTATTTTATATTTTATTAATATGATTTAATTAGAATATATATATATATATATATATATATATATATATATATAGTTTTCCTTGTTAAAAATAAAGAAGCTATTGTGACTATTGTGAAGCTATTGTGACTAGGGCATCCAAAAGTGATTTGTGAGAAGAACCAGAGAGATCTAAGAGTGCATGACTAGGGTAAATCCAAAAACCAGTGTGGAAGGAGTACACAGGCGTGGGGAATTTTTTTGAAGAAGCTCTGTCTTTTGGAAGGATTGTTCCAGTTAGGGTTTGGCAGCTAGGGCACAAAGTTAGAAGGGTTTCTTTACAAGATTGAGCTTTGGCATTGGACAGAGTAGTAGAGAAGAACAAGGGGAAGAGGATTTAAGTGTTAGCACTGACCAGAAGATTGACACCAAGGAAACCAACTGTTTCACCAATGAAAACAAAGGGAAAGGGAAAACAAATCACTATTGTCAAGCACTAACGAAGAATGCTACATGGAAATGCAGTACCCAAATGGGGTATTGTTAGGAAAATAATGGGATACACACCTGCAGAAGATGGTCGTAAGAAATTATAATCATCGTACAAGCACAACAGAGAAGGAAATGGACTTGGATTTGGTTTTCACAACCAACAATAAGATGCCAGACGAGATGCCCATTTACAATGATGAGGTGAAGGTCAAACTAGAAAAGGCTGGGTTGTTGTAATTATACTAGTTTCCCTACTTTGGAAATCCTTAGTTCCTTTACCAGTGGCTTATGTCACACATGCATGAAGATCATTTTTATTTTTTGGGGCACAACATGCACATCACACCACAACTTATATCCAAGTTCACAGGCCTCAATTGTGAAGGAGATAACATTGATTATGATCTAAGAAACAAAGATGCTATCAAGGAGACTGTAACCACATATGACTACAAGAAGGGTTCTAGATACTTTGACATCTCAGAAATACCAGACCCAGTGATGAGGATGGCCGCACACTTGGTAACCATGATCCATGATCAAGAAAGTTGGACATAAGTAAATAAGGCATGGCTGAACATATACCGAAAGATATCATAAGGGACCATCTAAAACTTGTCCGCTTTCATCGTAGATGAAATTATAAGCAGCGTAAAAGAGGGAGAGAGGATACTCTTAAGTAACTTCCCCCTCACCATTGTGTTTTCAAAGATTAGAGTGCCCGATGGGCCAGAAAAATTTGTTTGGGAATATCCAGAAGAGGATCCCTCACCTGTGAAAAGGTTTGTAAAATCGACTTGTGAAACCATGACAGTCACTCATAAGGTACACCTGGAGAAGTGGTATAAGTGAATGCATGATGCATTCGGGGCTAAGTGGAGATTCCCAGAGCATTTTCCTATGCTCTTGAGGGGAGAGGTAGAATTTGTAGTGTACCAAAACTTTTGCATTGGCAGATAGGTTGACAGATGAAAACATGAATCCGTGGTGCAAACTACCCTTCTCCTTGACCGCGTTATACTTCCAAGCCAGAGTTAACCATTTCAAGGAGGCCAAGAGACTAAGGTTCGACCTTAGTGAGGTATATGCAGACCACCAAGATCTACGCCGGAAGCTATTCTACCCAAATAAGCGCACGCACATGGAGAGATATGTCTCCTACGAGATACAAATGATGAATCCTGTAACATTTCTAATCACTGGAAGGGATGCAACAAGGATATACCTTCGCATAAGGATGAAGTTTAAAAAAGGTGCTTATTTGGAGAATGAAATCTCCATCTGTGAAGAGCCCACAGGAAGGAAGAAGGCGGCACCTAGAAAGAGAGAAAGAGAAGAAGTACAGAAGGTAGTAACTGTTCAAACTACATAGATGATAAGTGCACCAGAGACAAGCACTAAGCCTAGTACTTATGCACAGAGGAAGAAGTCTCCAGTCAAAGAAAAGACTCCAGAAGAAGAGGCGCTAGAGCATGAAGAATTCCTCACTCAAGAGGAATCACCAAGGAAGAAATCACCTGCCAAGGGAAAATAAAATGAAGAATCTCCTGTACTGGAATCCCTAGTACGGAAGAGGTAGAAGGTGGTGAATGAGGTCAATTCAGAAGAGACGAAGATTCTAGATTCCTACATCGGTGACATAGATGATGATGATGATCATGATGATGAATGAGGAGGCAAAAACCATCCTATCTATGAAATACATGACTCTGAGGAAGAAAGAGATGAGGAGTATAACGAAGGATATGAGGAGGATGGAGAAGAGGATGAGACCCAAGGCAAGGGTGTGAGCATGAAAAAAGTTACAAAAGAAAAAAGGACCCCAAGCCTCACAAAGGAATATGTAGATGAGGTTGTAGAGAAATAAGTGGTAAATATCATCAAGGACCTGGTAGAACAATTAGTGGAACACAACGCGAATGTGGTGATGAAGGAAACTGAGGAAGAGAGTGTGGGAAAAGAATACAACAGAATGGGAGGAGATCCCATTTTGGCTGTTAGCTTTCCAAAAGTCGTATGCACATGGAGGAAGAGCATAGAAGCATAAAAAGTTCAAGGAATGGGCTATATTGATGATCTAAATAAAGTGTTGTGCACGCGCTTCTAGAGGACCATTCCAATGGAACAACTTGTAGCTATGAATTCATTCGATGAATAAGGTGTATACCCTCAGATGAGGAAAATGTTGTCATGGGAATTTGAGTCTCACAATGATGAGAAATTTTTTGAAGTAAGCCAACGGGAATTGATGAAAATTCCAAAACCAAAAGGGATAGACTGCTTGGTGAATGCTTAGAGGCTATTAGATGAATATATCTGTAACGTGCTCAACAAATTCTCAATTGAGGTTGAAGTCAGGATCTTTGGGATAAATAACAAGGTAAAGTTCCTCGAGGTAGAGTTGGAGAAAAAGGAAGAAGTGGTCTTTGAAAATACTAAGGACTTAAAGCAAGAAGATCTAATCAGTGCTCAATTAAGGCATGAAATGAAATATAAAAAGACAATAGTGTGGGAGGCATACAAGAAGATAGAGATGATCAAGGATGCCATTGTCTTAAAGCATCCAGACTTATCACCACCCGTGAAAAAGTATGAATCATCCTTGTAATCCCTAGATGAGTTGACCCGCATACTCACCATGAAGAGGTGACCAATCACCCTAAAATCAGTGGAGGAGGCATCAACGTGCATAGAGAAAGAAAATAAGATAAATGTGGTGGATATTATTGCTCAGTACAAAAAAATCCTTGCTGATGTAAAAGTTAATACCTAAGTTGTTGAGGCTGCCTATGACAACTCTGCAGATAGAGATAAAGTGGCAAGTATCCTAGTTGCCACCAATGAAGCAAAACTCAAGGAATTCTAGGAAAAGAACAAGGGGAACTGGGATGAGTGAGACAAAATCTTAGCCGAAGTGGAAAATAAATTGAAATCCATTGAGATCTTGCAAGGCTCAATTAAGAACCAGATAAATGAATTGTACCCTCAAATCACTCAGAGGATGGATGCACTTGATGATTTGGGCAAGCAGTTAGAAGAGATTGTGGAAACAATGAGGGCTAAGGGAAAGGGGTTGAGTTTTGAAGAAGTGAGCGCCCTGGTTGGGGACCTCTGTCAGCAAGCTCAGAGTGAGGTTGACACTTGGGGAAAACTAGAAGCTGATTTAAAAAAGGATTTCCCTCTCCTCCTCCAGAAGTAAATTAATTCCCCATTATTTCATTCTTTTCTCCATTTCTTCATTCCTTATTCTTCCCTACCATTTGTAAAGATCCACCATTCTTTAATTCCTTTATTGAATAGTTTTTCTGAGGACAGAGAACATGCATAGTGTGGGGTTATGTTGGGCCCCAAAATATCAGCTAAGTACAAGAAAGTGCATGCACGCACGAGATATGGAAAAATAAGGGCACACGGGTTAGAGGCACATAAGGAAAAATGGTTTTTGTACTTAGCCATATTAGGCACCACATGTAGCACATAATAAAAGCATGCCACTTGTTGATAAGGTGCCATCCTGGCAACTGTGGGATCAAGAATGGAATATTCCATGCCTACGATGGAGGGTACTAGAAGAGCATCATCATGGAAAGTTGATAGCTCAGTTTTGTGAAGGCATGCTCCCATGGAGGACCACTTTGACACTTGGCAACTGATCTGTAACTTCTAGAAGGCATGGGGGTGGGTGCCAAGACTATATAAACAAGTTCCTAGTAGAAGAAAAAGGAGAGAGTGAAAGAGAGGTGAAGCCCTGCAGAAAACAAAATGGAGGATGTTATGGCTAGGGACTAGGAGAGATCTGTGAGAAATAGCATATAGAAGGGGATGGGTTCTCATTTTTCTTTATAATATGATGAGCATAACATAACTTTGTTGCATGATTTTTCTCTGCATAATATGAGGATCTGTTATGACCTCAAGGGAAGTAATGTGGGTTATTACTTTGATAGTATGAATAGAATGCTTCATTATCAATCATCTGTGTTCAATACTCATGCATTTCCTTTTTGTATAAATCATCTCCATATGTTGCTTGCTATTTATCTTACCTACATAGAATGAGATGACAACATTTTTCTAAGTTCATAAGAATGTGGTTTTGTTCTTTACTGTCTTACATTTGATTTTCTATTTTAAGATGATGCATTCTCACAAAAATCACATAAAGGAGAGACTTGGCTCCCGTACGTGCCTCGGGTCAGCGCCTAGCGCCCATTGGGTGATAGGATAGCGTGCATGGGATTTTCCTATTATGTGAAGGGTATAAAAATTACTACAGGTTTCAATGTAATGGTATTCCCTCAACAGTCAAGTGTGAACTAAATCAGAAGAGTATGTCATTGGGTAATGACGATGTTGTGACATGTGAGAAGGTATGCCTGTGGGAAAGGACAATAGATGATAAATACTAAATGTGTGATGTAATACTATGTTACTATGGTAAAACATGGGGTGGAGTGTGTAATGGGATATGCTCCCCAAGTATGTATGAGATGAAGGTAGCTAAGAGACGTTGTTAAGGAGGTCATCGTTTTCATGATCGAAACCTACTGGATCCGCATCAGAAACCCGATAAGATATAGAATGGGGAGGGTCATATAGGGACCCATTGCAACCAAGTGTATAGATAGTCCTTGCACATTCTTTGTCAGTAAAGGCAATGGGTGGACAACCATGGGCGTGCCAATGAGAGATAATTGGAGTATGAGTGGGAGAATAATCATTAGAAATAGAGATAAAAATGAAGGGAATATGAAACATGAGTCAAGAGTGGAGGGGATCTATTATACCACCAATATAGTTGAGCCAATACTTCCCTAGTGTGAGTGGGGAGCACAAGGGATACACGCAACAAAGATTGTTAAATGAAAAATCTGCAAGCCATAAGTTGTTGTAATGTGAAAGTAGCCATGGTAAAGATGCGGTGAGTGAAGAGGAGGTAATATGTCACTAAGTTTCATACCAAACCTAGAAAAAATGTCATGTGTACAAATAATATCTAAATAAGTGGAATCAATAGGAATGTGTTGCTAAAAATACTTGTTGAGAAATAATGTGCATGGAAAATGAGGTCATGGAGTTTCTACCAGCAGAGGAGTAGATGAAATAGTGTTGACACTATGGACTGATCTTTTATACAATACTATGGCCTTAGTAGAGGGAGTATTTTTTAACTGATATTCTCCTGGACCATCAGCCATAAATTTTTCCTCAAAATAAATATTTTCTACACCAAGAGGAGTAAAATAAAGTTATTGCAATGATTTTTCTGTGAGATCGATAATATCTACCTTATCATTAGAGTCTTTAGAAGCATCAATTTGAGCATCATCATGTTGTGTGGTGCTATCAAGTATGTTAGTAGGTGACTTTGTAGTCAGCAGAGTAGAAGGTGCCACAATTGGTGGAGAGGAGACACTAGTAGGGACAAATAGTGTAGGTGAAATAATATCCGTAGTGTGAGTGGAAATAATAGGAGGGATGATGGTTGCAAGAGGTGATTATGAGACACTAGACTTTTTAATTTCATATGTGTCAAGACTATCATATGGAATATGTTGCGGAGGTGGTATGGGAATAATAATAACATGATATATATGATAATACTTGAATGGCTCGGGATAAATGTTAATACTATGTCGGTATCCATCATGTAAAAATTTGACACATTGGTGGATAGTAGATGAAATTTATTGCATTGCATTAACCTGAGGTCTATCTGACAAGAGATTGAATTGAAAGGAGGTATCAACGACGTGAAATTGAACAAGGATAGTTTTAGGTCCAACCCAAACATGTAATGAAATGGTTCCTAAGCATGTGGGAGTGGAAGAATCATAACCACGATTGAGAGTAGAATTATGGTAAATAAGGTTATCACTTATACCTAATTGTTGTAAGAGTTAATGAGCACACAGATTAACAACAGATCCATTATCGATTAGAACCTGTTTGATACAAGTGGTGGTAACAACGACAGTAATGAGAAAAGTAGCACATGGATTGCTTTTATAAATGGGTGACATATCCTCATTGGTGAAAGAGATAGCGCGGGGTAGATTACAAAGATATTGGATGAGATGTGAAAAGGCCTTAGTGGATTTATCACATTCAATATGAATAATGCAAATGGCAGCGTCTAATGTGTTACGACAATCTGGAACATTATGCAATAAATCGTAGAGAGAGATCTTAGTGGGCATATTTTTATATTGTTCAATAATGTCATAGCCCTTAGATGTGGTAGTAGAACATGTTGGTGTAATGAGTGGTGGAATAGATATGGGTGGAGTAGGATGAGTGTGATGAGTAACAACAACATTAATGGTTGGATCATCCTTAGGTGTGATAAAGTGAGGAGGATGTTAGGTGCAAACACACATGAAATCAACAACGGTGGTGGCTATGCCTAAGACCTTAGTGGGTGTGTAAGTCTAGGCTAAGAATATTGAGTTATGACATTAGAAGAGGATGGCATGATAAAAAAGGAGGTGTTGAAGCGTGGGGTTCACGTAAATGATTAACTAAAATTAGCTAAAGCATGGGGGAAAATGTAATGATTGTTAATCTAATCTAAGAGGACATAAATGCACTAAAACAATATAGAGTAATTAAATGTTTGAACTAATGGAAATGAAACCCTAATATGAAAGGAGAAGTTAAGGAATGAACTCAGTTGATTACATATGACTATCGTAAGTCTAACGGGGAATTTCAAGAGTAGGAACGGTTGTACAAAGGTCCAGAAAAGGATGGATATAGGAAATCCAAGTAGACTAGAGCACCCAAGAGGGTACTGAAAGCTTGATAACATAAAGTAGATATAGATGCATACCTGAATTTCCATGTAGAGTGTAGTAGAAAACATGTCAAAGGACTAGACCAAAGTTTGGAATGATAAAAAATGGAGGAGCGTGTAAACTATAGACGAAAAATGTGCATAGAAAAAGTAATGAGAGTGAACCTAGGGTGAAACACATGTGTAGTTGTTGCAGTGTGTAGTACACTTACATGGTTAGTAAGGTGGGTCCCATTGTAGACTGTTGTTGTTGTTGTTGTTTCCCCCAATCTGACTTCTTGTTTCTCATGCGGCTGGACCTGCAAGGAGAAACGATCAAGTGGTCAAATTTTTATGTATGTAAAAACTCTATGTAAAATACGCATGTGTATAAAAATGTGTAAAATACAAAAATGTAAAATACGTAAACAAGAGCGTGTAAATGGAACATGTAAACTTGATCCATGTCTAGAAAAAGGGTGTAGAAGGATATCGTGTACTGTTGTGAGATTTTTGGGTGATCTCATGCCACCCTAGCTAAATAAGTGTAGGGAGGAAGTGTTTTGTATCCTCTAACCTTTGACCTCTTATGTTGAAATGTGTGTGAAGAAATATTTTCACTATCCTAGTTCTTTTGCTGATCTAATACCACTGGCCACAGTAACACCCATTGTAGCCTCTAATCCTGTAATTTATTTCCAGAAATGCTAAGGACACCATGTCCTATAAAATCCGCTATGCATGGGGTTCATAGACTAGTCTCAACCCACTCACTGTATGTAAACCCAAAATGCAAAGGGCAGAAAGTGCACTATGCTGAATCGGTGTAAATGCGTTGTGTTATTATGTAAACCATCAAATGATGTCCCCCTCTTTGGGGGTGCATGTGATGTCGCCAAAAGGAGAATGCGGCCCTAAAAAAGGACCTGCCACATTCTAAACTCTATAACTCTGCCTTGCAGGGGGAAATGATGTGCACTTGGTAGAAACCAAGGCACACACAAAGAAGGATGGTTATCCAAAACAAGTGTTAGTCTGAAAACACATGCATGGAATAAGATAAGTATAAAATATGTAGACAAAGTAGAAACTACCAAGCACATAGTGTAAACGTGCAAGAAACAAGTAATCCACACAAAGTGGGTTGCAAACATGGGAAATCACTCACGATGTTGCAAGACATGCAAAACCGTCATGGACGCAAAAAACAACAAGTTTACATCCAAACATAGAGCAAAGAACACATACAATAGAGAACAATAGTAGACAAGTACAGACAAAGAAACAAGTTGTCATTCAAACATGCAATCCTGCAAAACAAATGTTGCACATGGAACACCTGTTAACATGTAAGAGAAATAACCAATATGACAAAAGGCACGTATGATCAAGTAATGTAAGATGCTAAGTACAAAATGAAACAATAGCACCTGGATGAGATGAATGTGGATGCCCCTAGTAACTAGTACAGGAAGGGTAGAAGGTCAACATTCATGTTGCATGTAAGATTTATGTATCTATTATCACACTAAATAAAAGTGTGAACACACATGTGTGGATGATATAGATAATGAAATAAGAAATCAATCTAACATGTGTAGTAAAGTGATCATGTAAAACACTAGCAAGCAAAAATAAATGCCCCCAAGACAATGTAGTATGTAGTGGATGGATGGGATGGAATGTAATATGGAATGATAGGATCTGTGTACCCCCTGAGTGGATGAAAGTGTATGTAATTAGGTTCATTTTATTTTCCCCCTCAACATTCAAAAATGAACCATAAATGAGAGTGCATCATTGGGAAATGGTCGGGTATTATTCGTTGTGTCTAGCGTATTGCGATTAATGTGTATGTGTTGTGATGATGATATGTGACATGTGGAAAGACATGTGTGAACCCTATAGCCAAAGCATATATCACGACTTGATGAATAAGTGAATTATGATTTAGTAGTATGTGTATGTCACTATAGGATGAGTAGATGAGTGATGATTTATCCCTAAGAATATATCACTATAAGGTTAATGGATGAGTGGTGATTTATCCCTAAGCGTATACCACTATATGATGATAGAGATAGGTGATGATTTATCCTAAATAGTATGTCACTAGAAGATGAAAGGAGAGATTGGTGATGTAACCTAAGGTGTATAACACTACAAAATGATATAATAGGTGACGATTTATCCTAAAGCATATATCACTAAGCTATGTCGCATGATGAAATGTCGTATGGTGAGTGTAAGGTCCATTTGATTGGTAAACCCTCGGTAGTCAAGTATGGACGAAGGAACTAAAGTGTGTCATATGGTAGTGAGTGTAGTGTATAGAAGACAATGTAGTATTCATGATGAAACTATACAACCATGTGATGAGTAGGATTTGTAAATGCGTGGTGTGGGAAATGCAATGTAGGATGTGTAGGATGTATACTACGTAATGTATAAAATGAAATAAAAGGTGTAGATAGAAATGGAATATATAATGATAAGTTGTAAATCTAGAATCATATATAATGTAACCTAATGTAGTATGTATAATATATGTAGAATTGTGCAATGTATGATGCACACTTTGTATAGGTTATGCGTGGATAGCCTAGTAATGTATGTGGTGTCTATGATAAGGACTAGTATAATGTAGAATAAGTGTATAATGCATATTGTATGATTCACAATGTAGGATGAAATGCAACATTTAATTCCTAAGGTGTGGTGTGTGGGGTTCAATGTAATGGTAATCCCTCAACAGTCAAGTTTGAACCAAAGCACAAGAGTGTGTCATCGGGTAATGATGGTGGTTAGGAGGTATTGTATGGTATGCCTGACAATGAAGGATAAAAATGAAGAGTGTGATATAAGACTATGTAACTATGGTAAAAAATGAAAGATGGGTGAAATGGGTAGGTATTAATCCCCCCATGGTAGTGTGCCAAGAGACTATGTAAACTCGTCAAGGATATCATCATCCTATGGATCAAAATCGAATGGATATGCATTAGTAACTTAGTAAGATATAGTATTAGGTTGATCATGTAATGAGCCATTGAGATGTAAGTGATACATGCCCATAACATACTCCTCATCAGTGAATGGAGGATGTGGGAACCCATGTGCATACCACCGGGTAAAATTATGCGAGTAGCCAAGAAAAGAACTATTGCATATGAAAATGCAACAGAAAGGCATAGGAAATGAAATTTCGGTGTGACTAGGATCTAATGTGCCTTCAATATAAGTAATCTAGGAGTCTTTTAATGTGGGTGGAGAAGAACAAGGGGTATATGATAAATAGACTAGAAGATTAAAAACATGTAAACCATAAGCAACAGTTACAGTGAAAAAACCATAATATAGATGAGGGGCATGAGTAGAAAGATGGAGGTCCTTAAAAGTGAAACCAAGATGAGCTAGACCATCATGGGAGCATGTAGTGGCATCACATGTAGGATGGAATGGAATGTGTTCCCAATATGAGTTATAAATGAAAAGTGTGCAAGTGAAGGGTGGGTGTGGTAAAGTAGGAAATGTATGTGGAGGGGGATGTGATAGATCGATGTCCATAGACTAGACATGCCCTTAATGAGGAATCATGGAAGTATTAGTAGCAGGTGGCATAGAAGAAATGAAATCTATCACACAAATAGTACCATCAAGTGGTGGTAAATGTGACGGTTCGTCCAAAGGTTGAGGATCATGTGTAGTATTAATGTGTGGAATATGAAGACTAGTGTTTGGAGTTCGGTCACAAAACTAAAATGGACTAGTATTAATGTGTGGAATAGGAAAACCAGTGCTTAGAGCTTGGTATGGCAGATAATGTGCCCTCGTCTTTGTTAGGAATTAATTAATTATTTCTCACTATGTGTTAATGTAATGTAAAGATATATGAGGTTATTAGTTAGACGTTTGTTGTGAGAAATAATCTCATGTATATATATATATATATATATATATATATATATATATATATATATATTAGTGGATTGTACTCAACCCACGTAAATAGGTTTATGAAGATTTCATAGTTAATTAGTTTCCTATATTCTAAGAAAAATACAACCTATTTATAAGGCTATTGTATTGTGTGAATATATGGAAATATTGAATATATTTCTTACTATTCTTATACTGTGATATCCCTTTAAATATGTTGTATTGTCTTGATTTAGTATTAGAGCAATAACTCTTTCAATCTGATGGATTTTTATGAATAATATGGGAAACAAAAAGACAATTAATTTTCTCTTGATAGGAAATTAAGAGTAGCGGAACAACTTCCTACGCTAATCTTTGAGGAGAGATATTATGCAAAACTTTCAACATAGTAAAACAGTTACAGAAATATCAGCAACATATTCATAACAAAACAAAAACACCAGATATACGTGGGGAAAATCCTTTCAGATAAAAAACCCCACACTCCAAAATCCCACTCAATGTATTTCAAATCTAATAACAAGATTACATACGCTTGCAGAGCAAGTTTCTTATAGAAGTATCACCAGAAACAATTCTAGGAGGATTAAAACTCACTGCACTAATTGCTTCTCCAAGCCTTCAATTTATAGACCTCCGGTTATACAAGAAACCATCTATGGTTTAAAAAACCATGTGCCAAACCTCTCATGAGGTGGATAGCATTAAAGAGCAAGATTTCGGTCTAAAATTAGGATCCCAAGTCCACAATATTCTCCCCTATTTTTGACCCTTACAGATGTCATAAAATCTGTCATAATATCTCTAAAAATAGTCCTTCCATGATACACTATCATATGGGAAGATTTTGACAACTCTTATTTCTATTTTTAGAGCATAGACAATATGAAACGGTTGTAGGAAAATCTTAAATGAATAAACCAAACAAGGTTGAGACACCTTATTTCCAACAATCTCCCACTTGTCGAATACCTTACAAGGGCCAAGGGAAAGATACCATCATGGATCAAATTCTAGGGGCCGAGAGGCCCATAGACTCGGAACACCACCTGAATTTTGCTATGCTCACGGGCTTAGTTAATGCATCTATAACATTCGCAATTGTCTCTACCTTTTCCAGCTTCACCCTTCCATCCTCAACCACATCTCTCACGAAGTGATACTGAACATCAATGTGTTTGGTCCTGGCATGAAAAGTTGGGTTCTTCGCAAGGCAGATTTTGCTCTGACTATCACAGTATATTGTAACTACACCCTGTTTTTAATCTAATATCTAAACACAAACGTTTCTGCCAAATGGCTTCTTTACAGGCATGAGTAGCTACCATGTACTCTGCCTCAGTAGTAGACAAAGTGACCATAGCCTATCACTTTATCATCCAACTAATTGCACCACCATTAAGAGTAAACACATATGCACTGGTGGATCTTCTACTATCGACATCACCGGTCCATTGTAAATCCTTAAAACCATGAATACGTAGGGAATGTTGATCTCCTCTTCCATGAAAACATATAGAGTACTTTGATGTACCCCACAAATATCTAAAGACCCTCTTAACTGCATCCCAATGCACACTTCCAGGATTATACATAAAATGAGAAATAACTCCCACTTCTTCAGTAATGTTTGGTCTTGTACAGACCATAGCATACATTAAGCTTCTAACTGCACTATGGTAAGGCACTCTGCTCATTTCTTCCATCTCTGATGGGGATGATGGACATTGTGAAATGGAGAGATTCATTCCCAAAGTAACAGGAACACAAAGTGGTTTAAAATCTTGTTTGTTGAACCTTTGATAAACGGAACAAACATACTTACTCTGGCCAAGCCATAGCTTTCTGTTCTCATGATTTCTTCTAATCTCCATCCCAAGTATGTGTTTTACTACACCAAGATCTTTCATTTCAAATTTTGCAGAGAGCTGAGATTTCAATTCTGTAATCAAACCTTTTCCTTTCCCAATAAACAACATGTCATCAACATATAAAGTAATTACCAAGAAACAATCACCATCAGATTTAAAATATACACAGTGATCAGATTTAGACCGCACAAACCTTAAACTCAACACATATGAATCAAACTTCTGGTACCACATCCTAGGACTTTATTTAAGGCCATATAGGGATTTCTTTAACTTACAAACCATATTGCTTTTACCTTTCACCATGTAGTGCTCTAGCTGTGTCATATAGATTTCTTCCTCCAAATCAACATGAAGGAAAGCAGTTTTCACATCCATTTGTTCAACCTCTAGGTCATAAGCTATTGTAATAGATAATAAAAACCAAATGGATGTCATTTTAGCAATAGGAGAGAATATCTCACCATAATCAATACCCTCAACTTGAGAGTAACCCTTCGCAACCAACTGTGCCTTATACTTTTCAACATTACCATATGAACCAATCTTTTTCTTAAATACCCATTTACATCCAACAAGTTTCCTACCTTTAGGCAATGGTACAAGGTCCCATGTATCATTCTTTTTAAGGGCTGTCATTTCTTCATCCATGGCTATTTTCTAGGACTTTGCATCATTCATACCCAAAGCCTCTTGTACAGATCTCAGTTCATCAATGTTAGTACTCAAAGCAAATATACACTTCCAATCATCAGGAGAATACCCATACCTTTCAGGTGGTTGCCTTTGCCTTGTAGACTTTCGAACAAGTTGAGGTGGAGATTCTTCCACTTCTTCCTCTTCTTCTTCCTCTTCTGAAGATTCAGAGCTTGGTGATCTCTCCTCAACTTCTTGTCTATTTTGGGGTCTTGATTCAACTTTATCAGGTGTAGAAGGAAGTTGAACCACATCCTTTTTTTGTTCATTTTCTTTATGTTGTTTTGGCTGAAAATTAATAGGGAAAGATTTAATCTCTCTAAAAATAACTTCTAGAGTATATTACCTTTTGTGCAACAAGATCCCAAAGCTTGTATCCTTTCACACCATGGCCATATCCAATGAAGATACATTTGACAGCCTTAGAATCCAACTTTGTTCTCTTCTCCTTAGGCACATGTGCATATGCCTCATAGCCAAAAAATCTCAGATGTCTAATTGAAGGATTTTTCCTCAACCAAACCTCCATTGGCATTTAATCAACAAGTGTTGATGTAGGAGATCTATTTATCAAATAGCAAGCAGTGGTAACAGCTTCAGTCCAAAACCTCTTTTCTAGACTAGCTTTAATCAACATGCTCCTAGCCTTCTCCATTAATGTTCTATTCATTCTTTCTGCAACTCCATTCTACTCTAGAGAATACGAAGTTGTCTTTTTTCTTTTAATCCTGCAATCTGTACAAAATCTATCAAAGTTTGCATAATAGTACTCACCACCATTATCAGATCTCAAACACTTAATTTTCTTCCCAGTTTGAGTTTCAACCATAGCCTTAAATTCCTTGAAACGACTAAAAACTTCAGATTTACTCTTTAAAAAATATATCCATGTTCTCCTACTAAAATCATCAATGAAAGTAACATAATAAACTGATTTAGTAATAGAAGCAACCTTAACAGGACCAAATACATCCAAATGGATTAGATCCAAGATACATGAAGACTTATGAGTAGATGAGTAAAACTGAACGCGGTTCTATTTTCCATAAATACAATGCTCACAGAAATCAAACTCCAAATTGCAATCATTCAACCCCTCAATGAGGTTCTTATTTTTCAGGGCTTTTAAACCCTTCTCTCCAATGTGGCCAAGCCTTTGGTGCCATAACATGGTATTCTCTGCAGGTAATTTTGATTCGGTAGACAGAGCACCCTTGGGTACCCAAAAGCCACGACCATCTACAGAGGAGGAAACCCTCTCCTTTTTCAGCAAAATAGTTACTGGCTTAGTTTTATCCGAAGTGCTATTACACTCAACCGTGCATGCATCAAGTTGGTACAATGTACCCAATCTACTTCCTCTTGCTATCACCATAGCACCTCTCACCATTTTCACACAGGATTCAGAAAACTGTACATGCACACCTGCATCTATTAGCTTGCTAACAGATAATAAATTTCTTGTTAGTCTTGGGATATGCAAGACACCATCAAATATTATGATTCTACTATCAGAAAATTTCACCTGAATACTACCACAACCAACAATTTCAAGGAAAGAATTATCACCCAAATACACCTTACCACCATCATAGTTTTCATACTTACTAAACCAGTTTTTGTTAGGGGTCATGTGAAAATATGCACCTGAGTCTATCAACCATGCATTATCACCTACATGAGTGGCCAAATCTGCAATAAAGGTATCTCCATCTTCCTTTTCGGACTCAGAATCAGAATCATGCTTCTTCTTTTTGTTTTTCTTTTCTTCTTTGCATTCCCTTCGGAAGTGTCCAGATTTGCCACAGTTCCAACATATCGCTTTGGACTTACCAGGGGATTTTGATCTCCCCTTATTCTTGGAATGGCTATGCTTATTCTCATCTTTTCCTCGTTCTTTTGTTCTTCCTCGAACACTCAAAGCCTCTTTGGTGTTCAGAGAGACCTTCCTTCTCATCTCTTCGGAGAGCAGAGAACCAACAACATCCTCCATCTTCAGAGTGACTAAAGTGCTCCCATTGGCCAAGACTAGGCTATCCCATGAGTCTGGAAGTGAAACAAAAATCATTTGGCACCTTTATTCTTCGTCCATTTTAACCCCAACCGAGCTCAACTGAGTCACCAACATATTGAATGTTTCCAGATGCTTAGATATTTGTCCACCTTATTCCATTCTCAAGGAAAACAACTTCTTCCTCAAGAAAATATTATTTACTAGAGACTTAGCTTGGTATATCTCACCTAGCTTTTTCCAAAGCTTCTCCGAAGTGGATTCTTCATGGACATTTATCAGGATCAAATCTGCAAGACATAGTCTAATAAGACCTTTAGCTTTTCTATCCATTACATCATATTGTGCAGCCAAAATTGGATCCGTAGGCCTATGGACCTTTTCATCCACCGCATCCCATAGATATCGATCAACCAACATATCTTCCATCTTCAACTTCCACATTTCAAAGTTTGTGCCAAAAAACTTCTCTACGTTAATCCTCCCAGATGTGCTCACCATTTGAAAAATATCTGTAACCAGATAACAAAGTATTCTCTGCACAAGCTCCCACTCAAACTCGGATTAACACAAAAAACCCAACAAACCACAACTGAAACCAAAGGTGATCAGGCTCTGATACCACTTGATAGGAAATTAAGAGTAGCGGAACAACTTCCTATGCTAATCTTTGAGGAGATATATTATGCAAAACCTTCAACATAGTAAAATAGTTACAGAAATATCAAAAACATATTCATAACCAAACAAAAACACCAGATATATGTGGGAAAAATCCTTTTGGATAAAAAACCCCACACTCCAAAAGCCCACTCAATGTATTTCAAATCTAATAACAAGATTACATACACTTATAGAGCAAGTTTCTTACTGGAGTATCACCAGAAACAATTCTAGGAGGATTAAAACTCACTACATCAATTGATTCTCCAAGCCTTCAATTTATAGACCTCCGGTTATAAAAGAAACCATCTATGGTTTACAAAACCATGTGCCAAACCTCTCATGAGGTGGATAGCATTAAAGAGAAAGATTTCGGTCTAAAATTAGGCTCCCACGTCCACAATATTCTCCCCTATTTTTGACCCTTATAGATGTCATAAAATATGTCATAATATCTCTAAAAATAGTCCTTCCATGATATACTATCATATGGGAATCTTTTGACTACTCCTATTTCTATTTTTAGAGCATAGACAATGTGAAACAGTTGTAGGAAAATCTTAAATGAATAAACCAAACAAGGTTGAGACACCTTATTTCCAACAACTCTAAGGAATTGGAAACAAATAGTAATTATTGTTTGATATAGTTTTAAGTTTTTTAGAAACTTATTTTGTAAATGCTTCATGAGATCCCAATGCGAGGAAGTTCTCAGTTGTGGTCAATGTAATTACCTGTTTCCGTTATTTTTCCCTACACATGTTTTAAGTTCGCACCGACACCACCTCACCTACTATTTGATGCCATTCAATCTACCTATTCTAGATCTGCATTTGGATGTGAATATGCAGACTATTATCAAGATATGTAAAGCTTATTTATGAGATATTACTTGAAGAAGACATCACATTTACAGTTGCAATCATATTTGATACGTTCACCCATTCAACCTTAGAATTGGTAGATCTTGAAAACCTCAAATCAATGAGTACCTGGTTCAAGTAGTCTCCTTCGGAAGTCACTGGTATTCACGTTTTGGCTATTGTGGCACAGTCCATATTTCATCAAATACCACTTGTCTCCATCTTGACACCTCACAAAGCACATTGCCTACAGTTTCATCTAGGTGAGGCTGTGTACAAGTTTATTAATAGATAATTATCCATTTTTGGTCTTTATTTTCATTAACATGTTTTGGGAAATATTAATATTTAGTCCGTAGTAATTGTGTGTCAGTATCAAAAGTAAAAAGTCTTTGAAGCTTCAAGTGAAAGTATTTTATATCTGTAAAATTTTCCATAATGTCATTTAAGTTAAATGTCATCTTTTTATCCATGTAAATATTTATATGGTGTGTCCATAAAAGAGTCTATAAGTTGTGATTCTAGTAAATGGTCATTCAGAGTAAATAATTATTAGAGTCAAGTCATCAAAAGTACCTAAATCTTAAGTTGTCAATTTTGTAAAAGCATTGTTAGTAGAGTCGAATATTTTTTATTATTTGTATTTAATAGTCAATAAGTGTATAGATATTTATAGGTGTTATTAGAGATTAAAAATAAGAGTCATCTCATGTAGGTTTTATAATCTTTTAGTGTGTCGTAAAGTCATTTTTTTAGTCATGATAAAAATCGTAAACACAAAAAAAAATTGCCTTATAGACGCATTTTCGGTGTTACCCGATGTCCTAGAAACCATTGAGCCTCAACTGAAATTCCGTTGAGCTAGTAGTATGATAATAGAGGTTGGAGGCATCAAATCTTAGAGGTCGAGCAACGACCTCTCATCAGTCGCCAATGATAGGGGCCCATATCAGTTATGGTGGCATTTTTGTGGTGTGTGTTTGCTTTCAATTTTGGCAATGTGAATTCCATTTTATGCCTTTTTGCAGTGTTCCTATTTTCAAAAAGTGGAAATTTCACATTGAGGGAGGGGGGGACATGATCTAATGTTGTATTTCTACTATTTTAGCATTTTTATGTGTGTATGAGAAACATAATTCAATATAATTCCCTATGTTATTCCCTGCAGTGAAATGTGATGAGAGCTGGTGGATGTACCTAGCACATCGTGATATGGTTGTAGCTAAACAAATTGAAAACCTTCACCGGTTTGTGGTTAGTGGTTAACCACTGGAAATCCACCTTACTCTTAGTTTTTGGTTAACTGATGGAAAACCAACTTTTGGTTTGTGATAATCCAAAGGAAAATCACATGATCGCAAAAATAGGTGCAGGTATAGGTTTGATGTTTTCCCCATGTTTGAACTAAGGGGGGAATGTTAGGAATTAATTAATTAGTGCTCACTATGTGTTAATGTAATGTAAATATATATGAGGTTATTAGTTACATCTTTTTTGTGAGAAATAATCTCATGTATATTTTTAGTGGGTTGTATTCACCCCACGTAAATAGGTTTAGGAAGATTTCATAGTTAATTAGTTTCCTATATTATAGGAAAACTACAACCTATTTATAAGGCTATTGTATTTTGTGAATACATGAAAATATTGAATATCTTTTGTATTGTTCTTATGTTGTGATATCCCTGCAAATCTGTTGTATTGTCATGAGTCTTTGAAAAAGCTCGGAAGTTAATTCTTTCTGGGTCAGAATATATGTCATAAAATTCGTTTTATATTGCATTGGATTCACTGAACTGCGCCAAATGTACTGAATATAGCAAGATGATGAATGACCTGCAAAGGACCCAAAATGAAGTATCAAAACCGTAAATAATAAAATATGTAAATGAATGGGTCAGACTGACCTCAGCTGCCACAACAATGGGCTTACTAAATTGATCGCTTACTACATTTCAAACCCAAATGCAGTTCCAGTGTGTGTGTGTGTGTGTGTGTGTGTGTGTGTGTGTGTGCATGTTGTGCCTTAAGTGCCCTTATGCTAGTCATGCTTTGTGAAGTAGGGGACAATAACTAAATGTAGAAAATGTAATAATATGTGTGCATGGAATAGAATAGGATCCCTCCCACTATGAAGTGTGTGTTGATGCAGATCTCCTAGCCTTGATGCATGGAACTATGTGGATACAAGTGATGTAATGGATGTAACTTATTTTTGGAGTGATAGTAGTAAGTGACGCTAGGACCCTCATTATGGTCTCATAACTTTATATTTATAGGGTTCTCTTGCTCTAATTTTGTAATCAATCTATACATGGCCAACTAGGAAAAAAGATAAGGATAAAAAATGGCTAGAAAGAGCCCAAAAAGAAGCAGGAAAGTAAAACAAGGATCAGGGTACCCCGGGTGGGACCGGGGTGCCCTGGGGTACCCCAGTACAGACCTAAGTGCCCCGGTTTAGGGTAAAATGACAGGAAAGTGCCGAAATAGCAGGACATGTATATAAAAAAGTGTAGGAATGATGAAACAAAAGGTAAAACAAGATTTCCAAAGGTGGGATTAATTAGTACTTTCTTTACTTAAGAACCTTCTAAATAGTAGTATGAGACTGGGCTAAATAATGTCGAAAGTGCATCATTTTTTGACTACACCTTGCGACAGTCATCCATAATCAGTTGAGTTCATTCCTTACCTTCTTCTTGTATATTAGGGTTTCATTTATATTAGTTTAATCATTTTAATAATCTTAGTTACTTTAGAATACTTTAGTGCATTTGTTTACATCATTTATGTACTCCTAGATTAGATAAACTATCACTATACTTTCTCCTATTTTATTTAATTTTGGTTAATCACATGAAAAATTTAGTAGAATTTATATTAAAAATGGGTTTGGAGCGAAGACCAAAGAATTCAAAAATATGAAAAATGACTAAGTGTTAAGATTTAAATCTCTTTCACTCCTTTTGCACATTTTAACTCACTTTCTAACCCACCAGGCTTAACCAAGGTTAGTCAGGGGTTATAGGGTGAGTTATACCAAAAAAAAAAGGAGAAAAAAGAGGATCGGGGGAAAATAGGACATAAAAGTGAATTTTGCACCAGATCATGCCAAGTGTGACTGTGTGGTAACATGTGAGAATGATGGGATGGTTTAAAACAAGCTCTTGGGAGACAAACTGAAGTCTTGCATGTGATCAAGGCTAACTCCATAAAGGGGGCACAATTTTTTTTCCCTACCATCCTAATATATGTTGGTAAAATGGATAAGGGACAATGAACATGGAAAAATATGCCATGGATGATGAAGGGCTAATTTTGATAAAAACACTGATTTGCAACTTTCATAATAACCCAAGTTCTCACTTAAGTGATGAAACACATTCATCCATAGGGGGGCCTATTTTAGTGTCTTTTTTGTCCCCTTGTACCAAGGTACAAGGAACAAGGGACATACAACCTCAAAAATTGTGCCAAGGGTGAAGAGGTCATGTTTTTCAGTTGTGCATGCACTCTTACGATACAAGTTGAGATGTTTAAGTGAAAAAACATAACTCACCAATATAGGACACACTTTAGTGTCCCCATTGTCCCCTAACACTAAGAGAGAAAGGAAAAGTAAAATTTGAGGGTGAATAGTGTGCTTGAGCTTATAAACTATGTTGAATATGTCATCCTGCCAACGCAAGAATATAACACGAAAAGTGATTTTTTGGCCCCATGAGAAAGACATGGAGTTTAGAGGTCAAATCTGATATGATTTTGAATAAAAAACATTATGAGATCATTCCAACTACTTACAAGATCTAATTCATCTTGAAATTTGATTTTCAGGCCCAATCACTCTTTTCACACAAAGGGACAGATGCAGTGACTCAAATTATCACAGACGATTATGAAGACTCAGACCAAAATGATGTGTTTTCCATGTGGTTAATTCCAAGACATTACCATTGAATATTTTTTATCTTCCAAATCCTGTCGGAACTCCTGAAATCTCCACAATAAGTCCACTTTCTTCGTTTAATCTATCATTCCCTACACCCTTAATGATATTTTTTTTCTTCAATAACTCCCGAAACCATATGACCCCATAGTATTCCCTAAAAATACCATGGATATCTTTAATACTCCTCTACACAACCCTTATATGGGTTGATCCCTTGCAGTCATCCTTTAGAGGGTATTCTTTTATTGTAAATCGACTAAAAATAGCCTTTTTTATGCCTCCAGGAATAACTACATCCCCTTGAATATCAACAAATTCATGAGTCAAAATAAGTATTTTTCCCTACACATGAAACACACTTGAAAACCATGTTATCATGTTCCTCACATCTAGAATGAGGATGACACAGACTTATAGGGGCTATGTGACTTGATGGGCTAGCTAGAGTAAGGGTTCACAATGACTGGGAAAGAGGTTTTCAAATGGTGGACTTGGCTATCATGACCTAAAACTTAAATTTTGCATGTTATACATTTAACATGACAACACCTTCCGATACCAATATGGATATAAAAAATCAAACATGAATGGGACAAGGATCCATCCATGTAATGCCTTATCCAACAATTAGTATCTAATCCTAACTCATCCCCGCACTACTCTTGAGATGACACCTATTTGCAGTATAACGGGTACTTGGTGTTACTACCTAAAACCAAGCTTCACCATGAAATTATTCTTAAACTCCATGCTTCACCATATTCAGGTTGTTCATGCTTCTTAAAAAATTATGAGGGGGTTTATAGGACTTTATTTGGGCAAGGAATAAAGGTAGATATAAAACACTTTGTGGTTGAATGTGATACATGTCAACGAAACAAGGTTGAAATTGTGGCAACCCCGGTTTTTATAACTAAATTTCCAACTCTAACAAGGATCTAGACCAATATTTCCATGGACTTCATTGAATGCCTCCCTAAATTTAGTATAAATTTAATAATCCTAGTCATGGTGGACATCCTCTCCAAGTATGCCCATTTCTATTCCTTAACACGCACGTATACGACCTCAAGCATCACCCAATCTTTCATTGACCAAATATTTCATCTTTATGGCATTCCAACTTCAATTGTCTCATACTATGATGTTGCTTTCACTAACCATTTTTGGATAAATTTATTTCACGTGATAGGTACCTAATTGTAGATGAGCTCTGGATATCACTTATAAATAGATAGCCAAACTGAGATTGTTTTAAAATGTTAGGAAATATTCCTTCAATGTTTTACCTCTAAACACCAGCAACAATGGGTCAAGTGGCTACCTCTTGTTGAATGGTGGTACAACACATTGTACCACACCTCCACAAAAATGACTCCATATGAAGTAGTCTATGGTCAACGTCTACTACCTCTCCTCCCTTACACTCCTGGAAGTTCTCCAGTTTAGGCTATCAACACCACCCTCATCCAACACGACCAAATTCTATGCACTCTTCGAGAAAATATTCATATGGATTAAAACTATATGAAACAACATGAATATTATCACCACTTGGAGTACAATTTCTAGCCGAGAGATTTGTTTTTTCTATGCTTACAACTGTATAAAAAAAATTCCTTTAAACTAAAATGGCCTCAAAAACTTTCCCCTAATTTTTATGGACCCTACAAATTTCTCCAAAATATTGGTACAACTACCTACAAGCTTGAGCTTCCACCTGGCTCGGGATTTCATCTTATATTTCATGTCTCTTATTTGAATAAATTTCTTGTTAGAGTAGGCATTTACCTTAGCTCATGTTCACCGAGGTACTTTATTTACCTTTATTATATTTATCTTCACCCACTTATGTGTGTGGATATTTCTTTTATCTTATTTAGATATTAGGAGATTTATCTAGTTGTTAAGTATAGTTCTTTCCTTGATCTATGGTATTGACTAGTTCTTTCCTTAATCTATGGTATTGACTAGATCCTTGATGTCTAGTTCTCTCCTAAATCTATGGTCTTGACTAGTTCTTTGATGACTAGTTATTTCCTTGATTTATGGCTTGATCTACGACCTTGACTAGTTCTTAGATTGTTATTTCTTGCCTATTTAAGCAAGGACCATTCTCATTGTATTGCATTGAGTTCTATAATAATATATGATATTGTTGCTCATTTGTTTGCAAAGGTTTATGTAAAGTTATTCTGGTGAATTACTTTCATCTTATTGATCGTGGGTGTTTGATTAGCATCTGTGTTCTTGGCTTAATACGATCTAGTTATCATTCCTTTTAGTTCTTGGACAACACATCACTTTACATGTAGTACTAGTTGAGCTTGAAAATGAAATATCCATCATTCTAGAACCTGTAGCGATTCTTGATAGGTGTTCCCACAAAATTTGTAACCACTTTACTAGTAGAGGTTCTTATCTAGTGGCATGATATGCAACTAGAAGATGTTACTTGGGAACCCTTTCTCTAAATTCAACAAAAAATCCCACAATTATAGCTTTGAGGACAAATCTTTTTTAAGGGGGAGGGGACGTTAAGACCCTTCTTCCTATCCTTCTTTTTACATTAGTATTGTAATATATATTACAAATGTGTATGTTTTGTAATTCATCCCTTGAGCTATTAAGAATAATCCCACATGCATGGGTATTAGTAGTTTCTAGAATATATACTAGTATATTAGGAAGTGCTTAGGCCAAGAAATGCATCCACAAATATTATTGTATTGAGATTTCTCAAAGGAAGTTTCCCCCTAAAATGGCCTACAATCTGATAATGTGATTTTATTATTTCCTTTAATACACTCATATATATCACATTATATTTTTTGGATTAATTTGTCACATGAGATTCATTATAAGCAAGTACTAAACATCATTTGAAACACTGAAGGAAAAGATAATCATATCCATAGTGTTAGAATTTCCTGATTTACAACATCCATTTGATGTAGTATTGATCAGAGAAGAAAACCTATGCATTACCATTCAAAAACATTCACAAGTGCCATAAGGAATTATCCTACTTATGACAAGGAGGCGTATGTTTTAATGAAAATTGTGAAAAAATAAAAACATTACCTTATGGGAAAAGAGATAATAATATATATAGATCATGAACTTTTTTTATATCTTCAGTAATAGTCCAAGCTACAACAGTCAAGGCACTTTCGTTGGATGGGGTTTTTGTGAAAATTTTGTCTCATGATCAATTACAAGCAAGGTACACAAAACAAAATTGTTGATATGATTTTTAGACCTCTTATTATTGCATATGTTCTTTTATAACATAACCCTATGATGAATGAAAGTTATAGGGAATAATATTCTAATGATGTTGATTTTAAGGATGTTTGTGAAGATTTGACTCGTGGTAAATAAGTAGAAGAATTTGACTATTATGTATACAATGGATTGCTTTATCATCTGGGTAAATTGTGTATTCCATAAGGTGAAAGAGTTCATTTGAATAACGAAGCACATATTTCTCTTATTTATGGTCATTTTGGTATGGTAAAATAGTTGCACAGTTACAGAGATATTGTTACTAGCCACGAATATATGAGAATGTATCTAAATATGTAAAAAAAAAAAGTCTTTCTGCCACAAGTAAACCTATTAATAGAAATTTGGGCTTGTATACCCTACTTCATGTACCAACCCTGCCATGGGAAATCATTTTCATGGAGTTTGTTGGAGGTTTTCCTATGACAAAAATAAAACACAACTATATGTATATGGTGGTGGATAGATTCAGTAATATGTGTATGTTAGTGCCCTGCAAAAGGTAGATAATAGGTGAGGAGACTGTACATTTATTCTTCAACAATGTTTGGGTTCATTTTAGTTTACCTACTTCTATTTTCTCTGATCGGGATTCTCGATTTATGGGAAAGTTTTGATCAGAATTACGGAACATGATGGACACAAATTTGAAGAAGGGTATTTATTTTCATCTACATATAACAGGAAAATAGAAGTGGTCAACCATATAGTAGTGTATTTTCTATGAGGATACTGAAGAAATCATTTCAAAATAAGGGATGAGCATTTATGCTATGTAAAGCATGCATATAATTGTGTCTTACATTATTCTACATAGAAGTCTCCTTTTAAGACTTGTTGTGGTTATTTTTCTAACTCACTTATGGAATTTTCCTTTAGACAAGAGTCAGTGGCAGATGGAGGAGATGATGTCAACAAGGCTAAAAATTTCATTCATAAAATACAAATGGTACATCAAGTTGTACAAGAGCAATTATAAAAGTGTTAGGCCAAGTATAAGGATGGGCATGACCAACATCGGGTTGATCGTCATTTTTAAGTTAGTGATCAAGTTTGGTTACTTATCAATAAGGAAAGACTTACGTGTGAAGGTAAAATATTAAACCAAACATGGGTATGGCCCATTTAAATATGTTTGAGAAGATTGGTAAGAATGCCTTCATATTAGAATTTTTTTGGATTGAGGGTGTTTGAAAGGACCCACATCCTTGTACAATTGAGAATTTTTCTTGAGAGGAACCATAACCTGGTTACAATGAAGGGGACCACTATTTAGGAACCCAATTGGAGCAACCATGAAACCATAGTGAAGATGCAGTGACCAACGACAACCACCACAGCGAGTGGGATAACTATTAGTGAATGGAGCAAGAAGAACAGCCACTAGCATCAACAACGAGAGGAGTAGCCACCAGAATCAGCAGCAAGTGGAACAACCACCAGTGACAGCAGCGAGAGCATCAATAGTGAGCGGAGCAACCACTAGCGTCAGTAGTGAGAGGAGAAGCAAGCGTCAACAGCGAGAGGAGAAACCACCAGCGTTAGCAGTGAGAGGAGATCCACCAGCGTCAGCAACGAGGAGTAACCACTAGTGTTAGCACGAGCAGAGAAGTCACCTCCAGCTGTGAAACCACCTCCGAGGAGGATCGTGCCTCGGGGGGATTTGAACCTGGGTGGGCAAGCACACAACCATGTGACTTGACCGCACCACTCCCACCCCAAAGGACTTTCCTAAAAAGCTCCTTCACAACAAGTATCAATAATATATACCTTTATCACTACAAACTAGAGCTGAAGAACACCATAATTATGTTTTAGACTGTAATAGCCAACTTCTCTTACAAGCACTTGACAAGGTAAGGTGTTCAAAGACGAATAACAAGTGCATAAATATGAATAGAACATGCGTCATAGTTTAACTTCAAAATAAAATTTTGAGTTCATATCAACAAAGAATATTACCCAAAAGGATCATAAAATAAAAATATAAAAGTTATACTTTACAAAGAAAACAATTAAGAAATAAAGAATATGAAAGACAATAAGTAAACTCTACCTGCATAAGGAGACATATCTAATTGCTTTAACCATTGTCCCTCAGCCACTGCACAATTCACAATTTCCTTTTGGAAAACAGGTGGCCCAGGTCCATAAGCAAGCTGATGTGGCTCTTCAACAGAAATTTGAAAAAACTACCTTGTTGCTTGAGTCTAAACCTTTTGATGTGCCAACCTAGGTTCGAGTCGCATATCTCAAACACCAACTCAAAGTTATTGAACAACATAGAGCCAAAGGCGTGTAGATTCATGACCGGATACACTGGTTGAAAATTGGTGATCGCGCTTCTAAAAGCTTCTTCACATTTCTCAGATCCAAACATGTCGAGGAATAAATCAAGGCTATTCAAATAGCTCACTCCCGGGTCACCTCTCTCCCGGAGATTGCCTCTATTTTTGTGGAGCATTATACCCTAGTTTTTTAAGCCAGGGAATCTTCAACAATGCATTGAGATGGTTCCATGTAAGCTAAGTCAGCCTAATAGGAAACATTGTGATGCTTCTCTATCTATTGAAGATATTCATGGTGCGCTCCTTTGTCTTACTGCTGAAAAATATCCTGGCTTAGATGGCTTCCCGTGTGAGTTCTATAAAGTTGCTTGGCCTTTTATTTTCCAGGATTTATTAAAATCATACCAGGAGGCTCTTCAGAACCAAACGTTAGACATTATTATTAACAAAGGAAATATAATATTCATTCCTAAAGCTGGGAACTCGGAGGTTATCACTAATTAGAGACCTATCACTCTCCTTAATGTGTCTTATAATATTTTGGCCAAGTCACTTACTCTTCATATAGCCCCCATACTTCTTAAGATTGTTCGTTCTAAGAAGATTGGTTTTGTTAAAGGGTGGTACATTCTGGATAATCTTATAGTTGTTTGGGAAGGCATGGAATTGACCCAAACCTCTTTGTAACGGGTGATTTTTTTGAAAATTGACTTTGAGAAGGCTTATGATCGTATTGAGTGGCCTTTTATTCTTGCTATGCTTTGGGCTCGGGATTTGGCACTTTTTTTAACAATTCCGTCTAAACTATTTTTGATGATGCTTCTTCCTGTCTCACCATTAATGGGTGTCAGTCATATGCGATTGGGTTATATCATTCTATTCGACATGGGTGCACTCTTGCACCAACACTCTTTGTTCTTGCGGCTGATGCACTTGGTTACCTTATCGCTAATAGAGTGGATCAAGGGTGCATTCGGGGGATTCATCGAGCCCTGATCATAAAACTCATCTTGTGAATGGAATTTTTTTCGATGACTCCTTCCTCACTCTTGCTGAATCGGAATAGAACATTAAGGAAACCCTTTCTTGCCTCAATTGTTTTTTGTCTTGCTTCAGGGTCTAAAGCTCAACTTGTTAAATCTTTGGGTTTCCTCCAGAGTTCCTAGCCCGTGCCAGATTGGTTGGTGGCTTACCCGTGGAAATACATTCAACGAGGCAAAATATTTAGGTTTTTGGGGATCCCCTTTTCCTTTTATAGTGTTTCTTCCACTCTATGGGAGTTCGTGATCGATCATGTTTAACAGAAAGTGCCAAAATGGGTTTCCCAACCTTTATCATTGGCCAAGAAATTTCAAGTTTGTACTAAGATTCTTGTTACTACTCAGGTTTACTATGCTTCATGTTGGTACCCATCTCGAGATTTCTTTGATAAATTAGCCAAGATTTTAAGATATTTTCTGTGGTCAAGCTATAGACAGGGTGGGTTTCACATAGTTTCTTGGGAAATTTGCACTCTTCCTAGGGATCAAGGTGGTATGGGTGTTATTGATGTTTACAAAAAGATTATATCCCTTTGTGCTAAATGGGTTGTTTGATGTATTTAGGGAGAAAAGTGTGGAAAATTCTTCTAAGATATTGTATCTCATCTGTTTCTCCTTATGGTAAAAAGTGTTTGAAAAAAATTAGATTTCATACATTACTAATTACAAGAATGTCAGTCAAAATACTCGATACACTTGTTGTGAAAATCATTTGGAAATACTTCGAATCTAAGAAGTATTTTATGAGATGGGTTAGTGATGTATTGTCGTGTAAATGTGCAGCATGGAAAATGACAATTTCCAAGCATGAAAATGATACCCCTGTGTCAAAACTTACAAGTTTTACCCTTCCAAGACACCCCGGGTCTACCCAGTCCGTTCAGTGACCTCCCAATTGATGTTAACTCATTCCTGTAGGTGATCTAGTAAAGTCAATTCAACCCCCTAGGTGATTTTAGGAGTTCATTGAAAAATGCAAACTTCTGACAATTGTGGGAAGGGCTATCATTAGCCTTCCTAGAACTAGAGAAACCCCATAGAGAGGAACATAGAAGCCATATCAGACATAGAGAAGAATCAAAGGCTTAAGAACATCATGTAAGTGATTTAGAAAGACTCAGGAAGGATACAGAGGAGTTCTGGCAATTTCGCCAAAATTAGGGTTTACAGACCTAGGCAGTGAACATGCCAAAACAAATGATGAACTTCGGAAGGTGATTCCGGGAGCTTCGGATAGATTTAGGAGAAAAAAACGTCATATTTGGAAATGTAATTCTAATCCCTACATATTTGAAAATTTAATTCCAATCCCTACAACACTTTGGTGCAATGGGTCTACAAACGATTTCTATCATGCACAAGTGGAGTACCAGATGAAAAATATTTTTTTCAAGGATCAAATGGAGGAATCAAGACATGATACCCCAACCATTGGATTTATAAGGCCATTTAAAATCAATATCATATAACATTTCATCAAAAAAATCCATCAGGAGCTTGAGATATCATCATTTCAAGTTGCTCTCTAGGAGCATGTTTGGGAGTTAGCCAATTTTTGAACAGGACACGTGTCAACACCAGGAGCCTAGCATAGTTTCATGTCCCTTACATCTCTAAAGAATAGGGAAATTAGGGTTGATAAAATTCACCAAGCCCCTATAAGCCCTATGGATCCTCATACAATCTCTTAGACCACCAATTCAACTCCCGGGAGCTAGTAGAGCCTTCATCCCCTACCATCGGATAAAGCGTCACATGTCATCTTCTGGAACACTGTAATTTGATGTCCCCCATGTCCCTTTGTTCTGGGTGATATCAGGGTGAATAAAATGTTCCTAACCCCTAAGGAGACTCATGCTCATCCATGTGACCCATTTAAGAGAAGTTTTCCAGCCGTCAGGTGCTTTTTAGGCCTTCAGTGTCAACCGTTGGATCAAGCACCACATGTCATCTTCTAGCGCATTGTGTAATTTTATGTCCCTCATGTACCTTTGTGTTGGGGTACATCAGGGTCAAGAAAATGTGCCTAGCCCCTCCAAGAAGCATCATGGTTCCTCATGTGATCAGCTTCCAGCCCCTCAGTGCTTTAAAGCTATTTTTTGCTCAAATTATTTGCCATCGGATCTCCGCCACGTGTTGCAACCAGGAACCACATGAAATTTGATGTCCCTCACATCCATTAAGTCTTAAGGGACATCAGGGAAATGAAAATTTTCCTCACTCCCTTCTGTACTTTATTTCAAATTTTTAAAACCCCTCCCGCTTCCCGCTTCTAACTTCTACCATTTTCATGCACAACTTGCTCTATAAGTTCCTCTACAACGTCCCATCACCTACCACCATTACTAAAGCTTGAACCAGCTCCCTCATAGCAATTAAATACTCTACGCCATGGTAATACAGAGGTATCAGAAGGAATATTGATCAAACTAAGAATGAAGAAGAAGAAACATCGAAATCCTCCATGGCTGTGAAATAGAAATTTGGAGAGATCTTGCAAACCACTACACAGAATAATGAACCATATATTTATGAGTTTTTCTCTCTCAAAAACCATAAAAACCATACATTCAAATCCTCATTCTACGGCACATAATGTTCACAACAAAGAAATCTGATATTAAATTCTGGTTTTATTTGACAAAAGAAAATCATTATAATAAAAGACCGAATATGAAAATATTGCAATCTAATTCATTCGGGATGTATTACATAGAGAAGTGATTACATATATAGAGATAACAACTATAAAGATGGTGTCAACACCAATCCCTCAATTCTCTCTAGTCTATCTCCTAGAATCACTCCTTATCGCTTTATTCTCTCACTCAACTCTATCAAACTACCTGTGAGTTGTTTATTACAACTTCACATTCACTCACACTATATTATTATTAAATGAGTTTGACATCTCATTTAAATAATAATATTAAATACTCACACACAATACAATATTAATAATGTTACAAACAATATATTCGTAACATTCACTCCCCTGTTGTTATCATTATTAATTCCTAATATACACTCCCCTAATGTGAACAAGGTAGAAAAATGTTTACACATCTCAGCAGAATGCCAACCCCTGCGGAACGCTTGTATCTCATGACCTTGATATAAATGAAGTGAGCAACGCTCAAACTTCTATGGTTTTACAACAGGTTTACCACCAACCTGGACATGAACAATTCTCCACTCTATTGTTCACCTCATGTGGTTTTCTGGATCTCCACAAACCGTTTCAAGATCCATGTCTGCATGTGTTTTTATTACTTTCCCACTATATTTTTCATCAGAAGGTTACATATAGGAATGTATCACACATTACAATAACAGGAATGTATCATCTGTTTTTATTATCTACCACACAATTGAAAGCAAACACACAACTGAAAGTACTTGGCCACCAGTTCAGTTTCGTGGCCTCGTCGATGGTGCCTGACGAGACGTCGCTGATCAACCTCCTTCCTCTGTTGCCTCCATCCTCCAATCAAAGATGCTACTTAGGAATAATTTCTTTGAGGCTCAGTAACATATTGATTACAAATCAAACGTCGGTTACCCTGAAAATACGTCCGTTGGGCAAATTTTTAGACTATTTGACTCACATATTTTGACGAACTTTCACAATGACAAAACAATACAATATCTCAATTTGACTTTCACAAGACTTTAATACACAACTAATGAAAACACTAATAAGACAATAAAATCGACACAACACATAAATAATATTAACAAATAAAAATAATCTAAAAATAAAATAAACAAAACAATTAAAATAAAAACTATTTAATAATCACTTTAAAAAATCATTAAAAAAAATTAAAAAGAAACTATATGATTTGATATAGTTTAAAATAAATTATTTTGAAAAACTCAAACTAAATAGTAAAACGTAAACATTATAAAAACTAAAATGACACGTATTACCCACTTTTCAAATCTAAAAAAACAAAACAAAACAAACTTTATAAAAATTACATGTACTTTTTAAAAATCTAGAAAATAAATAAATACATTCAATAAAATGACTAAATACCACACTTAAAAACATGACACCGCTTTTAAAACTACTTTGACCTAGACAAAGTACATTAAAATAAATTTATATGGATCACTAAATATATCATTTCCTTATAGATCAACACAAAGGAGACAAGACAACTATTGATTTACAGGTGGATGGCTGGAAAATGAAATTTAGATGGTCGATCTGCACAAAATGGATCCGATGAATAAATGGTTTGTCACACCGTTCAAAGGTGTATGTACTGCAGCACCCACTACATAGATTGCCAAAAAACTTTGAAATTCAGCACACAGATGACGAGATGACTGACGTGGATGACAGAACAAACAGTTTGGTGGAGTTGATCTATAGTGAAGTAATAGCCTTGGAACTCGATCATGTATAAATGATATCCACGCATATGCTTTGTAGATTTAGATGCCTCTACAATATGCCTGCACAAATATTCTGCTCTGATACCAGATATTAAATTCTGGTTTTATTTGACAAAATAAAATCACTATAATAAAACACCGAATATGAAAATATTGCAATCTAATTCATTCGGGATGTATTACATAGAGAGGTGATTACATATATAGAGATAACAACTATAAAGATGGTTTCAACACCAATCCCTCAATTCTCTCTAGTCTATCTCCTAGAATCACTCCTTATCCCTTTATTCTCTCACTCAACTCTATCAAACTACCTGTGAGTTGTTTATTACAACTTCACATTCACTCACACTATATTATTATTAAATGAGTTTGACATCTCATTTAAATAATAATATTAAATACTCACACACAATACAATATTAATAATGTTACAAACAATATATTCGTAACAAAATCCACTTCATTGCACAACAGAGGAAAAACCTCAGTTTCTCATCAAAACAATAACCAGATCGAGGAAAAGTTACACCAATGAGATAAGAAGATAAAACCCATATCAAAAACATGATTTTCATCATGAATAGAGGAGAAAAAAAGAACTACAATTTTTGAGGTCCATCAATGGCTGTTGTGTTCAGAAGTGATGCCAGGTCAAAAGCTTGAAGTTTTAAAATCTCCTAAACTGCTGATTGGGAAAGTCTAAATTTCTAGAGGGGCAATATTGGGAAAAAACCCATATCAAATAACTTCATTCCATGAAATTCCAATCACCAAAATCATAATTTATAAAAATAACAAGTCTTCTGCATAGAGGACTGCTATTTTGGGAAAGTCGGTAATAGAAGAACCTACGAAGGAGACACTACACACTGAGGATGTACTATAGTTGAAATTTCATCACAATGGGCATCTTGGTCCAAATTTGACACTTAATAAAAATAGTAAGTGGTCCCACGAGTACCTACCCAAAATAGAAAGTTAATCCAGAAGGTGAGAGAAACATAGGGAAAGAAGGAAAGTATAGGTTGCAACATCAAGTTGAAGTTCGAGGAAACTGATTTTTCATACTTACTAAAATACTAAGTTGATTTTTCTCAGGAAATCATGAAGCATAAGTGGACGGGAAAAAATCAGACACATGCCTTCACTTGCGAATATGAGATAGAAGAAAATGATGGTTCATACATGGACCTAGATGACCTAGGGGCTCGTATAACAACGAAGGAATGAGGGAAGATTGAAGATCAAGTATTCGTGAGTGGCTTATTTCCAACTGGAGGATACCCCATGTGTGTGCAAAGCCTTGAGTTGGTCCTGGCTTACTCTCACCACTATGATCCTAAAACGCAAATGATCTGAGTTGATAATGGTACAAAGATGGTGGTCATTAGTCCTAGAACCATCTCATTCTATCTGTAAATCCCGACATCACCTAGTATGGTTGTCATCTCAAAGGACATGGCCTTGCACGACTGGGAAACAATGGATGCATATGTGTAAGGGGTAGCACTTGGTTCTTGGTTGAAGACAGGGTGAAATGCCTCAAGGATACCCAAGAACCATCCAAGGTGTGATTTTTGAGAAGGATATTCAGATTCCCTCACTCTCCTCAATAGAGTTATGGGTGACGCAAACACAAGAGACTTCTGAGACTGGATGAGCCTTTTTCTCTTGACGGTGAAAGAAGGAAAGAAAAGAATTGACCAGGGGAAAATTATCAATGAAAATATCCATCTGCAAATGTTCCAGGTACCCATGAAGATGAATTTTCACATGACTTATTACTTGGTATATCTACTCGCTACCTCAAGATATTTGAAAGGATTGGCTCTCACACAGAACATTTCCACCAAGGTACATGCATTTGAGAATATTCCACAATTGGTAATTGAGGAAAGCGATAGGAATTTCACTCACATGAATGATGTTCACAATGTATGTAGTTTGAAACTTTGAAGGTGATTTAGAGGCCATGATGTCACCACAAGCAGTGTCCCTAATCAAGAAGTATGGCTCTTATTTCATCCAATTCTTAACCTTCTCCTACTGTAATTTTTCAGCTTCGACCAATCTGCTCTAAGGTTTCTCAAGTACCTTAGCAACAGAATTATACTATTCGAGCTCTGTAGATAGATCATCGAAGTGAATAGTAGGCTCAGGAGTAGAAAGAATAAGTTGATCTCATTTCCTATCTCTCTTGGGGTATTCACGTGTAATATCTCAAATGATGCATCTCATCTAGAGGCCTCCTTCACTCATTTGAATTTGCATTCCTACATTGGCATGCCTAATTTCGATATCGTAGAAGATATCGACTCTTTATATGTCTTGGAATTACAACATGAGCCACAAGTCGAGGACTATTGGGCCAATTGTGTTGACGAGTTTGAAGTACAAGAAAAGGACCATATGAGGATTCTACTCAATGAGATGAGGAATTCCATATTCTCTTGGTACAAATATATTCTACACGATGATGGAAGAGAAATGTACAACCCTAAGTATGCTGAAGTCAAAGTTTCTTTGTTACCTCAAATCAACTGATATGTTCGTGAATTAGGGGATATAAAAGAGCGAAACAAGAATGTGGTTAAGAGAACAAGGAATTGATTTTAGAGGAAGAGGACCATTATCATTCAATCAGGAGGTATGTCTACATGTCAGAAACAAATATCTTATCAGTCATCATCAAGAGTTGTGGAAGTTGCTTCAAGGTCAAGGAATTCTCGGGAAAGTTCTAAGTGAAGGTCCATAGAATTGGAGACTTATCCTCATGAAAATTCACCAAATAAATCCAAGATGACAGAGGGTTCAATTGCACCAATGCAAGAAGAAGATCCAGTGGTAGAAGAAAAAATGGAAGGAGAACACATGGTTCAAGATCCATTCTTCGAATCACCACATGAGGTTTCACCTCTTATGCACACTCATACCTCCCTCATCAAGCATTTTCCTCCTCCTCTAGAATAGGGAATTGATGATGCACATGTCATAGAAATTGAGTTTGATGAGATGTTCCATTGGATACATGAAAGAATTGCCACTTTCACTGTGGAACAAGTGGCATCCCTTGACCTATCAATAATTATCTCACTAGCTAAAGAAAAGAAAAGGAAGTTTGCCTTTATGGACTCACAGTTCTACATTTGGGAAACAAGTAATCAATACATTGAAATAGCTCGGTCAAAGGTAATCAAACCAGTGGATGAGATGACACCGGTTGATTATCAAATGAGCATGATCCAATTGGGACTGGTTACTCATGAAGGGGATTTACAAATGTATCAGAAATATTCTTCTCGCATGGTGGTAAGGAATAAAGAATATAAGAATAAGATTGATGAACTTAAGGAATAAGTGCAAAATATTTCATCCTATGTGCAACATCTAGTGGAGCCAAGTACAAATGAATGATTCCCATTGAGGAAGTTGTACCCATCAGTAGCTTTAATCCAGAGTCTATCAAGAGGATGCACAAGTTCACAATGTAAGGGGGAGTTAATAATGAATGGATCAATTAAATTTCTGAAAAGGGGAATTCAGTGCTCCATGAAGTAGTCAAGCTCTTTGCATACATGTGTAACATACTAATCCTATTTGATCATAGAGATCCATTGTGTGCACGTAGAATTTTACTACCTCTTGCAGGTAATATTTGATAGACAACAAGTGAATACACCGTAGCCAATGTGTAGGAATGATTTATTTTTCAAATTTTATTTTTATGAATGGATTGCGAAAGGAGAGTCATACGTTGCTCTACTTCTAGCCAAGTGTCCATAGCCATGAAAAAGACACATTTTATTATAATCACAACATTTCTCTACTTCCAGTCAGGCGTCCATAGCCCTGGTAGAGATTATTGTAAATACCCCAAGAGATATTTATGTATCAATTTGCTTTTGATTTTAGCATTTGCTTTCAGCTTTGTGCTTTTTCATTTGATTGATTCTTTTTCTTTCTAAAAACTTATTTTAGCTCTTTTGTTTGACAAGGGGTTAAGAACCAATGATGTCTTGATGGAAGGAGGTGGAAGTGATTATGATGATGACATTGGATAGTGTCAACAAATATGTCCAAAATTTCTCCGCAACAAGTTTTTTAGATATTGATTTTGATAGGATCTCTAAGAGGTCATTCGTTCTTTAATTTACTAAGGTGATAAAAGACCAAGGCCAAATAGATACCATAGAGATACATGTCACATTATGCATGTGAATTAGATAACCAAAATATCACCGAAGGGATGAAAATGGTAGGAAGAGTTGCAGAAGAATAACAAGGAAGGAAAGAAAGAACATCCATGTGTATGCAATACTTGATTGTAATATGTGTTTGTTTACCTTTGATTTTTTGAAATGTTTTCTCATTTTTTTGTATTTTTTTCTTTTTGAAAAGTGGGACTGAAAAGGTCACTCATTTTGATAAGATCCAAAAACAATGTTAGTAATTTCCTTGATAAGGAAGACTAGGTGTGTTTTCTTATCAAGAGTCATATTATCCGCGATCTTAATAATCATGGTGAGCTCATACTCAATAGACAATTACGTTTTATTGTGAAATGTGGATTTCATATGTGAGATATTAAGGTCCCTATCCAGAGGTTTCTGCACTTTACGTCATACTTGATGGGTGCGTTGATGTGCGTTTTTTAAGTGAGTTTGATTCTAAACATTAAGATTGTTTAAATTTTTGTGAGCTTTAGAGCTCTTGGAATTTTTCATTTGAGCCTAAGGAAGGAACCATTTTGGTTTCATATAAGCTGCTACATGAATTTTATGATCCTAAAAAGTGGGAGAAGAAAGTGGAAGAATAGAATTGATGTGAGGAATGACAGTGGGCTTGGTACAATCATTGATAGAAGGAAAATGTGATGGATGTTAAGGGTATGGTCCAAGAATTGAAGAGGATGGGATACCGGGAGGTGTCCCATAGACTGAGGATAAAGGACTACAAGGATGTGGCCCTAAGATTGAAGATGAAGGACTTCCTAGTGGAGTCCTATAGATGGAAGATGAAGGACTACCTAGAGGTGTCCCAAGAATCAAAGATGAGGGACTTCTAGGACATGCCCCCAGTATAAATGAAGATGGGCTTCCAGGAGGTGAGACACATATAGAGGATGTGGGGCTCCTTGGAGGTGGCCCAAATATAAAAGAAGACTATGGGATATTAGGTGTACCCAAGGTAAGATTGTTATGGAGGAATCCTGATAGATAAAGAATGATGTGAAGAAAAGATAAGATCTTCCTCAATGGTCTTAGGATCTTCCTTAGTATTTTGACAAAAGGAATCAATTTATTCTCCCCAATACATCATTTTCTATATTGAAAGATAAGTTTTGTATAAAAATCTCTGCTAGTTCTTTCCATGTTGATATGGATCCCTCAGGGAAATGTACAAACCATTCTAGTGTCATTGCTCCTAAACTTCATGGGAACAAGTGCATAAGATAATTGTCATTGAATGCCAGTCACCTTTTCCTTCATATTTATTAAATTTTGGAAAATAAAAATGTCTTGGGAAAGGTACCTACATCATGGATTTGTTAAGGGCATAACTCATCAAACTGATATTTCTTGCTATTGTTACTATTTTGGCCCTCTTGTAATGCTTGAAGGGTGTTCTTCATAGTTTACCACTCTTGATTAAAAAGTGGACCTTGTGTGGGTGGCAGCATAGGTCTATACAAAGGGTTAGGATTAGGTGTATGGCCACCCTAGTTTGTTGTGAGAATATATTCATAAGGATATTTTTATGCCTCCCGTCGAGGAGTGTTTATTGGGAATTTGTAAAAATAAGCTTTAGGTTTTTCCTTTGGTATAGATTGTTTCACAACTTTTGGTTGTTCCTTTTGTATATACAAAGCCAAACTTGCCAATTGACGAGTGAGGGCTTGGAAATTTTGTTCTAACGTAACCTCTTTAATAGGTATTTCATGATGATATTCATTAGGAGCAGATTGCGCATGATGAACATGTTCTTTATGGTCTTTGCAAAGAATCTTAATAGGAGGAAAATGATAGTCCCCATCATTTTCAAATGGTATCTCCTCATTATTCTAGTGTGCAGAAGTAGAGGCATGACTTGGATTTAACATTTCGTTAAGAGTGTGATGAGGGAGGTTTACTTCTTCTTCTCCCTGAACCATGTCAGAAATAAGAGAAGGATCTAATGTGGAAGGTAATTTGACTCCTAGTCCCACAACCCACATAATAACTTCATTTTTGTTATGAAAAATGTAGTCATAAAAATGGTCGGAATGAAGCTCTGCATCTGTGTGAGGAAACTCCTCCTCTCTACCACTATGGTCAACCATGAGATTACCCTCCAAAAGAGGGTTGTCACCTCCAAATATATTTTCTACCAAATTTCGTGACCCCATCCTCATAGTAGGCATTACTTATAATAGAAGGTACAACGCAAAATATTTCCACTAAGGTTTATTAACAAGGGACCCTAGTCAAATTTGTGCAACGTAATGACCCTAATTTGTTAAAACAAGGTGACTATAGAATAGCCACAAAAGTGATAGGTAAAAACAAACGTATGAATTAAAGAACAATGAACAAGCTTCCCTAGCAAGGAAATATATGAAATAGGTTTTCCTTAGAATAATACAATGATGTACAACACTCAAAATTTTAGTTACACTAACTAGTTTATTCTCTAAGATTCCGTCTAGATAGATTTGAAACTAAATAATGACAACACAATATCACCAATTAGGTCAAGTTTGCAACAAACAAGGCCTAAATGATAAGAGAATGTTGATGAAATCTTGTAACAAGATATACTAAAAACCAGTTTGTAAACACTAACAAAGTCCAAGTCTCATAAAATGGATGATAACAATGTGAGCAACGTAATGTCACTATTTGGACACATGAACCAAGTTTTTAGGAAAGAAATATTTCTAGTGTCAAAATGATGCTATCATGATGCTAACAATGTATCCTCAACACTCACAAAAGTCAAGACAAAGTTAGGATGTAAAAACTATGTCCAAGTATAACAAGAAATTGATATGCATGCAAACAATATAACTCTACAATATAGAGATTTATGCCTATTTTCACAATGGAAACAAGACATAAATATCTCAATTTTATGGCTACAATGTGGGCAGCGTAACAAATAAAAAGAAGACAAGGATGAAATCACCTAACTACGATGAGCACGGAAGTGCATTCAGTTATACTTTACCCCCTTCAGTATAATGAGCATCAAAGTGCATTCAGTTATACTTTCATCGGGGTCATGATATGGATATCTTTGACGCTAATCTCACCAAGGCGTACTAGAAACGTCGGTAGTGTGGAGCACTTTCCTATTTCATTCACAAGGTCCTCTCTTATGTGAACTACTTTAGGGTTCATAGGACCACCCTCATTATTATATCTTAAGGCTTATGCAAAAGGGGTTATGTCCTAGTTGAGCAGATGAGTTGTAGCTCCTAACCAAAACTTGCAAGTACAATGTGATGATTATGGTGTATTTTTATCTTTTAGACTTAATGTGGTTTTTGTTCGTACTCCTTTTGGAAACCTACAATCACACGTGTAGTTAGAAAAATTGGTTAGGTCCTCCTTTCTTTGACTAGCATTAGGTCCTTCTCAAAGTGGTTAGTAGTTTCCAAAATAGATTCACAATATCATAAGAAAATAACCATGAAAATTGCTTGTAAATCAACTAACTACCATAAAAGTTTGCAAAAACAAGGTTTATTCCCAATTCATTCAAGTGCTTTTTTTAATAAAAAGATTGAAATTGCTTTTGATTCCCAAGATCACCCTAGGTGCAAAGGAAGAGCATACACAAATTCTAGCCTTGGTTATTTAGCAAGTGAAAAAACATTTAAACTAAAAGTTGATTAACAAAGTTTCCTACTTACTTTAATGATAGCAAAAGAAGGTTTAAGAGTTCTTTTGATTCTCTAGGTCACATGAAGTGTAAGAGAAGAGCATACACACCTTAACCCAAGCTCATACAAATCATGAAAACAAGATTAATTCCTTCAAAGCCTACATGATTTTATGAGAAAATTTACTCTAAATCTACGAAATTGACAAAAATGGCCTCTAAAAACCTCTGAAAAGTAACATAAATCCTTTAAAACCAAAACTTGAAATTTTGAGTTTGCTGGAAAAATTTATACATACACACTTATGTGCCCCTGTTGATGTGTGTGATCTTGTTTCAATGCCTGTGCTCCCCTACCGATGTGTGCGATCCTCATTTTAAAAATGACACACAGTTGAAAAATACAAGCTAACATGTGCACTCACAGTTCAATGCCTGTGCTCCCCTTTGTAAAAATGATATAGTTGAAAATACAAGATGATGTGTGTGCTCATAGTTCAACGTCTACGCTCAAAGGTCAACGCATGCACTCACCTTTGTAAAAATGATAGATTTGAAAATACAAGACAATGTGTGCGCTCATGGTTCAACGTCTGTACTCACAGTTCAACGCATGTGCTCACCTCTGTAAAAATGAAAGATTTGAAAATAAAAGCTGATGTGTGTGCTCACAGTTCAATGCTTGCACTCACCTTTGTAGAAATAAAAGAGTTGAAAATAAAAGTTGACTTGTGTGCTCACAGTTCAACTCCTGAACTCATAGTTCAACACCTGCACTCACCTTTGTAAAAATGAAAGATTTGTAAATACAAGATGAAATGTGTGCTCATAGTTCAACACCTGTGCTCATAGTTAAATGCATGCGCTCACTTTTATAAAAATGAGAGAGTTGAAAATACAAGCTGACATGTGTGCTCACAGTTCAATGCTTGCGTTCACAGTTCAACGCCTATACTTCCCTTTGTAAAAATGACAGAGTTGAAAATACAAGTTCATGTGTGCGCTCATAGTTCAAAGCCTGTGATCATAATTCAATACATGTTCTCACCTTTGTTAAGATGAAAGATTTGAAAATAGAATCTGATGTGTGTGTTCACAGTTCAATGCATGTGCTCATAGTTCAACGCCTACAGTCACCTTTGTAAAAATGATAGAGTTGAAAATACAAGTTGACGTGTGTGCTCATAGCTCAATACCTGTGCTCAAAGTTCAACACCTATTCTCCACTTTGTAAAAATGATAGAGTTGAAAATACAAGTTGATGTGTGCACTCACAGTTCAATGCCTATGCTCACAGTTCAACCCATGTACTCACCTTTATAAAAATGACAGATTTGAAAATATAAGCTGATGTGTGTAATCACAGTTCAATGCCTACACTCACAGTTCAAATCCTTCACTCACAGTTCAATGCCTGCACTCACAGTTCAACGCCTGTTCACCTTTGTAAAAATGACAATGGAAAATACAAGCTGATGACTGTGCTCACAGTTCAACATCTGCGAAAACATTTCAATGCCTACGCTCATAGTTCAACTCATGTTCTCCCAGTTGAACGCCTGCACTCCCCTTCACAGGAAGTGGCCAAAATTCAAGTTTTTACAAAAAATCTTCAAAAAGGTCAAATCTTTGGTATTTTTTGGCAATTTTGACAGGTCTCTGCTTCCTTAAATCCTGTAAAAAGCAAGAAAACACAACTTCTACCACAAATCTAGGTGAAACAACTTTCAAAAATGGAAATTAATCTATAAAAAATAAAAAATTACTCTAAAACTTTCAAATTAATCTAAAACGCTTGAGAATCTAATCCAAAAAGCTTGAAAGTACTCAAGAAAGCTTGAAATTACTCTAGAAAACTTGAAATTAATCTAGGAAACTTGAAACTAAGTTAAAAATCTTTAAAAAGTGAATGCAATGGGGTTACGCAATCAACAAAGCATTGTTAATTGGCCAAAGTGGTAAGAAACGTTAGTTAATTAGCAAAGAGTACTAATTATAACAAAATTGGGAAGAATAAGAGTGATTTGTGTGCATTTTGGCAATAAGATTGCAAAAGCAGAATTTAGGTGTCTACATTTGCCCTTGTTTGAGGTGAAGTTAGTGACTTCACTTCAAACATAGTAGACAAGCGTAAAACAGGTAAAATTTTGAAGACACCCTAAACTTTACAAAGAAAATTACATGACTAAACAAGGAAATTTAACACCATTTCCATCCATCTAGCCAAGGCTCTAAGTCTAGGAATGTAACATTAAGATAGAAGCTTAAACGAATGCTTAACTACTATGAAAACAATATAAAATCTAACAAAACATGCCTACTAATATGCTTGAATTACCTAACATGAGCCTAAATAGACCTAAGAGGGCAATCAAATGGTTCTTGTTGCTACTCCAAACAAGGTGAAATGGCCTCTCCCAATGACTACTTGGTCATTTTGGATATCCATCTACTAACCCCATTGAACTCTTTAAGCAAGGATTGAACTTGGCTATATATCATATTTATTATATGAGATGCAAGTCAAAGCATGGTGTAAAATATAAAGGAATGAGGTGCACCCTTTTTATAGTTTTCCTTTTGGGAGAAACTTGTATTTTGGTGCATGTGGGACTAAAAGCCCCAAATTATATAAGAATTGCTAAACATGATTAGGCCTTACTAATCATAATTAGTGAATTACTAAGTGATTAAGAGGTGTGAAACCTTAATCAACTGCTTAGGGTCAATTAGAAGGCTAGGATAAGATTTTGAAGCTTGTTGAGATGTTGTAGAGGTGAATGGGGTGAGTTTTAGTGGTTCAAAGAGGGGTTTGAGTTAATATTAGGGTATATTGACCAAAATAAGGGGAAAATAGGCTTAATTAACTAATAAACACTAATTGTCTGTTTTGAAGAGAATTTTGACTTACGATTTGCTGTAAAGTGGCATCCTGAATGTGAAAGGGGTTACGCAATCAACAAAGCATTGTTAATCTGCCAAAGTGGTAAGAAACATTAGTTAATTAGAAAATAATACTAATTATAACGGAATTGTGAAGAATATGTTACAAATATATTGTGACATTATTAATAAATTGTAATATTATTAATAATGAGTTTATAGAATTCATATTAATAATATAGTTGTAATACTTAGTTAATCTCACCATTAGTAGTGAGATATTAATATCATATTTGTATGTACGTGAGTTAATCTCACCATTAGAATAGGGATATCAGATGATAGAGAGATAAGTGGGATAGAAAATATAAAGGAATGAGGTGCACCCTTATTATAGTTTTCCTTTTGGAAGAAACTTTTATTTTGGTGCATGTGGGACTAAAAGCCCCAAATTAGATTAGAATTTCTAATCACGATTAGGCCTTGCTAATCACAATAAGTGAATTACCAAATGATTAAGAGGTGTGAAACCTTAATCAACTGCTTAGGGTCAACTAGGAGGCCAGGATAAGTTTTTAAAGCTTGTTGAGACGATGTAGAGGAGAATGAGTGATTTCTAGTGGTTGGCATAGGGGTTTGAGTCAATATTAGGGTATATTGACCAAAACAAGGGAAAAATAGGCTTAATTAGCTAATAAACACTAATTGTCTATTTTGAAGAGGATTTTGACTTACGATTCGCTGTAAAGTAGCATCCTAAATGTGAAAGTGGTTACGCAATCAACAAAGTGTTGTTAATTGGCCAAAGTGGTAAGAAATATTATTTAATTAGCAAAGATTACTAATTATAATGGAATTGGAAAGAATACGAGTGATTTGTGTGCATTTTGGCAATAAGATTGCAAAAGCAGAATTTAGGTGTCCAAAATTAGTTTCCATGTGTGGTAATTATGTATTGTTAATGTCTCAATCTAATCTAGTTCAGAAGTAGATAAATATTCCATCCTCAAAAGTCACCAAAAGAAATAGAAGAACCAAGCAATGTAAAAAGAACCCCAAGCAATGCAACAAGAGCCCCCAGATTTTGGAACTTTATAATGAGTGCATGTTACAATATGGAACTTTATAATTATATTGAAATTCTGAAAATAAATATTTCCAATGGAAAGAGCATGAAAAAATAAGTGCTTTTACAAAAAAAGCATTGAAAACTGATTTTCAAATCAAAAGATACAAGCTTTACAATTTTATGCTCTGTTATTTATTTTAGTTGCCACTAAAAAAAAATAAAAATCTCTTGCCTTCACCACACAAATAAAATGAAATGGGGGTGGAGTTAAGAACCTACTAATAGGAATCACAAACTTAAGCCCTCATATGGCTATACTATATGACCATGGGCTAAGGATTTCAATGGGTGTTTTAGAGTTTTGCCACCTTCCGAATCCAATGGAAGGCTCTGTTTTACATAAAAAAATGCACGCAATAACAAAATATAGAAAAATCCTGAATATATGAATATACAAAAATAATGTTTGTAAAAAAAAACTTACAGACAGATGTCAACAACAATCTTTTTCTCTGATACCATAAAAGGAACAATAACCAAATCTTACCAAGCCATGAACTCATATGCTAATCAAACACCATGATTAATAAGATGAAATAAAGTTTCCAAAATAACTTTACATAAACATTTGCAAATAAATGAGCAGCAATATCATATATTATTATGGAAATCAATGAAATACAATGAGAATTGACCTTGCTTATATAGGAAAGGAATAAAAATATAAGAACCAGTCACAGTCGTAGATCAAACCATAAATCAAGGAAAAAAACTAGTCATCAAAGAACTAATCAAGACCATAGATTTAGGAAAGAATTAGACATTAAGGATCTAGTCAATACCATAGATCAAGGAAAGAACTCGTCAATACCGTAAATCAAGGAAATAACTTATACCTAACAACTAGATAATATCCCCCTAATATCTAAATAAAATAAAATAAATATCCACATGCATAAGTGGGTGAGGATAAATACAATAAAGGTAAATAAAGTACCTAGGTGAACATAAGCTAAGGTAAATACATATTCTAACAAATCTAAGGTGGCACATGTAAAACCAATGTCCAATGGGCTATTGCAGAGTCTCTAATGATTGAAACATTTGCAAAAAGAGAAGCAACCTAGTTGAAACCATCTAGAATTAAGTAGTGGATTCCATTCCAACATGTAGCCAACAGCCCAATCCATAAACAATAGAATGTCATCATACACAAGTAGGGGAGGTTATAAATATAGAGCCATGGATTGTGAATTGGGGAGGAGTTAGCCTGGGTGTATAAAATTCAGCATGTGGACAACGTCCATTTATGACATTTACTTGTGACATCAATCAAGATTCCATGAGTTAGTTATGTAACTTGTATCAACATGGAACTGCTAAATTTATTTTTGTCATATAAAGTTGTTTTTGTCAGTTTATATTGGTTTGAATTTTGCATACAAACTTACATGTTGGGAGTGTATTTGGAGTGTTTTGTTTGTTGTAAAACTTGTAATCTATATTTGATTCCTTTATTATGAAAATCATATTTTGTTAGGGATATTTACTTGAATAAACTCAAATATGGCACACGTACCAACACTTATAGAAAGAAGAAAGGAGGATGCAAGAATATTATCACTCAACCCATTGTAAATACTAACCTCTACTTTTATATCACCTCCACCACTACTATTCTCAATGCTTCTTGTATCCAAAGCGACACTACTATCCAAGGGGTATCAAATGTAATCATGTTTATTGGAACTAAAATTTCCCACTAAAGGATACCATTCATGATATAATTATTGCTAATGTATACATTTCCCATTATGTGCATGCAAATATACATATATTTGATGTTGTGAAATATTATTTGCAACTTTATATGTACGAAACTGTAACAGAATTAAATGTACACACACAACATTTCAATCTACTGTTTCATATATATTACTACACTAACACTATCAACCACACACATTATCAACTATACGATAAATGTTTTTCCAACAAAATACCAAAAAAACAAACGATCCTCAACTAACACAATAAACAATAATTAAATGCATACAACATAAACTAAAAAATAAATTAACTATCGAAAACAATATCAAATGTATTCATGTACAAATTTTTAACAAGTTTGAAATATAGAAACAACCTTAAAATTAAGTGGCCCATCTATATTTCTACACTTGCAAAATCAATCACAGCCCTTATCAACATCAACTACAAAAGTAATAATTATACCTCTAAATAAAATAACATATATTGTTCGGCATTCACATTGCATGAAACACATGCGATTACTAGTATAAATATGTTAGTTATATTTATTGAGTAAGTTTATATCTACAAATATCAACATATCTGGTCTATCTTCTTCTTATAAATAGAATTAACATAAAATTGATTACAATAATAAAATTACACATTAAATTATAATAAATAGAATTCACATGTAATTGGTTACACTTACTGAATAAACATATATCCATATATATAAATAATGAAATTAACATATCCAACTAATTGCATTCACTAAATAAGTGTATATCTATAACAAACCTCCATACCCTAATATAATTAACTATGCTTACCAACTTCTTTTTTGTTCACCAGTAGGTCTCCACCTTTAAATATGCCCTTGCTAGAAAGTGTCAAATTCTGACGGCTCTAATATTTGTTATCTTACTGTATTTTAGATATTTTAACGGTTGTAAGATTTTTCGATATTTTTCTACAGTAATAGATATTTATCAATAAATCCTAGATATTTACTTTAATAGCTCCTCCAAATCAAGTAGTCCCCTAAATGACCAATCAATGGCTGGAATGCATACAACTCTAGCATTAATGTCTAACAGAGGTAATCATGGAATTATGATTTTTTTTTTAACAAGATTTTTTTGAAAGGAAGGAAGGGGAAAGCAAAGGAATACAAGCTAGAGAAAGGGGTGAACTGCTATAAAAAATCATTACCGTCATGTATTCAAGAGCTTTTCATGCCCTAGGCAATTTCTTAGGGTGAATGATGGGCAGGGACACCAAAAAGAACTCTTCTCAGTGCATATACAAGTAACAAGCATATAATGTATTTATTTTGGATGGTTAGAATCAAGATTTATGAAACCCATTAGTCTCAATTGAAAGATCTATAGGAAATCTCAACTACACATAGTCAATCTCCATTTGTAGTCAGACAATGTTGTATAAGTCTAAATTAGAGACTAGTAAAGTGGCTCATCACTTGAAAAACATAGAAGCTAGTACCTTCAAATAGTCTAAAGTCTTTATTTATGAAGCTACATAGAATTGTATCTTATTAGTTGTGCAGAATCGCTGAATGAAATCCCAATTTAATGGTGAGAGGGATGGTCAACCTAAATTTCAAAGTCTGTTAGCAGTGCTACCGTGCTTAGAAATCAGTCTGTGAGTCATTTACAGAGTTCATGGATGCTGTAGGCTCCTCCCCTAGCATTGAAGTTTCATTTTCATTGTTTTTCATAACTACTAACACGAGTAACAACCATAACATGATGGTAGCTTTTACATATTTTACCATGGCAGAAAAAGCACAATTGACATAAAAAGATGTAGAGTTTTTTCAATCACTAAATAGGGTTTGTAGAAGGATTGAATATAGGAGAGAGGAGACTGGTGGGGCGCTGTAAATAATTACAAGCACTTTTCGTATGTTTACTACAGTGAAAAAATGACATGTAACGTATCAATTTTTTGGTTTAAATGTTTAAAATGACAAAATTAGGATGGAGAGACATTGCAGCAAATGTCATTTTCATCGTTGTATAGGAAAATGACTTAGGACACTCTTTTTTTAATAAATTATGATGATGGAATCAATAGTTTTCCTATGGCAAAGTCAAGAAAGAAACCTTTTAATCTTTTATTGTATGTGTTGTTAAAAATTACACTATATATGTTTTCAAACTAATGGGCGGGTGGGTAGACAAGTGAGTTATAGGGAGGGAGTACTCTCCAAAAATTGCGTAAGGTACTCGAAAACCTTAATTTGGTACTACGTGTATTTAGTTGGATATTACACTATCCATTGAAGGTGAATCAACATGAAGATAAGGAAGTTGCGAAAAAGATTGTGACTACAAAAAAATAACTAGCTAATCAATCATAAATATAGTTTCTCCACGAATTTTCTTAAAATGACGGAGAACTTATATTTCCCCTAAACAAATGAAAAATTAAATTAAACACCAATTACCTTCTATTTGCAAAAGAACAAACAAAACAATTTAATAATGATGTCATTGTTCTTCCCAAATTCCATTGGGAAAAGCTTCAATTTTTTTGTGTACTCCCTGCATTAAATATAGTATTAGAAAATGACATCTACTATATAAAATCATTGTTGATTTTGATAAATTTGTGATTTCAATATATATGTGCATGTGGATTCTCCGGCGTAATTTACAACTGTTGTGCGATTTCTAGTATTATAAAATTGTAAAGTGAAATCATATCCAAACCCTCATAAATATTCTTCAGCTCAATTCTACCTGCTCTGCCAAGCGACACCAAGTTCTCAAAATTAGTTTCTTTACCGCAAGTGCGTCCTTTATATACGACTTTTATGCTATGTGATCCACCATATCATTAAAAAATAAGGTGTGTCTAAACAAATGATCACGTGTCAACTATGGCCTAAAGTGATAAGGATTAACATGCAATATTTGACTCATGACCCAATTATCCTCTATAGAGTTTTCAATAGAGGATAAATGGCTATAAATAACGAGGCTTGGATATGATCCACCATATTATTAAAGTTGACCTCATCTCCGTGTAGATTTTTTTATTTGTAGTTAAGGGACTTATAATAATTTAAACAAATATTATAAATTAATTAATATCTATTTGGGCAAATCTTTAAAAATTTCATTACACAAATCAACTTTTATAAGTGGTTTGCGCAACACTTTCGTTTGGTATGTACTTATATTTATATTTATATGGCAATATTTTAATTAGTACATGGATGTTATTACATTAGACATCTTAAGTACATGAAAATTTGATCTCGTGAACATTGATTTTGATTGGAATTCTCAATTTAATGTGAGAATAAAAATTAAATACACTTATAGATGGAACTAAGTTGAGTATTCTTCTATTAAGAAATATCATAAGTATTATTTCCTTCTTGTCTTTTTGAAAACTCTACATTCAATCTTAATATCAATAAGTTAAGATCATTTATGTCAATATTGATTGGTAATTCTTCATGGAAGCTATATATGTCTGCAATATTGATGATTGGATAGATATACAACCCTTGAGTGATCTGCACTATAAATCCCACAACCATGTGCATGGGTTTATCTTACACTGGCTAGAGCAAAAGGGGTTATAAGAGTGTCAGGGTTAATGAATGCAATGAACCAAACACACAACAATGTAACATAAGAATTAATTGTAGGAATGGAACTTTTATTCATTAATGGTGAATGGCGAATATAGATATGTACAAACAATTACAAAGACTAAGACAAAAGACTCTTGTATCAAAATTGGAAAGCATCCTTGCTTATCATCTACACTACTTTGAAGGTATTACAAACAAATCAATGTTATAGGAGAACCAAGAAAATTTATCTACTATATTCGAAATGAGTTAAATATCATAAATCTAAAGATATCTCTTTCTAGATCGTATGATACACTATATACGCATGTGTGTATATAGGAAGATAATGACATGCTGAGTCTCTGGCTAACATAGTAAGAAAAGTGCATCATGTATGTAGTATAAGCAAGCAATCATAAGTATAACCAAGATATGCACATGAAGTGTATGAGTGGGATGGAGTGGTATCCAATGTGTGAATGTGATGGGAACAACGTGCATCCCAACGGGTGTGTATGAAATGAGGTCCATTTATAAAAGACTGCTTAAAAATCAAGAATGAGCTATAGAACAAGAGTGTGTCATCTAGAAATGGTTTGAAAATGTGTGATAGAAACATAGATCATGAAGCATAGAGTGTGAAAAGTAAATGCAATGAGGTTGATTTAAGATTTAAACCCTTAACAGTCAAGTATGAACCGTGGAACTAGAGTGCGTTATAGGGTAATGACGATACAATGTGTGTATCAAGGTGTGTAGGAGTACAAAGAAATATTAGTCATAAAGCACGGAATGTGAAGTGTAGTAGTAGATACTAAAGGAAACTGATAGGGAGCTATTCAAAATAGATACGGTCATTGGGAACAAGAGTAGCCAAAGTATAGAGAGTGCATGCAAGGATGTATACCGTATATATATAAAATAACATATGTACCATGAATAGAAGAATACATAAGTAGGCATGAGGAGAAAAGTGTGTACAAAGTAGCATAGGAGGCTAGATAAATGTGGCAAGGTATGCACACAGTGTAGATAAGAGCAAGTGTTGCATGAATTTAAAAAAAAAAGGAATGTAAAGACGTCTATGTGAATAATATGAGGTAATTGTTGATTAGGACATGTGACTATGAGGGGGGGAGATAGATGCCCCAAAGTGTAAGAGTAATAGAGATCTATGTGATGAGGTAAGAAGAGAGAGACCGTGTCATGATGGTGGAGGTGGCAATGTGTTAGGGGTATCAGTATTGTTGTTAGGAGGATTAGATTTGCCAAAGTAAGTTGTGGTATGGAGAACAAATGGAAATTTCATTTTGACACGTGAAGAAGCTTGAAGGTTGAGATTAAACGAGATCAATCTCGGAAGGCCAATCAACCCTCCACATCAACCCCACTTTATTTTTCACACCATAGCTACTGCTCGCATACTAAAATAAATTATTGGGTCATGTGTAGTAGGCAGACAATTCCCTATTCCTCTTCATGAAAAAGAAAGCTTTGAGATGAATCCTATCTAAGTCATCATCCTTCCCCCATACTATATAGATTGCAACTGACTTATTGACCATCTCCTAATCTTGATCCTTGTTCCACAATGGAATATATTCAGCGTGAAATTCTCACCGAACTAGAGGATCATATAGATGACACCTTATTCACCACAAGATCCGAGGTGCACGGACATGTAACTATCACACAACACACCTAAGAGGACCTCATGACTCATGCCCAAATCCATATCCTGAATCAAGTATATGATATTAGTAAGTTGATACTCTACAATCATTCTCTTCTCATGGCTAGATATCCCCCTTATAATACCAAGAAAACATTTTTTTTCTGGCTTGGGCACTTGCCCCCGCTTGGGCTCTTAACCCCCCTTGGGTTTTACACACATCCAAAAATGTTATCCTTGTTTGGGCTCTCTACCCCACTTGGGTTTATCATCACCTCTCTTTTTCCCCGACATCTCATATTGTTGGAATGTCGTGGTCTTGATTCTTCCTATTTTGGATTTGATTTTCCCTAGCCTTTCCAAGTGGATTACCGTGGTATTGTGAATCCTCTCTTAGGTCCTTGAAATCACTTGAATTTATCTTCCTTCCCATCAGATTTCTTTCCTAAACATAATTATCGTTATTGTTAAGTATAATGAGTATTATTCTATACATGCATGAGGAAAGAAAGGAAAATGATAAGCAAAGCATCAAACATCAACAAATACCACCATCATCAAAATAATCATATATATATATATATATATATATATATATATATCAACAAAAATACATCAACCGCATCTAATTCCCTATACACTGTGCCAACTGGGCCACTAATCATGATTCTTTGTATAGGGCTCCCATATGAAACTATCCAGATGTACTTGGCATAACGGTTAATACGCCTCTTCACCCATTGAAGTACTCTTAAGGCATTTATTGCTATGAAAAATGGCATCCCTATGGGCCTATACATCAAAAATCTCTCATTTATCCATGTCGTCAATAATATCATGGGACACACGGTGCTCTGTGCTCTCTATTAGACCCTATATAAATTTTGCACTAGTTGTACCCATATAGAGGTCCCACAACTAAATAATGTACCCTAATCAACCACATCTATACAGGAGGCCATTAGATATAACAAAATGGTCTCGTATTCCTTGTGACACAAAATGTGTGCCACTTTTATGACCATAACCACCTTTTAGATAGCCAAAATCCCTGCCTCAAATATCGTGTTGCACCGAAAACTGAGCATCCCCTCATCACATATTTCATTTCATGTGGCCCATGTGGATGAGAATTTCCTCTCTGTAATATCCGAGGTAAGATCAAAATACATGAAATCCCCATCAATTGACAAGCCCAATATCCCATGCACATCCTGAAGTGTCACGATCATCTCAATTATCTTGCATGCCCACCATTGAAAGGTGTTGGCTCAAGGAACCCACATGGTCAAAAACATTTGTAGTAAATCTAAGCTCAATCATATCATGGGCATCTACATGATACGCCACAAGTTCCATCCAAGTAGTTGTGATACCTTTACATCTACCAATCCATAAATTAATCCATTCATCTATGCCACATCAACCACCCACCATAGGCCGATCCTTCGATATCCCTGCATTTAGAAATCAATAAAAGCCAGGCATTAGATTCCTTAAAAATCAATCTAATACTTCAAATCATAAAAATTCACATGTTTTTCTAATATTCCTTATGTTATTTTCCCTTTGGTTTATGTCATCAGCCCATGTTAATCTTTTTGACATTTCCTGATGCCATCGGCCCTGTTGCTTCAGGGGGGGCAATGGCATCCCAATTGGTACGACCATAACTTTAAAAAATAAAAAATAAAAAATCTACAAAAAAACAAAGCTAAAAGAAAATCCCTCATAAACCCACGTGCATTTTGTCCTACTTTTTCTAATGAATCAAGTTTGACTCAAAATGACACCCTCATATTTTAATAATCCTAAAAAATACCAAATTTCCCCTAATCTACCTTGCAAAATTAAATGCAACGAATTGCTCGTGGTCGAGTGCCAACACGTGCTCCTTGTTCATCCTCCCTCCTCGCACTCGTGTCATATCATCATGTTAATCGCCACATTTGGAATTGTAGAGCTTAGTTCTCTTAATTTTGGAAAAAATAATAAACAAATAAAAATTAAAAATCCTAAATAAACCTCAAATTTATATTTAAACCCATCGTGATCAGCCTCAATCTATAAATATCCATCATTTTAGTTCCTGATGCCAAAAAAATATTCTAATGATTGTGTTGGGATCATGTCCTTCTCCCACTCATTTTAACACATTATACGCCTTATCCCGCGCTTTGGCCAAAAAGCACATTTTTGACCCTATATCTCAAATTTCTGAACTCACGTCATACATCTCACGGGCCCCTAGATAGGTGATTTATGTCTTATTTTATTTATAATCCGTTATTATTTCCTTTTAGTTTTACTTCTCTAGGGTTCTAGTAGTGTGGATTGTTCCCATATGTGACAAGATGACTGACACTATCAAGTACGCATTGGTGGGTATATCTCATTTTAGCTAGTCCTTTATTTAATTTTTTCATCTACTTTCTATTTCGGTGTTATGTATCATTCTTTCCACTGACTACCCCATGTTTCACTATTACGACATGTAGTAATCAAGATCTGGGGCATATGTATACACCTATTTTTTCATGCTTTATATTTTCATTCCTGTTGCTAACAATTTCTCTTCCATGTTAGAGGTCACCAATGCATCTATTTTGGGGAATGAGTGCCTTAAATGGCTCATTCCAGGATATGGATATGGTTATTCACGTAACCATTAGGTTAGGGATGATACATGGAGAGAGAATGGATATGTGTCCTATCCACTTATTTTTCTCCTATTTTCTTGGTTTACTTCACGTCCTCCTGACACCTTACTTGCACATAACCATATTATTCTTGCATTTGTTATTTTTTTCATGACATATCACATACACCCCTTGTCATCTCCCCTCCCTAGTCGACACCATCACCCATGGGTGATTTCATTGGCACATTTTCAAATTCTTGAATGACGCCTTAACCCATGGGTGTCGTCGTCAGTATAAATACCAAATAGACATGTTATCCAAAATTCACCCCTCAAGGTAATTTTGATAACATGAATCAGATTCTTCAGTCCCAAGTAAGTAGAATTGATTCAAGGCGCAAAATCATGTTTTGGGGGTCCCTTTGGTTTCTCTCTAACTTCCCCATCCAAGCAAATAATCCAACAAGTTAAAAATTTTGAAAAAATCCAAAAAATGAAGTCATAGGCTTGTTTTCATGCATTGCGGGTCTAGAGGTTGTGGATCGTACAAAGGTTGGTTGAAACAGGTTTGGATCCAAAATACAAACAAATTGGCTAAATTGATTTTCTATGTCCTAGGCTACACAAGTTCAACAGGAACACGTAGGGTGCGCACTACCAAAAATGTCGAAGTCAAAATGGAAATTGGTGAAGTCAGAACTTTTTGGCCCACGCAGTCTATGGGACAGTCGGGACAAAAGTACACGCGAGACACAAAAAGGGGAAAAAGCCGCAAAAGGAACCATAGGTTTCAGAGAATGTAGAGGTCAACGACCCTCACGGCCTGGTCAACAACAGATGCATAAGGACAAGGAATCTTGAATCGAGCAATGTGGAAGAATGTGTTCAGGACAGCCAAGACACGTGAACCCGATTTTGCCGAAATAGCCGTTATGAAGAGAAACAGTCAATGTTTGACCTGTCAAACTTCAAACGGCCATAACTTTTGACTCCGAGCTCTGATTTTCATAAAATTGGACTTTCTTGAATGAGCACGACATCCTATGTATCAAAAAAATAAAATAAAATAAAATATTCATCTCTAGTCAATTAATGCTCATTCCCGTCAAATGACAGAAAATGCCTAGTAGACCCAAAATAGCTACTCACACTCAGAAGGACAGAACTTTTGCATTTCTCAACGAAATTGAATGAAATTGGTACCGTTGGAATTATGGCTCCAATCCCAATGCACATAAATCAATAAATTATGGATTTTATGAAGGATAGATAGATATTTTGTAGAAAATTCAACCAACTTCATAATAGTGTTTTATTTGGTAGTTGGACGAATTCAATGAAGCATGGGATGACATATTTCACTGGTGCAAGTTATGGGACAATATGTGGAGCCTTTAGCAAGCAACATAACATCATTTCACTCCATTTAATACCTCTTACAAGTGGTTGAAGGATAGATTTCAGGATTTCCATTTTCCCTCTCTCTCTCTCTCTCTCTCTTCTTATTTTTCTATAAAATGGAGTGTTGGGCTCATTGTAGGAGGAGGTAGTTTTGTTGTAGCAAAGCTCTGCCAAAATTTATTTATGAAGCCAATGTGCTATAGGACCTTGTAGTGGACTCCTTACATGGTGATCCAGGCCCTTATTTTGTAAGCAATTGAACTGTGCATATTAATGAAGAAATAAATACGAGTTCGTGGATGTATCTTCCCTTGTGTTTTATTTCCTTATCTTTTCCCCTCCAATCTCATTGCATATAGATTGTGTCTATTCATTCTCTTGCAAGGATCAATTATCATTGTGTATGTTTGATATGTTGTTGTGAATGCATTTTTCTAGATTGTGGAGGACTGGTATCACCCCTTCTAGTGTGCACTTTAATTCTGTATCTCACACATTGGAAGACTACCCTCAATCCCTCCTTCTTTGGGGTATCACCATTGTAGTGTAGGATTTCATTTTTTATGCATTCTCTCTCCTTGGTCCCTTAGAAATTTAGATTAGGACAGTTAGTTTTTCTGCATTAGAGTATATTGTAGCAAGTAGTTTAGGATCAAGAACCAACTTTCTCTGGAGGTCTATCTCAAGTAGCAAGTCTCACAACTTGGAGATAGTACCAATGTTATCCAATCACACCGTGACCTCAATTATATGCACTTGTGTAAACATAATGGTACTGTGATTTGGCGATAACAAAGAATTTTCACATAAAAGGACATAACAAAAATAAACGCAGGAATTTTCTATTAGCTCTGCTCTTTTGCACCAGCTTGCATATGGTCACTCAACTCTTGGATTTATTACATCTTAACTCTTGGATTAGATAATTTTCTTACTTGATTGGTTTTCTTTCACTCTTGGGTCACCTATAACAAGTGAGGAAAGGATTGTTTTCCCTTCTCCACCCAAAAGATAGTCTCTCTTGGTATATTATCCTTTTAAAAATAGATGTTGTAGCTTAGTTTTATCATCAATAGCCCAAGGCATGCTGGAACATCACTTAGCCAAAACTGAGCACTCACCTGAAGCACACACGGGTACCAAGTCCCTCTTTATGGAATATTTCTCAAGAAGTTAGCATGATTTTAAGAATATTCTATATCCATAACAGATAATTAAGTATATTGTATAACATAAACAGATAAGTCTTGATTTCATGCATTTCTAAGCGTGCCCTGTTTCACTATAATTCCACATGCATCTATGTGCCCTGCATCTGCATGCCCAATCCTTATGCACCTTTTATACTTAGGCCATACTGCATCATCCCAAAAAATTCATCATCTGCCACTCCCCCAAGCATTTATGTTCTCTAAATCAACTTGTCATTTTCTATAGAAGTCTCCTATCTTTTCTTGCTAATTTATGTTAGCTTAATATTCTATGCACATGCTAGGTAAGCATATTTTATTCAAATATTTATTTTTATGTTGCATTCTTTACCTCGATTAGCATATATATTACATGTTCATTTTATTATTAATAACCCCCATAGTGTCAATACCTCAATAGGGTTCCATCCTCTTTCTCAACCTAAGTCATTATAAGCATTATCTTGTCCTAGTGTAAGGGTTACTTCCCTTTGGGTATGAGATCTTAACGGTCCCTGTACCCCCTTTGCATTCTATCCATTATGTGCCAGTCTTGGTGTGTCTCTTACTCATTACCTCAATACCCTATTTGAAAGGATGATGAGAGTGCATGTTATCTAGAAACATTTTTGCCCATCATATAGTCTTATGAAGCTCATTTCATCTATCAAATTTTACCTTATGTGTTGTGATGAATGTTAGAAACACAATACTACTTGTCACTCAAGTCATTTCATATCCTTTATAAGTAGACACAAAAATGTGTGAATAGTATACCCACAAATGGTGAAAGCTACAACACCTGTTGGACCGATCAATAATAATGGAGAGGATTTCTGAATTGAAGCTGAATATAGTTCTATTTGCACCATATTAATGAGTAATGACTTCCCTATACTTGTAGTTCCTTGAATCACCATGTTTAAAGGAGAATGTTTATCTTGGAGATTGTAGCGGTGAAGAATATTTCAAGGGAAACTTGTTGTTTTATTAATAAGGGTAATTGTGAATGTGAAGAGGAAGGATTTATCTAAAGGAAAATGTGGATTTCTGAATTGAGGGATATAAAAGTAGATGAAAATTCTTGAAAGTAAAGTGGAACAATAGTATTTGTCTAGTTGTGTTGAAGAATAAAAATTTGAAGGAACATTAGAGAAACATTGTAAGAGGTGGCGAATTGAAGGCATGGAATGAACGACACATTATAGAGTGTAGTAAAGAACGAAAATACTAAAAACATTTTGTAGATGGAAAATGCATTTGTAAACTATGAGGAAACACATTAAGATAAATAGGTGTCCTTCACTACAATTATCGACCAATTTTTATTGATATACTGGAAGTTAGAGATGAAAAGGATGCACGAAGAGGATTTTTTTTTAGTACTATGAAAGGTGTATTATTTTTTACAAATATATTGGTTAGGACATTCTCCATGCCAACCCAATCAAAATTTGTAATTAGATGCAACCATTGTCATTTTGGAAATATATTTATCAACACCTCGTCATTATTCCATCTTCTTAATAGTCATTGAAATGGGGGAATTTTCATGTATATATTCTTACACTCGAGTTATTTTGAATTTTTGGTGTATTTATAATAAATTAGTACATCTACAACAATGATAGTCATATTTACCTAACTCTACTTGTGATGGCATAATTCAATCTAGTAAAAAGAATGTTAATAATTATTAAGATCAAAATTCAAAAATTGATAACTCAAAAATATAATGAATATTATATCGAATTGAAATCCTTAATTTGTTTAAATTTTTAGAATGGAATATATAGAAGGGATATGAATATGTTGTAAGTGCAAAATGACCTATACCTCTGACTATATTGTACAGCCAAAATATGTGACCACAACATGATCGAACATGTGTTTACATTGGTAGTGGCATATGTAAATGAGAAAAAAACATTCATTCAATATCAGTGTCCTAGGTGGAGGGGTGAGGTCAAGATAGGAAGGAGGAAAGTTAGAGGATTTATTCGTAGAGTCTCTTTCTCTGTTTCTTATAGACAAGGAAACATGCATATGGTTGAATCCCTAACACGTATGGCCTTGCTCACTCATATGCCAACCAAGATAAAAAATCCTACAAAAAATACATCCGTAAAAAAAAAAACCTAACCATCATCGACCTGAACAACCACGAGTACTTATTTTAACCCTAGTCACTCCTACCAACATGGGTTAAATTTGACATCTTTAAAAGATGTTTTTCATAATTTTAGTTATAAAATACTTATGAATTTATTTGAAATAGAAATCTCTTATGACTTGTATATTTAAACTATGACCATCATTTCTATAAAAAATTATATATGAACTATATTAATATATATAAATATATATTACAAATAGTTAAATAAACCAATAATATTATTCTATATGTTATATTAATACGAATGAGGTTTGTCATTAAAATGTATATATTTATATTTTTTTCCTTGTTAAATATATTAAAAATGTGTTTGACATCATATTAGGCTCCGAACACAAATATGTGCCTTTCTAAAGCCTCCAAAAACTTATCGTGAGATTAGAAGGGAGTTTGGTGACAGGAAAATTGTTCCTGTCAAGGCCTTTCACCCACTTATTAGACCAAGATCGATGAAGCCTTAAACAAAATGAGCCTTTGTGACTCATCGATGAACACATAAAATTGCATCATCATGAGGATACTAAGGTTACTACATATAGACACTCACATCATCATGAGAGGAAATAATCCTGAACACATGTAGGGGAAATTTAAAACAACAACCAATATGGATATACATGAGATTGGAGAAACAATTACTATTGTTATACATGGATGTAATCGGGAAAAATATATGGAGCATGGAATCATATGAATGATCAACATGGGTATGCAAGAAGTCAAGTAGGAATAATTGTGGTTATATTAAGTAATGACTTTGATTAAATTCGAATTAGGTCTTACCCAATCAATAAGAGTAATGTATATGCATATATGAATGAGATGAATATCATTGCGAGATATGTAATGTATGTGAAAAAATTTCTATTTACTAGAAGGATTTGGAGGTACCCCCCTCAAAGTGGAATTCCCATATTTTGAAATTTGGTGGAGTCATTCCTTAACGAGTATTATAAGGTGGTTTCCTACATTAAAGACATTATTGATAATATATTATATATTAGGGATTTTTGGGACACCAATATCTCTTTTGTTGTATTGATCTTTATTTATCATGCATATTTTTTGAATTATTATATATGTGAATATTTTACCAAATGGTTTTCACCTACCTATATTAAGGAGAAAAATTATGGGCTTGTAACTCCATGGTTTGGACAAAATATTACAATATTTTAGTAGACATCTACAAAAGAAAAAGGAAAATAATTTTAGTATGAGTAAAATGGACATTAAATTTAAATTCAAATTAAAAGTGAACATAGACATTACAACCCACCAACACCACTTTGAAATTCAAGAATAAAATATATCTTAATATAATAAAACTAAGGCAGCCGTACTCACCATTTTTTGGGTTAAAATAATCGACCACATGTTATAAGAAACTAAGATTTTAAAATCAAATCTATGAGAAAAGAAAATGTGACATATTATCACATAGTAAAATTTTGAGAAAAATCAAAACAATGGATAAATATTTAGTTTAGATATAATGACGAAGAAACTAAATTAATTGAAATAATTAATATTTTGATAGAGATTTTCAGTGAAGAGATTTTTATCCATTTAGATGGTCGACGTAACGATGGAAGACTAAAGTAGAACTGCATTTTGTATTTCGAGGAAGTACTATGTGGAACTTTGGTTCTTCTCGCAACCCATAAGATTGTCTATGGAAATTGACAGGTTGTGGGCCATTTTTTTGTGATTTTAATTTTATATTATATGTGAAAAATTTCGGAATGAGTAGCTAATGGCAAGCTTAAAATTTAAAAAACCAAATAATTTTTTATATACTTATTTATATTTATATATAATATGTAAAAATATAAAATTTACTTGTGTATATGAACAAACTATTTAAAATATTAGTATTTACAACTTGAAGAAAGAGTTCAGCTGTCAATGAATTTTGATTTGACAGAAACTGATAATTCGAAATTCCATGCTTGTTGGAGAGACTACTTTTTACATTATAATTAAGATTTACAATATATAATAACAATACTATTGTACTGTACAATAGTCTATAATATTACAGATTATTGTAATTAAGATTTTGAGTTTTTAATGGATATCAAAATTAATATTTATCTCAATCAGTATTTGGTTTATTGATGAAGTTATTAGGCTCACAATAAGTCTATCAGGGATTATTTTTTGTTGAGTGTAGAAGTCCATGCATCTTAATAAGGTATGAGGTCGGCCTAGGCTTCTTAGTAAAAGATGAGGTCATGATCATGCCCCGAGTGACTTTAGTGGAATGGATATCCCTCAAACTTTTAAATTAGATACTCTTCAGACCTTACATCTAAACTAAATAAGAATGAATTATTTCTAAACCTTAAAAACAAATGCCTATAAGATCTGGGTAGTAGCATGCTTTACAATATAAAAACAATGAAATTTAGTGCCACATACAATTTCTAATTCTAAGATATTTCTTTCTTTTATCTCTCCAGCAACAAGATCTTGATAATGTCTTCATAAAGAATAGATAAGATTTACATTTATACATGCTCTCCATAAAATTCATAATAAATACATATCTTTTGAGATGAGGAGGAGATTAATTTATCTTTTATTAAAAGGCATAACCATTAATATAGTCATCAAGGATAGCCTAGATATTTGTAAGGTGATAAGGAGTAACAAAGGCTATAAATAATGAGGGTGGGATGTGAAGTGAATTACCCATTTGATTTTTGTGAGATTTGATCTATTTGGGAGCTTCCATTAGTGAATAATTAAGTACAAAAATTAACCCAAGTAAACTAAGCAATAAAATGTGAAACCCTAGTTTTAAAGAGGGTAAGAAGAGCCTTAGTTGATTCACAGTGAAATCTAGATTGTGCCAAAGTGTTGACCAACTAAACAAAAATTGAGAAACATCACACAGAGCCTTAGAAAAGTGTGTGAATTGATGATCCTCCTGAACTAGACACCTGGAGAGGGATATGTGTGCATGTGGGTGCCCTAGACCTATTTCTAGGCACCTATTTTTGTGGAAATTCTTAGGAAACCTCCTCTAAGTGGCCATGAGGTATTCATTTTTATTCTTCTATGGTCACAATGAGGTTGCAAAATGATCTTCGAAGTCATTAGAAACCAGTAATGAAGAAATGACCTACAAAACCCTCAAAGAGACATCAAATCCTAAAAAATAAAGATGCAGAATGAGGGGTCAGACTGTCCTTAGCTATCACAATGGTGAACTTAAAATTGAGTGCTACACTACATCTCAGACATAATGTAGTTCTATGTATATGTCTGGGGAATCGTGCCATAGGTGGCTCTTGCGCGTGTCACACTTGATATCAAACAAAGTAGCTAGATGTAAAGAAACATAATAAATGTGTGCATGGAATAGAATGAAATTTCCTCCTATGAAGTGTATGCAGAATAGAAAACCTTTATTTCCCTTGGATGGTGCTATATATATGCAACGGAGCTCTTAGATACTTGATGAATGCAAGCTTAGGCGGTGATAGCTAATGCTTAGTGTTTGGTTCTTTAATATGATCACATAACTTTATATTTATATGATTCCCTTGCTTGCATTTCGTAATTAATCCTAAAAAGGATGAATACCAAAAAGATAAGAATATCAAATAGATAGATTGGACCCAAAAGATGTGAACAAAGTATATTGAGGTCGGGGGTGCTTAGAGGGGATGAGGGTCCCTAGTGTTGGCATCCTAGCCGGGCACTGGTGTCCAAGATGATAAATATTGAGGTATAAAAAGGAATATTGAGTAAATAAAGGTGCAAGAAAAAAAATGAAATAGAAAACAAAGAAACGTGGAAAATGACATGGATTACTTATTAATTTTATTACTTAGGAATCATATGAATAGTAGTATGCAATCAAGAATAAATAGTTACCCAAAGTGCGTGATTTTGTATCTACAATTATACTTGTCTTGTAGGTTGATGATCTCCTACTTATCGGAAGCTCTTTTTCCCACATTCATATTATTCAGTGGGCTCTCTTCCCACATTCATATGAAAAATATCAGGTTGTTGCATCATTTATTTAGTTTACAAATTTCTTAGACAGATTCAGGGATTCATTTGAGTCATCAGAAGTACACCCATGATAAATTTCATAATTTTGACATGGCTGATTAAAATCCATGCCCATCTCCTTTTCAATCTAGGGTTAATTCTTAATTCCACCAATACAACTCCTCTTTGTTATCCTACCTTGTATAGGAAGTTGGTTATAAGTATGATGTACTTGACCCATACTCGCCTTGATATTTCCTTTTTAGTAGGGCTTGTTTCTTAATTTACACATTATCCTCACAGCTGTAACTAGAAATCTGCTAAAAGGAATTTTTAATATTTGTAAGTCACATCACACTTTGGACTACACTACACCAGAGGTTCCATTCATTTGGTTGGATATACTTACTCCAATTGGGCTACTTATATTGATGATAGGTGATCTACTTCTGGATATCTTTTTTGTCTTAGTTATTCTCCAGTTGCTTGGGTGTGCAAGAAGCAATAAACTATTGCACTTTCATCTATAAAGGTAGAGTATAGGGAAACGGTTATGGTGAGCCACCATATTATTTGGATTTGATAGTTATTGATTGAGTTTAGATTGCCACAGGATTCACTGATTGTACTTTGGTGTGACAACCAAAGTGCAATTCACAGTTCTCACAACCCTGTTTAGCACTAGCAAAAAAAGCATATTGAGGTTCACATGCCCTTCATTAGTCAGCACAGTCAAGATGGATTTATTTTGTAGGAGTAAATTATAAATTAGAAGTAGGTTATGTACATATTTATGGATCTTTTTGCATTACCTCGCTACCTTGATTTACGCGTAGTGCTTGATGTTTCAAAAGTTATATTTGGGGTTGTTTGTGAGGACATCTTCCTTCTTATTTCTCTTTCTTAGAGCATGATTTTATTTCCTGCTTTTTTTTGGATATTTCTTCATGGATATAATGTACATGAGTACATGATTATGCCTTGTTTCTGGGACTCATATTGTGCATATGACACTTTTATTTTGGGCCTCTAGCTTCACTTGAGGAGGGGTGTTAGAGTAGTTTGTTTACCTTAGCCCATGTTCACCTAGGTACTTTATTTACCATCTATTTTATTTATCCCCACCCACTTATGTGTGAATATTTATTTTATCTTATTTAGATATTAGGATAATATTATCTAGTTTGTAGGTAGTTCTTTCCTTGATCTATGGTCTTGACTAGTTATTTCTTGTCTAGTTATCTCATTGATTTATGGCTTGATATTTGGCCTTGAATAATTACTAGATTGATATTCCTTACCTATATAAGTAAGGCCCATTTTCATTGTACTAGAGAGAGCTCCATGAGATATAATATATCATATTGTTTCTTTTTGTTTGCAAAGATTTTTGTAAATTTATTCTATCGAATCACTTTCATCTTAGTGAATGTGATAATATATTAGCATATGAGATCTTTGTGGCTTGATATAATTTTCTTATCATTCATTTTATCCATTAAAAAGTAGGGATATTTAGGTTTATGCATATTAAGATATATTTAATACTCAACAAACATTGCATTAAGTAGATGATACAAAATTGATAATGATTAAAAAAAATTTATCCACCATACCAAGTTAAATCTATTTTTTATCAAGCTAAAACAAATCTCATGGATTTAAATGTTTTATGGTTATCAAATTTGACACGGGATGTCAAGTTCCCCTAGTAGGTAACTATCTCTACATTTTTTTTTCAGCGCAAGCAAGTGAAATACCCTTAGAATGGTGTGGCCTCTAACTATCCACAAAACACAAGGGACGAAGTTGCATAAAGCAGTTGTTTACCTTAAGAGTATTGAACGAAAAGGGATTACTTACATAGTTATCTCTAGAGTACGCTCCCTCAAGGATATGTACATCGCTCCTACTTTTCTCCTTAAATTGGTTTGTAAAAATGACATGTGGTTCATATGCGACTTACCTAGAGAAAGAATATGAATGCTTATGTTCTCTATAGTAGTTCTCCCACACCTAAAAATATCTTCCCTTCCCCCATCTTCCCCTTATAATGTTTCATATTTACTCATTAAAATTTAACTTCTTCAATGCATCTCCATAGGTGTCTCTATAAAAATATATTCAATATTATCTCCTCGACAACAAGATCTTTATAATATCTTCATAATGACTAGATAATCAATAAATTTATACATGTTATCCATAAAGTAATAATTTACATATGTATATTTAACAATTGGGAGGAGATTAATTTATCTTTTACAAAAATAATGATTTTCAAAAAGGCATAAAAATTACTATGGTTGTCAAAGACTACCTAGATATTTCTAAGGAGAAAAATCCAAGTATGCAGAAATAAACACATGTAAAGCTATGAAGCAATCAAAAATTTTGGCCCAAGGATATAAGGAGTAACAAAGGGTATAAAATGTAAATCATGTCAGGTTTATGTGATGGGGATGCTGATAGTGGAGGAGAAGTGGATTTTGTTGAAGTAACATTACATTGAATTGATCGTGAAAAATTGGAAGGTTGTTTTTTTCCAGTAAAGTAAATGGTTGAATGGTCAATTTCATATATATATATATATATATATATATATATATATGAAATTGAAATGTTGATTTAGGATGCCAATTTGTAGAATTGATTATTGTATAATAGTGAAGGTTGCTTGTGTTAGTATAGTCTATGTACTTGTTTTTTTATTAATAGACTGGTTGTTCTATCTATTTCATTATTCTCTCCTTCTATTTTGTAACCTCTCCATCCATTTAGGGGAGTCTTGTTCAATCTCGTACCTATAAATAATGTATGTGGGTTCTTTGTTCAATAGAATAATATGAGATAATATATCTCTATTTTTTCTCCTCCATTTCTACTCACAGTTTGGTATCAGAGCATGCTTAATCTCTGCCTGTGCATCTGAAGGAGTCTTCTATTTTTTGTGCATAGAAAGGATTATTCTTTCTTACGTAAGTCCTCTGACCTGCTACTGCTGTTACTACGTGAAATTCCTAACTCCTGCATGGAAAGGAGAGTTAGACGTGGTGTGGATAGAAGCAGTTTTATCTGAGTAATATGTGGAAGATTTTTTTTAAGTCTTTTGTCTTATTCACCCTAGCGAATACAGAACTATATCTATGTGAAAAGACAGGTAAGCATCCTGCACGTGGTGGAGAAACAATGAACCATCCCACTCCAGTCCTCTTTTGCGGCCTGCAACAAAGAGAAGCCTGCATGCGTGGAGAAGGAAAAAAAAATACAAACCTACGCAAGAGAAGATAAAACGTTTTGTTTAAAACGTGGACATCTGAAGATTGTTGGATATTTGTTTTGCTTTGTCGGAATTATTCACAGTCCAAAGAGAAGACTACTGCATGGAGTTCTTTCTCTCCTACTGCATGGAGTTCTTCAAATTCTGCATGGGATTTCATCAAAAGATCAGCGTGGAAAAGTGGAGGTGCATGAACAAAGGACATGGAAAAAAAAATTCCATCTGCCTACAAACTATTCAATATTTCACTTGCATGGAAAAGAACAAAAGCAATACTCATGAAACTGATCACTGCTAGCATAATAACTTGAAATAGGGGTCTTCAAGCCAGACAAGCACATCCAAGTGCGAGGATTTTCAAAAGTCCAAATGACATCCCTGCTAGAGAAAGCATAAGGGACATCTCACAACCCAACAAGAAGATGATGACTCTGATGAGGAGACATCAGAAGGAGTCCATTGTAGTAAGAGTCTTGTACTCGTCTATCAAACTTCTCAGCCCACGAAGAAAGTCTGGTTGATAGACTCTAGTGCAAGCAAGCATATGTCAGGTGACAAGAAGCTGTTTGATTCACTACATGAAGAACCAACTAGAGATCAAGTTTGGATAGCAGATGACAAAGAGTACATTGCAAAAGGAATAAGGAATGTCACCATTCCTCTGGGACCATGAAAATGTACACATACAAAGGTACTATATGTTCTTGGCTTGACTAGAAACCTCTTGTCAGTTACTCGGCTCTTGAATCATCACCTTAAGGTATAATTTCTTGTGCAAAATGGCATTAAATCATGCTTAATCTCCCGACAAGGTACGGTTCTTGCTAAAGATTTTGTAAAAGATAAGTTATTTTCTTTAGATATTGTTTCATCTTCTGCAGTAGCTTTATCTGCTTCAACAATAGAATCAATTTCCCTATGGAATTTTAGATATGGACACTTGTCAGTTAGTTCATTGCACTAGATGAGTTCAAAATAAATGGTCTGTGGACTACCCATTGTCCTGTTCCTTACCTATTTTCCCTGGCTGTCTTGCAGGAAAACAACACAGAGATCCGTTTCAAGTGAGCACCTTCCATGCCAAGAAGTGTCTGGAGGTAGTTCATACCGATCTGAATGGCCCATTTCCTGCTTCATTTTTAGGATACAAGTACTTTCAACTATTCATGGATGACCAATCTCAAAAGATGTGGGTATATTTCCTAAAGAAGAAAAGTGAGGCTCTTCAACACTTGCAAAACTTCTATCATCGTGTTGTCAAAGAGTCTGGACAACCACTTCTTCTACTCCACTCAGATCGAGGGGGGGAATTCACATCAAAGAAGTTCTTGGCCTTCCTGAACCAACATGCAATTAAGCAGCACCTAACTACTCCCTACAAGCCCTAGCAAAATGGCATTATTGAGCATCACAATCACACAGTGATGGAGATGGCTCGCTGCATGCTATCAACTACAAAGCTAGGAGAATGCTATTGGGCTAAAGCAGTACAAACAGATGTATATCTTCTCAACAGGGCACCGACAAAGATTCTATAGAACAAGATGCCAGAAGAGGTATGGAGTGGTAGAAATCCATCAATTTCTCATTTACGAGTATTTGGTTACACAACATACATGCATGTCCCAACTCAAAAGAGAAAGAAGGTACTGTCAAAAACACTCCCGTGTATCCTTCTTGGCTACAGTACTACCTTGAAGGTGTATCGTCTCATGGATCATGAGACAAAGAAAATATACGAGATTCGGGATGTGGTTTGTGACGAGTCATCCTTTGACTCAATAGTATCAATAGAAGATCCACTTCTAACCACATCTCACCGATTAGTCTCTGAATTAGATGATGAGCCGGAGGAGACTACTCAGAGAAAATAAATGCTGCCAGGAGAACTAGAGAATGTGACTCCACATCAATCCACATGGAAACGACACAGTTCTTCTCAAAAGCAGCCAAGTTCTCATCTGAAGTGGGTACAAAGCACTATCAGGGGTCACATTTTCAAGAATAATGTTATAAGGGGGGAATGTTAGCATAGTCTATGTACTTGTTTTTTTATTAATATACTAGTTGCTCTATCTATTCCATTATTCTCTCCTTCTATTTTGTAACCTCTCCATCCATTTAGGGGAGTCTTGTTCAATCCTGTACCTATAAATAATGTACGTGGGTTCTTTGTTCAATAGAATAATATGAGATAATATATCTCTATTCTTTCTCCTCCATTTCTGCCTCACAGCTTGAAGAACCCATGTTTATTTGTTGGAGTGTGAAGCTATAAAGGTCTCATGTTTATATAAAATGAAGTTGTATAGTATTTGTAAGACACAACATTAGATTCAGGTTCAGTAATAGTTATTGATGCAGTTGTCATGATAGTAATCTATGCTCTTTTTTTCTATGTGTATGAAGGCACAATTTTCCATTTTGTTGTATCTTTCAAAAGATAATGTTAGCTTGAGAAAATTAATTGTTGAATTTGATAAGCACAATGATGGTTGCAATGGTGGTTTTGACCTAATAAAATAGAAAATTGAGTGTAAAATTCCAATTGCTTCATTAACGACGCTAACTTCGACCAAGATATTGGAAGTTAAAATGACCTTTTGGTTGATGTAGTGGAGTTTTGGTTTTAATTTATCATCATCAATGTGCCTTGTTCCATTATATCAGGTGTTTTATGTATTTAAATGTGTAATAGGTACATTTAAAGATTGTGTAGGTCAACTAAAGTATTTATTGCAAACAAGTGGTTGGAGGAATGGAAAGATTTTTTTCTAGAAGAGATAAAGAGGCATATAGGTTTTTGACATTACAAGTTCCCAGACCTCAAAATTTACATATGCATTTCATATGTTGAGAAAGATGTTGTAAAACCTGATTTGTGAAGAATTATAACCTTGTTGGAAGAAAATTGTGTGGAGAGTCATCGATACAGATAAGCTTTGTCAAAGTGTTGATCCATAATAATTTCCTCCATACATGGATATGTTGTTGATAGGAGGACGTTGTCCCAAGTCACCAATGAGAATTATGGAACACCTAGCGAATGCTTCATTCTTCTTTTTGGGGAACCCCTCGCTTAGGTGTTGATCTATAAGGGACATAATATTTGGTCCTATGAAGCTCATTTCATCTATAAAAATGTTCCTTATGTCTTGTAATGACTGTTGGAAACATGGGAGTGCATGTTCCTTAAGTGGTTTCATATCTTGTATAATTATACATAAACACATGTCAATAGTAGACCTGAAAATGGTGACATATACAACGCTTGTTGAAGTGAGCAATAATAATGGAGGGGGTCTTTGAATTGAATTTTAAGATTATTCTATTTGTATCCTCGTAATGAGGAATAAAATCCCTATACTTGTAGTTCCTTGAATGATCATATTCAAAGGAGAATGTTTATCATGTAGATTATAGTGGTGAATAATATTGTTGAGGGGAATTTGTTGTTCTGTTGACAAGGGGGATTATGGGTACAAGGTGGAAGGATTTATATGAAAGAAAATATGGCTTGCTTGATTGAGGGATAGAAAAGTAGATGAAAATTCTTGAAAGGAATGTGGAACAACAATAGTGCTCCATTTTTTATGAAGAAGAAAAAGTTGAAGGAACATTAGAGAAACATTATAAGAGGTAAGGAAGTTAAGGCATGGAATAAAGGACACGGTATATTATGGAAAAGCAAATACTAAATAAATTTTGTAGATGGAAAATGCATTTGTAATAAAAGGGAAAGAAAAGTAAACAAAATATGTGTCCTTCACTACATGTAAGGCCAATTTATTTTAATATACTAGAAGTTAGAGATGGAAAATATGCACAAAGAGGAAAATATTTGAAGTACTATGAAATTTGTATTGATTTTTACAAATATATTGGTTAAGGAAAATTCTCCATGGAAACCCAATTAAAATTTGTAATTAGATGGAACCATTTTAATATTGGAAATGTATTTAGCATCACCTCATCATTATTCCATGTTCTTAATGGTCATTGAAATGGGGGGTTTCCATGTGGATATTCTCACACTCAAGTTATTTTAAATTTTGGTGTATTTATAATAAATTATTGTATCTATAACAATGATAGTCACAGTTACCTAACTATACCTGCAATGGCATAATTCAATCTAGTAAAAATTTGTTAACGATTATAAAGAAAAAAAAGTGTGGTCACAAAATCATGCACTTTAGACATTCTTTAGTGTCGGTCTCATATTACTATTTACAAGGTTTTTGAGTGAATAAAGTACTAATCAACCCCTATCATTTGGCCATATTACTTTATTTTATTTCATCATTCCCAACCTCTTGCACCCGCATGCCAAGTGAGCTTTTTTCATTTTACATTATTTTATCTTTTACTAGGGCGCCCATGGGTGCCTTGGTCTCACTAGGGGTGCACGGATCCTTTTTGAACTTTCTTGCCATTTTTTGGGCACTTTGTAGCTGTTTTAGCTTCTTATATTTTTAATGGTCGTCCATTTCAGGGTAAATTAAAAAATTAGATTAATAGAACCCTATAAATATAAAGTTATAAGATGATAATGAGGGACCAAGCACTAGTCACTACTATCATCCACCTGGAGTTGCATTCATCAAAGGAATTTGGATATCATTTGCATTCACTTAGCCCCATCATAAGAGACAAGGTTGGTTCATCTACATCACACAAGCATAGGAGGGGATTATATTGTATCCATG